>CAJQZJ010032455.1:3265610-3315201 GCA_907164525.1 Lophiomys imhausi
TTTTTTTTTATATCAAGACATATCAGCGCCTGACGGCAACCCTATTCTACTCCAAGTAGAGGATAAGCATCGAAGAACCTCCACTGTAAGATGGTTGAATTGGTGGCAAGCCTTTCTCTTGGCATGAAAAAACCCCTTGCACCAACTGCAGACAGACTGCTGTCCAAAAAGGACAAAACTTGGTAGCAGGGAAGTCGACAGCCTAACTCTGCCAAGACAGGGTAGGAAAAACCCCTTGCTTCAACTGTAGACAGACTGCTGTCCAAAAAGGACAAAACTTGGAAGCAGGTAAGTCGACAGCCTAGCTCTGCCAAGACAGGGTAGGCGAGTCCTTCATAACCCCTGCTCTACAATCAATGTCTGTCAGAGAAATGGGGCCAAATGACTGAAGATTGATGCTGTAATGTATGGAGAGAAAATGGGAGCTGTCCAGGCAGCCACTGGTATGTCATTTCTTAGTGTGGGAAGCTGCAGCCCTGCACTTCCTATATAATCAGATATATTTGTCCCTCTCAGGTCTCTGAGGTGGTTGAAGAATAGATAGCTAGAGTCTCATAGTTAAATTTTGAGTTGTTTGGGAATCAAGAGGGTGTTCTAAGAAGATGCTTTTTAAATTGTGATGAAAGTTGAGTTGGATATAGAACTTTAAACTCATGGAGATAGATCGACAGTAGAATGTTGAAGTCAGGTGCCAAATACATATAGACTGGACATTGGGATTGTATGCCAAGCCATATAACTCTCATAATTTTGGCCTAATTACCTCTGTTGTTTTGTATTGTATTTATTATTATAAGAGTAAGAGCCATTTGTTGGACTGAAAGGGGGAGCTGTTGGGGGGAAAAGATATATCTTAAACTTAAAAAAAAAGGAAGGGGATGGGTGGGTTGAGGCGGAAGAGGGTGGGAGGGTGGGACTGGAGGCGGGGTAGGGAGGGGATTTCAATTGAGATGTAACTTGAAGAAATAAAAAATAAAGTAAAAAAAAAAAAGAAAAAAAAAAGATAGCCTCTTATTCCTTTGGTGTGTTAGTTATCGATACCTTCTACTATATAGCTAAAATCCTACTATAAGTGAATAGATGCCATATGTGTCCTTCTGAGTCTGGGTTACCTCACTCAGGATGAGCTTTTCTTGGACATAGACTTTTTATTTTTTATTTATTTTTTATATTTTTTTCTATTTTTCAGTCTTTTTTATCTATTTGTCTGCTTATTTGTTTGTTTGTTTTTTTAGTTCTCTCTCCTGGGCAATGAGATACTTTTCACTGATGGTACTGCCTTGTAGACCCCCAATGAATGAGGAGGCTCTTGGCCCTCATACGACCTCTCAACTGAGATGAGGGACTGTTATATAAGGACACCCCACCCCAGAGAAATGGGATGGAAGGGTTAGGAGGTAAAGAAAAAAAAAAGAAATGTGATGTTTCGGCATTTTATTACTAATTGTCATAAACTGTTTAGGATAATTAAGAAAAGCAAACTAATGATTATGCAAGCCGGTCATTCTGTTAGGTACTATGACAGCCTATTATAGTTATTTTCTAAGCTAATCAGAAATAAAGCTGCTAAGAGACAAGCAACATCTGCTTACCCTAATATAAGAGATAGATAGGGCCTCTTCAAAAACCTCAAGAGATCTGCAGAATATGGCATTCAAAGATGTTTTTGTAACTTTAGGTTTTTTTATATCAAGACATATCAACTCCTGACAGCAGCCCCTATTCTACCCCAAGTAGAAGATGAGCATCGAAGAATCTCTAGTGGGAGATGATTGAATTAGTTGCAAGCCTATCTCTTGGTAGGAAAAGCCCCTTGCTCCAACTGTAGACAGAGTGCTTTCCAAAAGGGACAAAACCTGGAAGCAGGTAAGTTGACAACCTAGCTCTGCCAAGACAGGGTAGGCAAGTCCTTCATAACCCCTGCTCTAAAATCAATGTCTATCAGAGAAACGGGGCCAAATGACTGAAGATCGATGCTGTAATGTATGGAGAGAGAATGGGAACTGTCCAGGCAGCCACTGGTATGGCATTTCTTAGTTTTAGAAGCTGCAGGCCCTGTACTTCCTATAAAATCAGATATATTTATCCCTCTCAGGTCTCTGAGGTAGTTGAAGAACAGATAACTAGAGTCTCATAATTAAATTTTTAGTTGCTTAGGAGCCAAGAGAGTGTTATAGATCTAAGAAGATACTTTTAAAATTGTGTTGCAAGTTAGTATGAATGTTGAGTTAGATATAGAACTTTAAACTCATGGAGATGGTTAGATAGTAGAATGTTAAAGTCAGGGGCCAAATACATATGGACTGGACATTGGGAATGTACGCTAAGCCATATAACCCTCATAACTGTGGCCCAATTACCTCTGTTGTTTTGTATTGTATTTATTATTATAAGAGAAAGAGCCATTTGTTGGACTGAAAGGGGAAACTGTAGGGGGAAATAAGATATACCTTAAACTTAAAAAAAAAAAAGGGAAGAGGATGGGGGGTTGAGGGTGGGAGGGTGGACTGGAGGGGGGAATAGAGAGGGGACTGCGATTGAGATGTAACTTGAAGAAATAAAAAATAAAAGAAAAAAAAATATAGCCTCTTATTTCCTAAAATGATGATGGTCATACACAAATGAAATTCAGAGTCAGAGATTATCCAAGTGGAAATAATTTGGTTTATTTAAGTATTATCATTTATTTAAAATTTAACTCATGTACACTCTGTTGTTTCTTTTATTAGCACCATGATATCCAAATCCAATCTTAGACAGTGATCCATAAAGAACATACCAAGAGTATATAAATATGCTGTCATAATATATTTAACTCTAGATATATTTCTCCAAGATATTCTTTCCCCTATGCAAATTAGACCACATTTAATATTTTCTAAGAATTATTCCTTGGTTCCATTCATGTACCCTAAAGGATAAACTTACAATCAAATCCTAATCTGATCTCTGTTCCTTATTTCTTTCAATAGTCTGTTTTTGTACACTTAATCATTGTGAATTTCAGAGAATACAGCACTAAAATCTCTTTCTATTTGTGGGATATCTGTTCTTACAATTCATGATACCTTACTTTATTGAACTTCTGTTAAACTTATCCTACCCATTAAGCTCCCCATGGTGTTTCTTCTTGATGTATCTGTCAATTTTAAGTTCTTCTTAAATACTGTACTGCATTTTGTTCCCTATTACTTGACATAGAGTGGCTCTGATAGAAGACAATGATGCAATTCTCTCCCAGTTTCTCATACTGCATATAAAAACAAAAAACAATCTTATTTTATCTGAAATATCTGTTTAGTACTTTTTTTCTCTTCTCAATTACAAGCTCCCAGGTGGCAGGGACAACCTCATTTTATTCATCATTGGCATATGGCAAGTATCTCAAGAGAAGCCATTAATTGAGTTATAGATACAGCATCCTTCAAATTCTGAGAAAAATTGCTCAGTGAGTTTGATGCAATGCGAGAATGATCCTCTTTTAAAATTGAGTTAGTCACGATGAGCACAGAAAACAAAATCCCCCATGTATTTGTTTATATTGTCACTGACAAAGCATATAACAACTATGTTATAAAGTGAGAAAAATAGGAAACGTCTTCTCTTGGAAGCATTGGAAACATTTATTAATTTATGAATACCGTTTAACCATGAGATGTTGCCATTCATTCATCCCCACAAATCATCTTTTATTGTTAAGAAATGACATATTATCTGGGTGTATTAGGTTCAACACAATTGAATAGGAAAACAAAATTGAGCTCTTGTCACCTAAATGAGAGGTCTTCTATGCCCATTTATATGGAAACTTAGGATGACTACTTACGTATTTGCATCAGTGAATATGAAATAACTAGGGAGAATAGAAATTGTTATAGGGTTAGTCCTTAATATTATTGAATATTCTAATATGGACTCATATGCTCTACTCAATATAGACCTGCCTCAAGCAATATCAGAATGCAACAGACCCAACTATGTCTTCATTCAAACCCACAGAACCATTCTGCTGTAGTTTCAGGCTACAGGAAAGGCCCTTCCCTCAATTAGGGCTTAATCATCTTAGAACAGCTGAGAATTTCTTGTTTTTTTCTTCTCTTTTCTTTCTTTCTATTTTTTATTGTAATGTTTATTTATTATAACATCAAGTTACATCTCCATCATAGTGCCCTCTTTCCACATCTCCTGGTTCCACCCTCCTACCCTCACCTCCCTTTCCCACCCATCCTACTCCTCCTCTGATGTGGAGTGTCCCTACATATCAGCCCCTCTCAGTTTAACAGTCATATGAGGGCTAAGAAATTCCTCTTGCACTGGGGTCCTACATGGTAGCACCCCTAGGGCAAATTGTCCCATTGATGGGTAACAAAGTCTATGTTTTTGATCTTTTTGGTGTGTTGGTTATAGGATAGTTATCCTGTACTGTATGGCTAAAATCCAATTATAAGTGAGTAGTTGCCAAGTGCTTCTTTCTGAGTCTGGGTTAGCTCACTCAGGATGAGCTTTTCTAGTTCTATCCATTTGGCTGTGAATTGCATGATTTCCTTGTTTCTGATAGCTGAGTAGT
Organism: Lophiomys imhausi; assembly: GCA_907164525.1. Classification (NCBI taxonomy): domain Eukaryota; kingdom Metazoa; phylum Chordata; class Mammalia; order Rodentia; family Muridae; genus Lophiomys; species Lophiomys imhausi. The sequence continues at coordinate 3,270,178 of CAJQZJ010032455.1, forward strand.
ATTCCATTGTTTAAATGTGCCACAATTTTTTTCTCCATTCGTCAGTTGAGGGACATTTGAATGGGACCTCATGAAACTGAAAAGCTTCTGTACAGCAAAGGACACTGTCACTAGAACAAAACGGCAGCATACAGATTGGGAAAAGATCTTTACCAACCCCACATCTGACACAGGGCTAATATCCAAAATTTATAAAGAACTCAAGAAATTAAACATCAAGAAACCAAATAATCCAATCAAAAAAATGGGAAGCAGAGCTAAACCGAGAATTCACAAAGGAGGAATCTCTAATGGCAGTGAGACACTTGAAGAAATGCTCAGCATCCTTAATCATGAGAGAAATGCAACTCAAGATGACTCTGCGATTCCATCTCACACCTGTCAGAATGGCTATGATTAAAAGCTCAAATGACGGCACATGCTGATGAGGTTGCAGAGAAATAGGAACATTCCTTCATTGTTAGTGGGATTGCAAGCTTGTACAACCACTATGGAAATCAGTCTGGCGATATCTTAGAAAACTTGGAATAGCTCTACCTCAAGACCCAGCCATACCACTTCTGGGTATCCACCCAAAGGATTCCTCACCAAACCACAAGGACACATCTTCATCTATGTTCATAGCAGGCTTATTTGTAATAGCTAGAAACTGGAAGCAGCTGAGAATTTCAATCATTGTTTTTTTCAAGGTCCCATCAATCTTTGTCTCGTGAAGCTATTTGATTTTTTTCCCTCCTTATACAAAAATACTAAGCTTTTCAGTGAAGAAAGATGATGGGCTAAACAAAGTGAAAGAAACTAATATTTTCAGGGTATTTAAATTGAACTTTAAAATTATTGTTGTTTTAAACTATTTTATTAGATACAGTGTATTACTCTAGAGACAGGAAGGTGTCCTTTACTGGATCTCATTTCTTGTAGCCATTTATGTCATATTTGCTATACAGACCTGGAGATAACATTCATGAATTCAGGAACACATAGCTCTGGTTTCAAGTTTCAAGTCTGTAATTTGCAATCCATGTGTCCTTTTTCCATAATTATCTTTGTGACATATTTTTCTCATGCATAAAAAGAAATTAATAGTATCTGTGTCAAATAAAGAATTTCAAGATTAAGCATAGCAAAAGATCTTGAGTTCTTGGAACAGATGTTAGTAGATAGGAATATTTAATTTATTAGCAACTTTCAGATTAATCATATTCTCTATTATTTAGCAACTTATTTTCAAATTCTTGTGATACATTTAGGTCAATGTAATAAGTCATCTCTCTGAAAAGGATCTGGAATTATTCATCATTCTCCTTTTTTTTTTTTTTTTAAAGTCATAGAATTTAGGAAAAGCTTTGAAAATCACCAAAAGGAGAAAAAACATTTTCCATCTTCACTATTCTATCTTTGAATATTTAGAAATTCAATTTTATGCAATTGTTAAACACATTTACTGACATATAATTAGTTATTTATCACTTCAATGAATAGAACCATTCCTTTGATTTTTATTCTATTTTTGTTTTGTTAAAAGTAATTTCAGTTAAAATTCTTACACCAAATCACCAATAATTTCTCTTTTAACTTTAATATAAGACTATAAATATCCTTGAACAATGTTTCTCTATTCTTTCACATCACTTTATTTTAGTTTGACTGGAAACCTGAAACACTTCACCCTGAAATTGTGTTTATATGTCTTTTTCCTTTTCATATCATGATCCCTTAATGGTAGGAGCCACTGGCTTTATCTTTGGATCAGAAAATTCTTCAAACAGAATGTGTAGCAGACGCTTAATTGCCATTTACTGGATGAAGACACACACTATGGGTGAATGGGCAATCCCCTGCTGTCAGGTCAAATGAGAACTTTATCCTTGTGATCAGAGGATCCTGGATACTGGTTATTTTAAAGGCATGAGAGAAAAGCATTTCAGAAAACTTTCCAACTGTGTGTTCAATCATAATTTTTATCAAGATATGTTTTTCTTCTGTCAGTGAACCTACATGTGCTATGAACTTTACCGTATTTACTTGCTTTGTTCAGGACACCTGAACCCATCTCAGTAATAAAGTATATTATTTAATAGTGCATATTGTCTTTACTTCTCTCATTTTCCAATAAAATGAAGTCAAATGTTAAATATGCTTTTATGAGCAATTTCTTTTAATTTTTAAGCTATTGATAACAATACTAATTACTACTACATGCTATATAACACATACAAGGCACTCTCCAGGCACTTTCCATGTATCAGCTATTTAATCTTACAGCACTCTTTTGAGAGCCATCATTATCCCATGTGATATCTTGGGAAGCTGGAGTAGCATGGTTAAAACTCTGAGCTTCTTATTTGCAGCATTCCTAGGAAAAGGTCACCAGATGTAGACATGGAAAAATGCAGATCAACAGTCTTTATGATGAAATAGACCAGTGAATAGCATGTTGTAAACCTATTTGTGTGTGTGTGTGTGTGTGTGTGTGTGTGTGTGTGTGTGGTGTGTTTACGCACATGAACATGCTCATGTGCCTATGCAATTGTGTGGAAGCTAGAGTTAACATCTCATATTTCTTTGATTGCTCTCACCTTGAGATAGGATCTCTCACTTAATGTGTTGTTTATCAATTTTGCTAGAAAATTTCAGGGATATGAAGACTACAGATGAGCTGTATACATTAGTTCCTGGCTTTTTTTTTTTTGCGGTTCCTAATCCTCAAATCACTTTGAGGATTTTTATGCTGCTTATTGAATAACATCTACTCAGTTCCTAGAAGCTTATCATGGACCTTTGCAAACATGCAACAAACATGACATTTTAATTTAATTATTTTTATAATTAAATTTCAAAACAGAACTTTATGGTTTTAATTTTAATTAGTATTATTATTAATTTAATTTAGTATCATAGTACTAAATTAATTTAATTTAGTAGTCAAATACATAGTTACTCTACAAGATGCTGAAGGATTGATGTTATAGTGTGGTTATGTTATCCATAATTTATTTGCTCGAAACTTAGCCTCCAGTTCAATAGTACTGTGAGGTAGAACCTAATAGGACCATGTGAAGTCATGAGCGTCTTACTCCTAATATCTTGTTGCCTCTATTTAAAGGGGTTTAAGTTCCTTTTTGTGTATGTTCTTCTGCCACAAGAGAACAATGTAAGAAAATTTTACAGATGCTTGAAACATGATCATATACACATAAGCTTCCAGATTTAAGAGAAATACATTTCTATCATGATGAATTTTCTGGTCTTTAATATTATGCTGTAGTATCAAAGAGTGGAGTTAGATAGTTGGAGACATACTTCAGACTTAGAAAGTTAAGTTCATTGGATTTTTAGGTCCTAAAGTAAAGCGAGAAGATTTAACAAACTTCCTTTCATTTTTTTTTTCAAGGCCACTGGACAGGGAAAATAAATAATAACTTAGATAATTATTTCCTGATTATTTTTTGTTTTAAATAATAAATTAAGAACAAAGAAGTTAGAATGATAGGTCAAATTATATAAAGGATTGAAAAGTGGAAATAAAGTTATTAGTGTATTTCTCTATTAGAAAACAGGCATACAGAAAAAAGAAAACAATATGAAATGGTGCTTGTTAGGTCTGTATACTTTCAAGAACCACATGCACACAAATATTTATTCCTTTTACTGTAAATAAGTCTGATATTTCTGGTCTCTGAATTTTGAAGCACACAATGGTGAGTGGAGAATTAAGCCCACCTTGAAGTTGCTTTTTTCCTAGGCTACACATCTTTATACTCCATATTGTTGAGATATCTTACAAATAGATTTTTAAAACATATACAAATTAATAAAAAAAGACTTTAAAAATTTTCAGTCATAGTTCCAAACTTTAAGTTATATTTATCAAATGAAGACATTAAAAATATTCAATTGATGATGCTCTCTCAAATGGAATGATAACCCAAACCAGATATGGTCTAACATGCTGGTTTAATTTTATCACTAGTTTAGCCAGGTTGATAACTATCTTTTCCCTCTCCCAACTGTTTTCTTTTTGTTGCTGTTGTTGTTACCGATTTCTAATACACTATCACAATTCTGCATCTTAGGAGAGCTCACATGCCTGATTTTACAGATCCTGTGGGTCAGGAGTCAGTAGTTAGTTATAGAGCATCCGAGGCTATTTCTCAGCATCTAACAAAGGTATAATAAAATAATGGCAACCTTCATTCTTATTTAGAGATGAATAAGTTACTTCCAAGATCACTAAGTCTATTGGTAGAATTCAGTTTTATGTGGATATACATAAAATATACATATACGTCAAAAGCCCATGTTTCTGGTGTTCTGCTTTCTGTAGTCCTTTTTGAACTTCTGGAGCCTGATCACAATTCAAAGAGCTTGTTCTTATCCATTGTCACCATACTCCTCCAAAATAGAGATGTTATCATGAGTCCAGTAAAGGGAGTTTTGGGAGAAAGTCTGTGAGAGCATCAAAGCCTTACATGGTAATGTTATCAGAAGAATTAGCTTGTCAGTATTATTATATTTCATTGAGTATGAGTAAGTGGCATAGCCTACACATATTCATTGGTAACAGATTGCCCTAGGGTGAATATATTGGTTTCTGGCATCATGGTAGCTGATTTAGAGTCTGCCTGCCACACTAGCTATGGATTATTACTATAGCTATAGAAGTAAAAAATGTCCTGGAGATATGTCTTTATCTCTTTTTATGTCTCACTGTTGTATTATTTCCTTATCTTTTATTAACAAATATAAATGTTGAAATCATTTTGGTGAATATCATAAAAGTGACAAAATTTATAAAGACTAAAATGAGTCCTTCAACTAAGATGTTTTTTCATTTAGATGGTGTGGCAGTTTGAATAGGAGCCGACCCCAGAGGTTCAAAGATTTGAATATTTGGTCACCAGGAATTGACACTATTAAGACGTGTGGGGCCTTGTTGGAGTAGATGTACCCTTGTTGGAGGAAGTATGTCACTGAGGATATAGACTTTGGGTTTCAAATTCTCAAGCCAGCCTCAGTGTCTGTCTCTCTTCCTGCTGCCTGAAGATCCAGATGTAGAACTCTCAGCTACTCTCCAGTACCATGTCTGCCTGTGTGCTGCCATGCTTCATGCCATGATCACAATAGACTAAACTTCTGAATTGTAAGAAAGCACCAATTAAATGCTCTGGTTTGTAAGAGTTGCTGTGGTCATGGTGTCTCCTCATAGGGGGAAAAAACATTGACTAAGACAGATAGCACTTGACAGTGTTTGGAACATTCACACATTTAAAAACCTTATTTCCTTAACGAGTATCTTAGGAGACATCCAGGACATGAGTATTGTTCATATATTGCAGTAGTTGCAAAATAGTTTCACAAGAAATCTAGTCATAATCTAGTTATGCCTACTCATAGGAAGTTTCTACCAGTAAGATAATTTCTCTAAATTTACAAATGTAAATAAATCATATTCCTATCAGGTTATCACATACAAACTAAAGGAATTATATACCTGCTTCCAGTTACTGAACTGAAAAATGAGTTCAGACTCGATTGCACAGATCTGCAATAATACCTAGTTAGGAGGCTGAGGCAGGAGGTCCATGACTTCAAGACCCTGGATATAGAGTTAGTTTAAGGCCAGCCTCAAGAGCAGAGTATCTTTCTCAACATAAAAAGAAAAGACATGGCTGTAATTTTGTGGTAGAGAGGCCTACGATTTACATCTCAACATACCAAAAAAATAAGCATAAATAAATGCAAAAATAGCAATAAAAATTCAATATAGATATCATCTAGTGACAAGTTATTTCATTAAACATTATTTTAAATGAAATTAATACTAATATTAATAAGAAAATGTGATTTCTCTGAATGAGGCTTGCTTTCTTCTTTGTCTAAGAAGGCTGTGGCATATACATCATTAAACTAGCCCTTTGCAATTGTGATAGGGCATGAGCTGTTCTATTTTATATATTCTATATATTCCTGTTATAAAAATAAACCATCAGTATTGTTAAATAAAATGTCAAAACAGAAAAACAAAACCTCTTCCTTTTAATGTCACAATTTTCAATTTAATGGAAACCTGGATATAGCATTTGTTTTCTTTCCTATGCCATTTCCCCAGGCAGCGAAAAAATTTGCATTCCATTCATCTTTGCTGAAAGAATAAAATGCACATACTGTCCAATTTGAAACATATAAAAATACAGCCTGTATTAAGGATCTATAACTGAGATGCTCACGTTTCCTTCTAGTTGTTGCTGTTATTATTGTTATTACTTCCAAATGAGGCATGACATGACAGATAACTCTAAGGGTACAGCGTTGACACTCATAACTTGGGAGTAACCCACAGTTCAATTGGATCGCCCAATCAACAAGAAGGAAAAAACTGCCTTACTCTTCAGTGCTTGTTTAATAATGTTTAAGATTTACATATATTTGCAACATTAATTTTCACATATGTAGTTTTCAGTAAAAATTAAAAACATAATTTTCAAATATTCAATGAATAAAGAGGTGAAATCATCAAAGAAAATATTTTTTCTATCTCTAAAACTTCTTTTTTATAGCCAAATTGTACTGTGTTGCAATGAAAAATTTCTATGTATCAAAAGACACTAAGATCAGAAGAATAAAGCACCATCAGAATTCAGGAAAGTAGTTGTAACACACACATATCTGGTGATGGATTCATCCAAACACTAAGAATTTCTGTGACCAATCATCATAATGAAAAAAAAAAAATCCAAAAACCAAAAGACATACAAAAAACCAAACCAAAACAAAACAAGAACTAAAACCAAAACCAGAAAACAAATAGAAATCCAACTCTCAAAACATATAGTTTACTGCTATTGGTCTTGGTTGCTCCCAAGAGATGGAAGTTATGTTACTATTGGTAAAGACACCATGAAATTCAAAATAAGGTGTAGCCTGAAACTTCCGTGTGCCAGGGGACTTGCTTTTTGCCAACTAGAAAACATCCTTTGATAGACAGACTCCTTAGAGAGCACGTGATAATAGTCAACAGGAAAATACCTCATGTGGGGGACATGATGTTTGCCAACTGGAAAAACATCCTTGTGCGGATTTAAAAGCACCAAAACCAGAGAGGGGGCTTTTGCTTACCATCACTTCTTATTGCTGTTTTGCTTCGAAGTACTCCAGACACCGCTCTGAGACTTGCTGCTGCCTTTGCTGCTGACTGTCTAGGCCCAGGTTGGGCTGAGTTCCTCAGCAGGGGTGAGAGCTCCCCTGCTGTTTCTCCTGTCCTTACTGATTCTCCCCCAAACTGCTGCTGGTTCATGCTGTTGGATGTTCCCCTTGCTGTGTTCTTGAGTTGCTGGTGGGCTGTGTATGCTGTTGCTGTTTGGCTGGAGTGCTGAAATCCTGGAATTGCCCCAAGCAACAACGTCTAAAGAGGTCTATACCCACTGTCTCTACTAATATTCTTTCTCCGCTACTTTGAATTGGTGGGTTGAAAGAGAAGTAGAGATATTAATATAAGAACAAATAAATAGTTTAAAAGTATGCTTTCACAACCCTGAACTACAACTACCTTGATGTCCTAAGGATTAGCTTTCAGGGTACCAGAAGGCATCATAAAAGCTTCCACAGGAGGGAGACAAACAGTAGTCCTATCCAGCTGATAACCCTTATGTACCATATCAATAATCAGCATGGCAGTTAACTCTATAAGTACAGTATTGGCACTCATATGTTGGCAGTAACCAATAGTTCTCTAATTGAACTTAAGACCAATTCAACAAGAATAAAAAAAATACCTCATACTGGAAACTTAACTGATTTTTAAGTGCGAGTGAAGTTGTAGTTGTTAGAAGTTTATTAAATCTACAGCTACTAATTTACTAAACCAGAATAATCTCTAACAGCCATCTATAAACATGTGCCCTTATATCCACAGATAAGTGTAGTCTTCATCCCTCACCAAGGAAACTTTTTGCATTTAATAGAAATTTCTTTTGATAATAGACATACAATTACGAAAACAAAACAAAACCTCAAAACCAATGACAATTCAGATAACTGGAATCCAGTCTTACTGGATACATTTACAAAACACTCCCACACAAACACCTCAGGGAACATTGTGGAAGAGTGGGCAGAAATACTTAAGAGCCAGAGGATTAGGGAGTTTTCTGTGAGATTATATCTCCAAGTAATGTCAGAGGCAATAACCATAAAGTCTCACTAACATGACTACCCACACATGAGCTAACTAAGGTTGATACCAATGAACATCGCAAAGTGGATGAAGAGAAGTCCATGAGACCAAAATCCTACTCAAGGAGTTATAGGTAACTGAAGAAAGTTGAGAGCATGAGAGATGGTCTTCCTCAGGGAAGAGCACATCAATTTGTTTTCCAGTGCCAAATGGTCAGCCCTGAAAAAAAAATATAAATAATATTATACAGAATGAGTAGGTTATTTTAAGAAGAGGAATCAGGTTCAGTTTCCATGACATAAATGGCATCTCACAACTATGTGTAATTCCTTTTCTAGAGCATCAGTGTCATCTGTGGACTCCATTGGCAATAGGCAAGCATTGGCATACAGAAAAACATGCATGAAAATATTAATATATATATAAAATAAAAATAAATATTTTTTGAAATAGGTAAATGAAGTTTAAAAAGAACACGTAGTTGGAAGAGGGAGTGCCTGGAAGGAGTAAAAGGTAATGAATATGGAGTGATTATGATTAAAATGCATTATATATATCTATCAACCCTCAATTGAAAATAGGAAAAACACTTGAATAGATGTATCTTCTTGGAAGATCCACAAATATCTAACAAGTGTGCTTTCAAAGGTTGGGATATTGCTCAGTAGCAAAGCTTCTGGTCACTAAGAACAGGGCCCTAAGCTTTATAGATAGATAGAAAGAAAGAAAGAAAGAAAGAAAGAAAGAAAGAAAGAAAGAAATTAAGGAAAGAAGGAAAGAATAGGGATGGAGGAAGATAGGAAGAAAGGAAAATTTTCAATTCTAATAGTTGTTAAAGAAATTTATGGTAAAACACCCATCAGAATATTTATTATTCAATAATTAGACAAATAATTATGAAAGACAGCAAATGTTTACAATGACATGGTAAAATTACAAGTTTATGTGCTCTTGTTGGTATTACTTGCTGTTTTTCTTTGTTATTATTATTTTTAATTTTTCTTACAATATATTTTTATCATATACTTTACCTTCTCTCAACTCCTCCTGATTCCTCCACATACCTCCCCACCCATTCAACATTATATGTTTCCTCTCTCAAACAAAAGAAAAGAAAAAACAAAATAAATGAAAATACTAATGAACAAAAACCTCAAAGACAAATAAAATAAAAATCACACAAAAAACATGGAGTTCTTTTTATGTTAGTCAACTGCTCTTGGGCATGTGGCCTGAAGTGCAGTGTCATTAATATACCCCGTGCCACTCCACTGAAGAAAAGTGATTTCATGGGAGTAACCAACTATTCCATGAGATGGAGCCAAAATCTAACACTGCAAAAGTAGCCAAAAAATAAAATCAAAACAAAAAAACAAACAAACACAAAACCAAACAAACAAACAAAAAAAAAAAAACAAGAACAACAACAACAAATCAAGACTAGAAATGTTATGGTTCCTAGAGGAAAACTGGGAAAAGATGACACCTAATGACATGTTGTTATACCCATAAACTAGAACTTCACCCAGTCCTCATAAGGGAGGCTTTGTCTTGCTGTAGACAGCAATTAACATAGAGACCCATAACTGGATGATATACAGAGAGTGAGAGACTTTGGAACACTCATTCTTAAATGGATGTCTTTATCAAATCCCTGCCTTGATAGTTTAAAGATCAATGTGGAAGGGGACATAAAGATTTTAAGAGACAGAAGTGGTAGAAGACTATAAGAAAACATCATCCATCATGGTAGGCTTGATGTATGCATGAACTCCTGGAGACTGAGAGCATGCACAGACCTTGACATACTCAAACCAGACAAAATTACAGCACATGGAAGAGGAAATAAACACAAGTCCCATCCTTGACTGAGATTAATTTTTTTGTAGTTTTGTACCTGGTGGGACATGAAAATCCCTTCTAAAACCCTTGAACTTTTCATCCTGGGTCAGTTTCCATAAGCAATACTATGCCTTTACCTCCTCTAGGACATTTGATCAGTGGTTTATCTATTAGCTTGCTTGTAAGTTAGAAAATTATTGACAGTAGAACATCAATGAATTGTATTACATAAATGGGTAGTAAAACATTAGTATGTGGATAGGCATTGCATTGAATCTGTATATTGCTTTTCATAGGATGTCCATTTTTATTATGTTGATCCTACCTATCCATGAGCATGGGAGATCTTTCCATCCTCTGATGGCCTCTTTAGTTTCTTTCTTCAAGGGCTTGAAGTTCTTGGTGTACAGCTCTTTTATGTGCTTGGTTAGAGTTACCCCCAGGTATTTTATATTATTTGTAGCTATTGTGAAGGGAGTTGTTTCCCTGATTTCTTTCTCAGCCCATTTATTTGTTGTATAAAGAAGGGCTTCTTATTTTTTTAAATTAATTTTGTATCCAGCCACCTTGCTGAAGGTTTTTATCAGCTGTAAGAGTTCTCTGGTGGAATTTTTGGGGTCGCTTATGTATACTATCATATAATCTGCAAATAGGGATAATTTGACTTCTTCGTTTCTAATTTGTATCCCCTTGATCTCCTTTAGTTGTCTTATTGCTCTAGCAAGAGTTTCAGGTACTATATTGAAGAGATATGGTGAAAGTGGACATCCTTGTCTTGTCCCTGAGTTTAGAGGAAATGCTTCAAGTTTCTCTCCATTTAATTTGATGTTGGCTACTGGCTTGTTGTATATTGCTTTTATTATTTCTAGGTATGGTCCTTGTATGCCCATTATCTCAAGAACTTTTAGCATGAAGGGGTGTTGGATTCTTAATTTCATATGGAACAACAACAACAACAAAAAACCCAGATTAGCTAAATCAATCTTGCACAATAAAAAAACATCTGGGGGTATCACCATCCCAGATTTCAAGCTGTACTACAGAGCAACAGTAATAAAAACAGCATGGTACTGGTATAGAAACAGACCAGTGGATTAATGGAATCGAATTGAAGACCCAGAAATGAACCCACATACCTAATGTTTTTTGAGACAGGGTCTCTCTGTGTATCTCTGGCTGTCCTGGACTCACTTTGTAGACCAGGTTGGCCTTGAACTCACAAAGATCCACCTGCCTCTGCCTCTTAACTGCTGGGATTAAAGGCGTGCGCCACCACTGCCAGGCTCAAGGGCACCTAATTTTTGACACTGAAGCCAAAACCCCACAATGGAAAAAGGACAGCATCTTCAACAAATGGGGCTGGTCCAACTGGATGTCCACATGTAAAAGAATGATATTTGACCCATACCTATCACCTTGTACAAAACTTAAATCTAAGTGGATCAAAGACCTTAACATAAGGCCAGACACATTAAATCTACTAGAAGAGAAAGTCGGAAAAACCCTTGAACTCATTGGCACAGGTGACAACTTCCTGAACAGAACACCAACAGCTCAGGACTTAAGACCAGCAATCAATAAATGGGGCCTCATGAAACTGAAAAGCTTCCATAAGGCAAAAGACACTATCATTCGGACAAAACAGCAGCCTACAAACTGGGAAAAAATCTTCACCAACCCCACATCTGACAGAGGGCTAATATCCAAAATCTACAAAGAACTCAAGAAGTTAAATGCCAAGAAACCAAATAATCCAATCAAAAAATGGGGAACAGAGCTAAAAGGAGGAATTCCTAATGGCTGAGAGACACTTGAAGAAATGCTCAGCATCCTTAACCATCAGAGAAATGCAACTCAAGATGACTCTAAGATTCCATCTCACACCTGTCAGAATGGTTAAGATCAAAAGCTCAAATGACAGCACATGCTGGCGAGGTTGTGGAGAAAGGGGAACCCTCCTCCATTGCTGGTGGGAGTGCAGGTTTGTGCAACCACTATGGAGGTCTGGCAATATCTTAGAAAACTTGGAATAGTTCTGCCTTGGGACCAAGCCATACCACTTCTGGGTATATATCCAAATGACTCCTCACCGAATCACAAGGAAGTTTCCTCATTTATGTTCATAGCAGCCTTATTGTAATAGCTAGAAACTGGAAATAACCCAGATGTCCCTCAACCGAAGAATGGATTAAAAAACTGTGGTACATCTACACAATGGAATACTACTCAGCTATCAGAAACAATGAAATTATGCATTTGCAGCCAAAATGGATGGAACTAGAGAAGCTCATCCTCAGTGAGCTAACTCAGACTCAGAAGGATGCACATGGTATCTATTCACTTATAGTTGGATTTTAGCTATATAATACATGATATCTATACCACAACCAATGCACAAAAGGGAACATGGACATAGACTTTTCCTTTTTCTCCCTGTCAATGAGACAGTTTTCCCTAATGGTGCTGCCTTGTAGGTCCCCAGTGTATGAGGAGGTTCTTGGCCCTCATATGACTGCTGAACTGGGGCGGGGGACTGTTATGTAGGGACACTCCACTCAAGGGGAATGGTTAGGGGGTAGAGGGTGGGACTGCGGGACTGGGAGGGGTGGAAAGAGGACACGATGATGGAAATGTAACCTGAAGCAATAAATGAATAAATTAAAAAAAGAAAAAATGTTAGTATATAGTGGGTGAATCCTTAAAACAATAAAATTATGAGACTCAGAGCTTCAATTATTATGAGTGACAATTTTTTGAATGTAGAGTGAAATTTTCTCTATATATCAGCTTTGGTTACATTATTTGTATTAAGAAGGAAAAACTAATGATGTGATTAGAAATACTGTCAGAAAGAGTGTAAACAAAAAGAGACTTTGCTATGAAAATCACAAGCTTTAAGGTTAAGTTAAAAAGATTGAGCTTTGAAATGTTATTTTGTGTGAGAGATGAAGATAAGAAAATGTTTTCTTGATTATTTACACCAAATTCCAAGATGTTGTAATTTATAAAATCATTTAAAAAGTAATGATGAGGTATGTTCTGAAAATGATTTAATTCTAATCAAACATAGCTGGTCATCAAATAAAACTTTTATTGTGAATTTTGATTGGTCAAAATTAAAATATCTTTTATTCTTGCTATACAATATCTAGAATGTAGTTAGGGATTGTGCTCATTTAGTAAAGAGACATTTGTAGGCTTTCTTGAACAAGGACAACACCAATGAACATGCTAATGTGGAAAGAGCATGCACTCAAGGACTTTTTTAAAATTTGAAAATAGATTCTTCTCTTTTTGTTTTTTATTGCTTCAAGTTACATTTCCATCATAGTGCCCTCATTACATCCCTCCTCGTTCTACCCTCCCACCCTCTCCTCCCTTTCCCACCCTTTCCACTTCTCTGATGTGGAGTGTCCCTACATATCATCTCTCTCAGCTCAACAGTCATATGTGGGCTAAGAGCTTCCTCTTGCACTGGGGACCAACATGGTAGCACTCTTGGGGCAAATTCTTCCCTTAATAGGCAACAAAGTCTGTGTTCCTGATCCTTTTGGTGTATTGGTTGTAGGATAGTTATCATAGTGCTATCATATAGCACTATATAGCTAAAATTCAATTATAAGTGAGTAGATGCCATGAGTCTGGGTTAGCTCACTCAGGATGAGCTTCTCTAGTTCCATCCATTTGGTTGTGAATTGCATGATTTCCTTGTTTCTGATAGCTGAGTAGAATTCCATTGTGTAAATGTACCACAATTTTTTTTCCGTTCATCTGCTGGTCTAACTGAATGTCAACATGTAAAAGAATGAAATTAGACCCATAGTTATCACCTGCACAAAACTTAAGTCCAAGTGGATCAAAGACATTGACATAAGACCTGACACACTAAATCTGAGACCCTGTTTAGAAATTTTCTCATTTCTTATTTGTATTATGTATAAAGACAGTTAGATATGGTTTCCAAACAGAACAGTCACGATTCTGACAAATGACAGAAGTGCAGAACAGCAAGCTGCCTTATTTAAAAGACATTATGCTCAAAGAATAAATGTCCATGCAGTGAAGACTAACTGTGAGTACGATGTAAGTGACTTAGAGGATTTGCCACCACAGAGGCAAAATCCAGCCTTCAAGCTCCTCGGATGTCACGAGGCATCATGCACTATTAGTTTGTTCTCTAGAGGAGATGCCATCTTTATTATGGGTAAAGTAATTTTCTTGCTGATCTAAGAGGATTCTTCAGCCCTTTCTATGGGAATATGAATCTAAAATTCTATGAGTACGAAAGGATAAAAATAGTAGCAAGTTGTTCATGCCATTCAGAAGTAATATTTTTTTTCAGGAAAAATGACTTTTCTGGAGTGGTTTCTTAAGGTCTCAAGCTGAGTGCTTATTTGGGGAACTAGATAATTTCACAATTCTGTTCTTGCTGCTCGTCCAGAGTGCTATTACAAGTCTACATAGGCTAGACTTGAGCACACACAAAGAAGCATATTTCACTTTCAGCCCCCCTTCTTCATGTGTTGTGTGTCATATTTCCATCCCTGAGCATTGCTCTGTACCAGTAAACTCACAGAGATAAGACACAGTGCAAAGGGTTAGATCCTTTCACTGATAGTCACCTAATCCCTCAGACTTTCTTTTTAAGCTCAATTAGATAAAATTATCTTTAAAGAAATTTAAAGGGAAGAGATGATTTTTTTATTTTTGAGCTTATAATTTATTTACATTTCTCCCTGACCTTTCTTCCCTCCAAGTTCTCCTATATAACCCTCCCCACTCTCTTTCAAATTCATGACCTCCTTTGTCACTAATTATTATTGCATGAATATATCTATTTGTATATATATATATACATATATGTATATATATTCCTAAATAAAATCTGTTGTGTCTACATAATGTTACTTGTATGTATATTTTCAGGGCTGACCATTGTTACTGGCCATCCAATTGGTAAGTTTTTCCCTGGGGAAGACCACATTTCTGATTCCCCCTCCCCCTTTTTTTTTACTCAGTTGCCTATAGTTGTTTATGTAAGGTTGAAGCCTCATGAGTTTTTCTTTATCCAGTTTTGGAAGTTCATTGGATCACCCTTAATTTAAAAAAAATGTAGTGAGATTAAAGATAACCCCAGAAACAAGGAGTCTGTGAATTAGAGAATTAACAGGGGGTGGGGGGGTGGGTAAGGTAAATACTGGGAGAGGATCCAGTGATGAAGAGGGAAGAGGAATAGGAGAAGGTAAACAATGGAGTCCAGAAGTGCAGGTGTCACAGAAGTGAGGTGGTCAGTAGTGCTTGACTAGGGGGACTTGTTACTAGATCTGTCTTTTGCTCCAGGTCCCAAATACTTCCTCTGTCTCCACAAGGCTAACCATGAGGATATACCAATATGGCTTATTGTTATTGTTTTGTTTTCTGAAGAAGTTGCATGTCATAAAGAGGTAATTGGAGTTAAAATATGATAAAAGTAGTCCTTATGGTTTAAGATATTGTGCAACTTATTACTTACTATTTTATACTAAAAAATGAGAATATGGATTCCGTCTTTAATTTGAAGAACTTTTACTTTAAAATTATTTAAAATCATCTATATTCTGTGTTGCATTAATTGATGTCATTATGGCTTATAATTCTTACTGAAGAATGGCCTCCCCTGAGGAATACAGTAACCCAAACTACTGGACACTTCACATTTCCTTGACTTTAAATTAATTACTTAAAATATATTTTTAGCACAGTCATATTCCAAGGAGGAAAACATGTAAGTGAAATTAAAGAGCTTGTGTTTGATCCACTCATGCTCAGAGCAAACCAAATTAGGGGAGGATCACATTTGTATCTTAGTTTGGTTGGATAGCCAAATATTCATCACTATGACACAATGCTTGATTGAACAACTCAGAAGAAAACCTCATGATTTTAGATGCTTCAACTAGTGGTATCTGGCTCCTTTACTTTTGGTCTTCAGCAATGGAGAGCATTTTGGAAGAGAGGCTGTGATGGTGAAGATCTGCCTTCCTCATGTCAGCCAGAAAACAGTGACAGAGACAGGAATATAGACCAGAAAAAGATGAATGAATATCCTATAGTTAATGAGTATCAGTCAGACTCTACCTGATAGTTTTCACCACCTGACAGTGGATTTAGAACTCTCATGATTTGAATATCTTCCAGTGATTGGATTGATCCAACAAGGGCCAAACCTTCAATTCATAATTATTTTTTAATACACCTCATTCACAAATCATGACATGAGGTGGATAATTTGACAATGCATTACATACAAGTTTTTTGTTATCTCAGATTTTACAGTTTCATTCAATAGACAAACATGTAAGAAATCATTATAGCAAGATTTATAGGATGAGCGAGAAATAAGAAATACTCATATAGAACACATATGTGTGGAATTTAAGCTGAGACCTGAGAGCTATTAAGTTAGCAAGATAAGGACAAAATATGAGTAAAATTATAGAAAAAAGCATGCAAACTAGTTGATACGAAAGATCATTTCATATTAACAGACAGAGAATGCGTTGCTTTAGCAACACACATTAGAGGAAGAGTAGTATCTAATTGTGATGGGAGAGAAGTAGGTAGGAGCTACAATATTGAGGTCTTAGAGGCCATGGAACTGATTTTGGCTTTTATCGTAATGTCAGTGGGGAGCCACTGAAGTTATTAAGTAGATGAGTGGCGTGACTTTTTTAAATATTTCAAGTCTCTCTCATTTATCAGTATATAGAGTATTAAAGGAATTAAATAAAATGAAGTGGAAAACTCAGCAAGTGGAGGCTGTAAGAAAGTTGAAGAAGGATTGAATAATAATTTCGAGTTGATTTAGCAGTGGTTCTCAATCTTCCTAATGATTTTAGTACAGTTCCTCATGTTTTGGTGACTCCCTGCCATAAACTTACTTCGTTGCTATTTTATAACTGCAATTTTGCTACTGCTATGAATTGGACTGTGAATATCTGATAAGCAAGATATCTTGTATGCGACCCCCAAAGGGGCCACAGCTCACACCTGAGAACTGCTGGTTTGGAGAAACTTTCAAGATATGTTATACACTCACTTAAATACAAATAATTTCAAATTCATTTGTAAAGTGTCAACCCCTGATGTATCTAAACTATATAGCTTCAAACTTGAGATTTATCTTCTGATAATCATCATAGAGGGATAGAATAATAGTATACTTCATGCAATGGTTGGTGGTTGAAGGAGATACAGTTACTGTCACATGGGTTTCAAGGCAGTTTCATTATGTATATAAAAAAAAACCACTTTGGACACAGATTTAGTCCCTTCATACTAATAGGTCTAAATATATTGTCCCTATGTGTTCAATGCCAGTCTACTGAGTGCCATCTACTTCATTTTATCACTTCTACTGTTCTTCAAAAATTCCATTGAAGTATTAATTTTTTGTACAATTAATTTATCTAAATTATCTAAAGTTACTAGATAATCAGCCTATATTTAGCTTTTTTAATAGGAAAAAGATGTGTGCTCGGTAGCTGTTTAAGTACACACAGAAGATCAGTATAGCTCTTGCTCTGTAGCTCGCATAGAATGCCAGGAATGTAATTTCATGCAAAAGACAAACATTTTCTAGTATCATCATTGTAACATGAAACATCTAATCAAGTAGAGGGTATGTACTTGGATATAATATCACATATTAAATGATTTATATAAAAATAAGGCAATTTTTTGGAAGAGTTGAAACTTAAAATTGAAGAAATTAGCAGCAATCACATATAGTAAAGTTTAATCTCATTAATTTCTTAGAGCCATGTCAAATTCCATATTACAAAAAAATCATGTTTTCTTTCTAAGGTTTTAAGGAGACAAAAGGGAAATTTCAGGTGACTTATTCAAGAATGATGAAATATTTTCCTTATAGATTAATTTCCATAGCTCTAAACTAAATGTATCACTCGAATTGAACACTTTAGAATTGACCCAATTTAAAATCTCACTGAACTAAATGTCTCACTCTGAGAGCCTCAGAGACAGTGGGAGGTTTTTTACATCACTTCTTATCTAGTCTTTGCTTTAAAGTGGCCTTGACTATAATAAACACTTTACTTTAAACCTAGATTGAATTCTCAATATAGGAAGCACTTCAAGTAGTAAATTAAAAGAAAATGAGTAGGAGCAAATCAAGAAGGGAAACCCATACATTCACACAGCTATGACTTCATTCACTTCACATCTGCACTCAAACTCAGTTAATCATCTGAACATTCTTATGACAAACACAAGTAGGCTTACCATGTAGGTCTCATGAACAAGACCATCACCTGTGTTTAATATACTCAGTATCAGCATCCTCAGTTTGAAGAATCAGAAAAACAACAGTTCAGAGGAGACAACTTGATTTTGAGGCATGATATTAAGAAAGCTGGCTACATCAGGGAACAATTTGAAGGGTAACATGTGACCTAAATACTTTTGTTAGACATTGGTAGTCTGTTCTGAGTGGGTTATCCATCAGGAGCTGTCGTGGTGGGTTAGAGGGACAGTAAATGAGGCTGTTCATTTCACCAAGAGAATATATTTTTCCCAGTTTTCAATGTGGGAGTTTTCTAGTTCTTCACAGGGCATTAGAAATTATGAAGAAAGAAAACATTGCAAAAAATACCCAATTTAACCAAAAAACCAAAAAGAATAATCTTAAGCATAGAAGGTTAGTACCTTGTAGTCACTAGTTATCAAATGAGGAGCATGTATGAAGAATATCACGTTCAAATGTCTGCAGCAAAAAATTTCATGACACAGAAATTATGCCATGGTGGAAAATCCCAGATGAGTTTAGCTTCAAAATTATTACTACTTCAAATTAACTTTTAAATTTTGTTTTGGGGCTGATACAGATTTTATAAATAGTAATGTTTCCTTTTCAGATTGTGTGAGAGAGTAGAGCTAACTATAAAGTTATCTATCACACAAGAAAGGATCTTTTCTTATGACTAATAGACAACTTTACAGTAGTCCACTCACTTTCATTCACTTTTCCACAATATTATCATGCTGTATATTTATTACAAGTGTGTGTATAATAAAATAATGAAATCATATAATGTCTAACAAATAGTTAAAATCTGCCAAGTGTTATTTAGAAAATAAGTCTATGCATTAGGTACTACAACATCACAATATTATGGTTGTGAAAACTGAGCCAGAGGAAAGCCTCTTGTTTCTTTGTTTGTTTTTGTTTTGTTGTTGTTGCTTTTCCCTTTTTCCTATGGCTGTTTATGTAGAAAGTGGTTAAAATGTGTTTCATGGCCAGGAATTCATAGAGTTATTTTGAATTCACATATATTTGTTTCATTTTTTTTATATTAAGTTATCTATTCACTTTACATCCCAATCATGGCTTCTCCTCCCTCCTCTCTTCCCAGTTCCTCTTTCCCACCTCCTGTTCCCCCCTCAACCCATCTTTCCTCCCTTTTTCCTCAGAAAACAGGAGGTTTCTCATGGATATCAACCATATCAACTGGCCATTGCATACTAAATTGTAATAAGGTTAGGCACATCTTGTATTAGTTCTAGACAAGGCAGTCCAGTTAGGAGAAAGGGATCTAAAGGCAGACAATGTAGTTAGAGACAGCCCCTACTCCTGCTTTTGGAGTCCCACATGAAGACTCAGCTGCACAACTGTTACATCTGTACATAGGGCCAAGGTCTGCCCCATTCATGCTCTATGGCAATTCCATCTCTGTTAGCCACTATGGACCCAGGTTAGTTGATTCTGTAGGTTTTCTTGTGGTGTCCTTGACCACTCTGGTTCTTTCATCCTTCCTCTCCCTCTTCCACAGGATTCCCCAAGCTCCTCTTAATGTTTGACTGTGCATCTCTGCATCAGTTTCAATCAGTTGCTGAGTGAAGCCTCTCAGATGACAGTCATGCTAGGCTTTTGTCTGCAAGCATAGCAGAATATCATTAAAAGTGTCAGGGGTGGGCTCCCTCTCATGGCGCAGAAATTGAGGGAATGGACAACTAATGACTGGCCCAACTTGAGACTCATGCCTTGAGGGGGAGGCAGTCATTGGTAGGTGTGTCCCTGAAATTCTGCTCTATTTTTTACCTGCGCATATAATGTAGGCAGGAGAGATTGTGGTCTAAGTTTTGGTGGTTGTGTTGGTGTCCCAATCCCTCCATTGGAAGTCTTGCCTGGTTACAGGAGATGATCTATTCAGGCTCCAAATTCTTCATTGCCAGGAGTCTTAGCTAGGGTCAGCTTCATATATTTCTTTGAGTTAACATTGTCCTAGTTTCTAACTTGTCCCAGAGATACTCCTCCCAATCCAGTTGTGACCCCAGTACACTCTCCCTCTATCTGCCCCCCACATCATCCCTCCTATTCCTAGCCCTCCCCTTCCCCAACCCAACCACCTCCTTCCATTCACCTCCAATACCTAATCTTTTTCCCCTTCTCAGTGAAATTCAAGCATCTCCCTTTGGGGCCTCCTTGTTATATAATGTTACATTCGTTTCTTTGGGTCTGTCATTTGTAGCATGGTTATCCTGTACTTTATGGCTAATATCCACTTTTAAGTGAGCACTTAGTATGTTGGTCTTTCTGGGTCTGGATTACCTCACTCAGCATATTCTTCTCTAGTTCCATTCATTTGCCTGCAAATTTCATGATGTCGTTGTTTTTAATGGTTTCGTAATACTCCATTGGGGAAATGTACCACATTTTCTCTATCTGGTCATCGGTTGGGTTGAGGAACATCTAGGTTGTCCACAGTTTGTGGCCATTACAAATAAAGCTGCCGTGGAAATAGTTGAGCAAATGCCCTTATGGATGGTGGAGCTTCTTTTGGGTATATGCACAGGAGTGGTATAATGTCCTGAGGTAGAACTATTTTCAATTTTCTGAGAAATTGCCACATTGATTTCCAAAGTGGTTGTATAAATTTGTTCTCCAACTAGCAATGGAGGAGTGCTCCCCTTGCTCCACATCCTCATCAGCATGAGCTGTAGCTTGAGTTTTTGATTTTAGACATTCTGACAGGTATAAGATGGAATCTCGGAGTTGTTTTGATTTGCATTTCTTGATGACTAAGGATATTGAACTTTAAGTGCTTCTTAGCCGTTGAACATTCCTGTGTCTAGAATTCTTTTTAGGTCTGTACACCATTTTTTTAATTGGATTAATTGATTTGTTGATGTCTAGTTTCTTGAGTTCTTTATGTATTTTGGAATTCAGTCCTCTGTCAGATGTGGAGTTGGTGAAAAATCTTTTCCCATTCTGTAGGCTGCCATTTTGTACTTTTGATGGTGTTCTTTGCCTTACAGAAGCGTTTCAGATTCACGAAGTCCCATTTATTGATTGTTGATCTTAGCTTCAGAAATTAAGTGTGATGTTTTAAAGGTGTTAAACATGCTGAAAGGGGCTGGAAATAGGATTAGCTGCTCTGTATGTTTTATTTCCTTTTGGTAAAGAACACTTTCTGAGTCTGATTTATTTCATTGTATTGATTTTTCTCCCTCAACCACTTGTCTGAAACATACTCTTCTGCAGAGAAAGCTGGCCTTGAACTCCTGATCCCATTGCTTCCACCTCCTTAATGCTGACATTTAGTACCATGCTTAGCCTTCTTCTTCTTTTAGATCTTTTAAAATGAATTTGGTTAAAAATATCATCTACAAATATATTATCATGGACTTGGGAAAGCCCAAGAGGCCTCACCCTTAAAGAAGTACAAATAACTAAGGAATACTGAAAGAGGGAGAAATAGTCTTCTCAGGGGAGATCAAAACTGTTGGTTATCCAATACCAAATTACCAGCCATGAAATCATATACATACAGTACATATAACACCGTATAGACTAAGCAAGTAGTTTTATGTATTTTTAGAAATTTATATAATGATATTTACACAATATTTTAATTACATAATTATGTCTATGAATTATAAATATATATTCATTAATATATATATATATATATAAATGAAAAAAGCCATGAATTTGAAAGACAGCAAAGAAGCCTGTATGGAATGGATTAGAGAGAGTAAAGGGAAGGGGAAAATGATCTAACTATATTATAATCTCAAAAGATAAAATAAATAAAAAAGAAACTAATAAAACTGCTATCTCTAAATTACCATTATTTTCAAGGAGCTCTTATTTAGCTTTAACTTTTTATCCTGACTTATGTTGCTAAATTTATCAAATAAATTCATATGTATATATGTTATATTACAGCCAATTAGGAAGATGTAGTATTTAATCAACCTGCTTGATGATTCTTACATTCTGTTTGTTTGGGTTTTTTTGTTTTTTGTTTTTGCTATTTATCTCATTAAAATTGGTGTGCTTCTACTTTAATCAGATATTATTTAAAACTGAAAAGTACTCTCAGAATTATATCTAGTCCATTTTCCAGATTTTAATAGGAATTAGTTGAGTGTTCCTTTTTAGTTTCAATAATATTTTTACATCAATTAGAAGGTCAGCATGATGCCTGTGAGTGGATTCTGTTTTTGCATAAGCTGATGGAGTTAGCTGGTTAATGGCATAAGTGAGCTTCGATCCACTTCCTTTCCTGCTACCTCCAAATCCATATAGGCAATTATTATTGTATTATTATTGTACATTTTATGCAGGAGTTTTCAGCACTACAGCAACTTTGAATCTACTTCAACATATTTACTTTAATTTAATGTTTTCGGGAAGTTTATATTAGTATTGCATCTATATTAGTCCCATCCATCCTTCCCCTCTCTACCTCCTCCTGTGTACCACTCCCCTCTTCCAAATTTGTGATCTTTTCTTCTTCCAATATTATTTTCACACACACACACACACACACACACACACACACACACACTCAAATATCACTAGGTACATTTACTGTTATGCATATGTAAGTGTCCAGAGCTGACCACTTCAACCACTTCAGATAGGACAATGTATGTGGGAGGTCATCCATAGAGGAAACGGATTTTCCTTTCTCAGTGGCCATTGACCACCTTCAAGCTCTTTTTATAAGCATGGGACCTTGTGGAATTTCCTTCATCCACATTGTCATGTCAGGTCATGGTGTCACTGAACTGATCATATTCAGTTAACCATTATTGTTGAGAGTTCTTGGGTGAAGTTTTCCTGGCATGTCTAGGGGATATTGTGTAGTAGTAGGCATCTCTGTCTTCTGACTCTTACAAACACTTCACCACCCTTTTGAGGAAGTTCCATGAGGGTTTGGTATAGGAGCTGTGCTGTAGATCTATTAATTATGGTGGGACTTCCCATAACATTTATTCTCCATTTTGAGTATTTGTAGGTCTATGTAGTGGGCTCTATCTATTACAAAAAGAAACTTTGATAATCAGTGAGAGCTAAACTTATCAGGCTACATCAGTGCACAGAGTCAATTTTTTTTTTTCAATCCAGATGAAATGCAAAATACTTTAAAGCCACAACATGGAAAATTCCTGTGATATCTATTTCTTTTTAACATTTTATAATGATGGTAATGAGCCTTTTCCTATAATATTATTTATTTTATATAACCATTATTGTATCATTGAGTCTATTAGGTTTACTGAACACTGGCTAAATAGGAGAAAATAGATATAGTAGACAATTCTTTTGAACTCTTTATGTAGAATAGAGCATGCTAATCTATAAAAAATTATTGTATTCAAAGCCTGCTTATTGTACTATGTTCTGATTTATCTTGAACCTATGCTATAGTTTCTTAGAAGTGATATCAGCATGTTAATTCTACTTACATTTGCAATTACATGAAATTATTAAAATGTATATAGATGACAATTATGTGCCTCTCATAGGAGTGTCGGTAGGTGATAACAACTCCTGAAAATAGAAATTAGACTAAAACAATAGAAGACTGAAAACCTTTTTATTTTTTATTTTATTATTTATATTTTTGCAGTACGAGTGGCATCGGTACAGAAGATTAAATGTAAATAAGATTTTTCTCTTCAAACCTTAAAAACAGAATTGTCAAGACATTCTGACAATAATGACTGGAATCATTTTGAAAGTGATACTAGCTACTGTATTTGTGAAGCAGATTGAAGTTTTTGAGGAGTTGGGGACACTGTCAGTCATGAGACTAAGAGCAGCAAGGTTGTCCTCATTAGCTCACTTCCAACTGTTATCACAGGACAATGACATGTTTGGGGTGAACACTGCAGTGAGTTTTACTTAAGCTTGTTTGGATTTTATTATCAGAATTTCTGCCTCTTGAGTCATATGTGCTGAACAACCTAATTATTTTTCATATACCTCTCCATTTTCATTTCATTCATTTTCTGTCTCACTTCTCTACATATCCTTACCTGAGTAGAAAACTCAAGGATAATTGTCATTCTTGATTCTAAGAAACCAGTTCACATGATGTGCCAAAGCCAAAGTCACGGTCAGGATATGACCTTTTTTAGTTAAACTCAACCCTTTACAAGTTATAGCACCATACTCCTGTGGTACAAAATCTGTTGTTTATGGATGTTCAATAAACAACAGTCCTCTCTTTTTTTTTTTTTTTTACTTTATTTTTTTTTCTTCAAGTTACATCTCAGTAACAAACCCCTCCCTATTCCCCCTTCCTATCCCGCCCTTTCACCCTCTTCCCTCCAGAAGTTTCCCCTTTCAGTCCAACAGCTGGTTCCTTCTCTTATAACAGTAAGTATTATACAAAACAATAGATATAAATATGCCACATTTATGAGAGTAAATTGGCCCAGTATACCTTCCCAATGTTCAGTTTATACCTATTTGGCCCCTGACTTTAACATTCTACTATCTACCCAACTCCATGAGTTTAAAGGTCTATATGTGACTCAACATTCATACTATCTTGCAACACACTTTTAAGAGTATCTTCTTAGATCTATAACACCCTCTTGATTCCTAAACAGTTCAAAATTTAACTATAAGATTCTATCTGTCTATTCTTCAACCACCTCAGAGACCTGAGAGGGATAAATATATTTGCTTATATAGGAAGTGCAGAGCCTGCAGCTTCCAAAACTAAGAAAGAACATACCAATGACTGCCTGGACATTTCCCATTTTCTCTCCATACATTCCAGCATCAATCTTCAGGCTTTGGGTCCTGTTTCTCTGACAGACATTTGTTGTAGAGCAGGGATTATGAAGGACTTACCTACCCTGTCTTGGCAGAGTAAGGCTGTCAACTTCCCTGCTACCAAGTTTTGTCCTTTTTGGACAGCAGTCTGTCTGCAGTTGGTGCAAGGGGTTTTTTCATGCCAAGAGAAAGGCTTGCCACTAATTCAACCATCTTACAGTGGAGGTTCTTCGATGCTTATCTTCTACTTGGAGTAGAATAGGGGGTGCTGTCAGGCGCTGATATGTCTCGATATCAAAAAAAATGTTGATTTAAGATAACATCTTTGAATGCCATATTCTGCAGATCTCTAGGGGTTTTTGAAGATGCCCTATCCATCTCTTGTATTTAGATAAGCAAATGTTGCTTGTCTCTTAACAACCTGATTACTGGGTAGTTTAGAGAATATCTGTGATAGACTGTCATAGTAGCTAACAAAGAGACATGTTTGCATGACTAGGAGTTTGTTTTAACTATCCTAGACCGTTTTAGATGGTTGGTATCAACAGGTCAGAGCTTCACATTTTATTTTTAAGTATCTCTAGGTGTGATACCATTGGGAAGCATTACCTTTAAATTTGTATCAATATACAAAGATCTATTCAATTGTGGTTATATATACTCTTAATTATGTATCAATATACCAAGATCAATGCCTATGTAGCCCAATATAATCCTAATATTACGTCCATATGCAAGAGGCAATACCATTGTGGCCAACTATAATCTTAATTTTGTATCAATATACAAAGATCAATACCGATGTAATCCAATACAATCTTATTTTTGCACAATAAACAATGGTCAATACCACTTTAGCCAAATAAACTACTAATTTTGTATCAATATACAAAAGTATAAGGGCATATTCAATAATCTGCCCCTTCTTCTTGGACCTTCCTGTGCTATGTCTATATCTCATTTTTCTCAAGCCCATGCACTCCTACATAGGAGAGGAAGAAGGATACAGAAAAGGAAAAGTAGGGATTCCCTGGGGCTAACCTCCAAAACCCATTAAGACAGGACCATTTATCAGCTTGTAGACTCTTCCCCTACATAACAGAGTTTTCAGTTATCCTTCAAATAACCAAAAAGATGGGCGGTGAAACACCCTCCCCACCCTCTGGGCATGGGACGTCGCTCTCTTAAAGTGACTTCCTGCTGATTTGGGTCGTAGTAGACCTGTTTGGGGCCCCAACCCAAATGGGAAAAATGATTAAAAATGTTAGTACAATCCTTTTATGTTCAGTCCTTCTGTTCTCAGCTGTTTAGATGACCTAAGGGGTTTGTAGGCAGAAGCTGATCTTGCAGGCTCACTGAGGTTCCGGCCGGGGCATTGTGTAGAGCTGAACGGTCCCAGCGACACTGGATTGCAGTGGTGGTTGCAGGCCCCCGATGGAGACAGCTATTGAGGAAGTCTGCCAGGCAGAATCAACTGGGTCACTCATCCTCCTTGGTGCCTGATTCTGCTCTCTGCTGAGGTTTCCGCTGTCCAGCCATCCCTGAGCTCCCCTAATGGACGCTTCGATTCTCCTGGAACGATAAGAACAGAGCCCTGCCCCAATCCCATCCCTAGGACAATTGCCCTCTTTTTTTTTCGGGGGGGGGATGGAGGGGGGCTAGGTAGTACTTCTCCTGAAGCAAATTTGGCCTTCTGACAACATACAAAGCGTTATCTTTCAAACCGGGTTAAAGAAGAAATCATTCTGTCACCTTGGAGCTAAACCAGCTCTAGTGTATATATTTTGAGATCCCAAAGGACAATCTGCCTGCATCGAGAAGGCCTTTTGTAACTAGCCTCCAAACCTAGGTCCCTCCAAATCCCATGTGTGTGTCTCTGAACTCTAATTATTGGGAACAGGTACCTGTGTTTCTCATCTGAAGGGATCAAAGATGTGTTCCACCACTCCTGGATCGAAGTCTTTCTCTATTTAGAGTTTACCCTGCATCAGGCTGACCCTGAACTCCGGGATGTGCCATAAGAGGCTATCTTTATCTCCACTTAAGAGATGAATAAACTGTAACTAAGGCTATCTTTATCTCCACTTAAGAGATGAATAAACTATAACTAAGAAAAATGATCATGTAATCAATTGAAAAACTAAAATTATAATGCTGGCTTATTAATAACAACTAATACCAAAATCTTTGTGATTCACATATTCCATTAACTTTGGGTCTGTACTATATCCTATTCCTTGCCCAATAAATCTACACTTTCTCATTTTATTATTTAGAAATAAGGCAGCCTTTAGAATGGGTCCTAGTAGTTTATCTAACAAATTTGAAAACTGGAATGATATATTTAACAAAAAGGGGGAAATTATATGTCTACTCTCAGCAACTGAATGAAAAGACATTAATTTGGTATTATGTATATAGTTTTCATTTCAGCTGAGAACAGTTAAACCTATGTTGATCATAAAATCCATGTCTATGAACAAGAATGTGCATGCTTACATAAAAGTTAGGGAAACCCTTCATTAGTTTAAAACTAATTACTAGGAGCCCTTGGGAAGAAAATGATATATACCTTAAACTTAAAAAAAAAAAAGAGGAAATGGATGGGGAGGTGTGAGGGAGAAGTTGGTGGGAGGATGGAACCAAAGGGGAGAGTAGGGAGGGGATTGTGATTGAGATATAACTTGAAGAAATAAAAAAAATTAAATTAAAAAAAATAATTACTCACATACTTGCCTACACACAAACAGAAATATACTTTCATGTTAAAGTCAGGAAAAATGCATCGAAATCAAATGTTTCTAGCATTTTTCTTCATAACACAGCCCTACAAAACTAAAACTGAATATTGGGATTGTAATGAAATAACCCTGTGACCATGCATTCTTTGGTATACTAGGTTTCTATTTGAAAAATGAAAAACATATTTGCAAACTTTTTTTTAGAATATAAGTACTACAAATTCCTCACATCTTTTCACTCTCTTATCTTCAGTATGCTCTTTCAGGGGGAAAAATGATAACTGGACTTGCATAGAGATGCTGGATTTTATTAGTATCTGATAAATTACTCTGAAGAGTCCTGTAACACCTGTTAACCTCCAAAAGATCATAAATTTTTATTTTGCAGAATAAAAAGAGAATGTGTGAAAGAGATACATGCTTTTCTCAGCTAAGATAACTTGGAAGAACTCTGTTTTGTGATATCCAAACAGGTGATATTCAGATGTCATAGAAAGATTCATCTAGGAATAGTTTATGGATTAATGATCTTTTATTCTTAAAAAGGAAAAAGTTGCTAGGAAGTACATCAATGAGTTTCATGATCAGGATACAAATAAGTATTTCATTAATATTCACAGAAGAATTATATAAACAAGAAATATATGACTGCCCATTATCGGCAGCATACAAGTAATGTTTTATTTTAAAGAATAAGCAGAATTTAAAATATAGTCAATTGCTTTCTTTTAATAGGACACTTTCTAAGTCAGAGGTCAAAGCCTTGCTGTCACTATGGCTTTTGTCTTTTACCAATATGATTTAACCAATGCACTCTCTCCTCCTGAACCCTTACTAAAATATTGAAAGTATATCAACACATTGTTGTGCAGTCTCAACTGAATCTGAGTAACACAACTCAACTCAAAGTTGGCTTAAAATCCTACATTTGTTAGCCACACAAGTGAGTATATTACAAATGACAGGGAAAGAGGGGGGACCCACACATAGGAGATATTTTTAGGAATCAAATGCCAGGTATGGTTGATTGTTTGAATAAAAATACATCCATAGTCTCAATATATTTGAATGCCTAGTTATCACAGATTGGAATTTTTTGATAGGACTAGAAGGATTAGGATTAGAAACATTAGGAGGTTTTGCCTTGTTGGAGGAAGTATGTCACTGAGGCTGGGCTTTGAGGTATTAAACATCCATGCCAAACCCAGTCATTCCTCTTGCTGCTTGTGAACGCCTGCCACCTATGTGCCACCTTGCTCCTCTCTATGATGATAAGAGACTAACCTTCTCAAACTTTAAGAAAGCCCTCAATTAAATGCTGTCTTTTATAAGAGTTGCCTTTGTCATGGTGTCTCATCAGAGCAATTGCACAGTGACTAAGACACCAGGTTTATATGGGCATAAAATAAATATATTCTAGATACTTACAAAACAGGAATTTGATATACAAGCAAGAAGAACCAAGATAAAACTGGCTTAATTTAACATCAACTCTTATATCATCAAGCATCAAAGGAAAATTGTTATACTTTGTCACAGTGAGATAAGAATGTTATTGTCTATTACATAACTGATTTTTTTCCATTGGTATTCTGCTACATTATCATCATGTTAGCTTTGGGAAGGCAGAGACAAGTAAATCCCAAGGGCTCACTGGTAAGCCTATTCATCTCTAAACTTCAAGTCCTATTTGAAGTGAGAAACCCTATTTCAAGCTCTTGATCCAGTATCTGAAGCAAAGTAATACCTAAGTTTTTACCCAGTCTTCTACATGGAAGCCCACACTTGTGTATATGCACACATTTGTGCACACTAAAACAGACACATACCAATATACATGTGTAATTTTTTTTAAAAGATAGTATATAATTCTCTAGATTTGGAAGACCTCAAAAGATACATCAAAAATGTAGTCACAAGGAAAGACCTAGGGGAACTATCAGAGATTTTAGGATGAAAAAATCAACTATTAATATGATAAGCAAACCAAGGTGTTCAAACATTTATATGAAAAGAAATTAGAGAATATATTTTTTCACATTGAAAATTGTTGGTGTAGTGTTAAGCATTCTAAGCGTTAATTGGTCCTATTTGCTGTCTGTTATTTACATTGACTCTGATTGGTTAAATAAAATGCCAAGGCCTGAGATTGGGCAAAGACAGAGAAAGGTGGAACTTCCTGGGATTAGAACAGGAAGCCTGTGCTTTAGACAGAGAATTAAAAACATTCCAGCCAGCAGCAGGAGGAAGAAGAAGACACACATCATGGGTTAGAAAAAAGACCTCATTCCAAATGGTCAGGAACATCGGCATATCGTGGAGAATGGTGGTCCAAGGGGACGTATATATATATATATATATATGGGGTCATATTTGGGTAATAGAATTAAGAGCTAGCTTAGATGGGCTAGGATTGCACAACTCAGGCCAAGGCTGGTTAAAATCCATGTGGTGTCTGTGTGCTCATTTATAATGGCTGCTTAAAGATTAACAGCTGTCGAACCAATTAAATATAATATAAATACTGGTAAACAATTTAATTAATTATTTCTACAAATGGCACCCAACGTAACATAATTAATTTTTTTTTTTACAGAAAGTCTTAACTGGGGATTCATGGACACAGCCATAGTGATGTCATATATTATATAGAAAGTGTATATGGGGCGGTAAGAAACATGATTTTAGTTAACAAAGAATAGACTTCCATTTAAAAACAAGATGTAAGAAAAAGGGACCTATTACTCTCAATGTTATTGCAATTATTTCAGGAAAACTAAGTTATAGAAAACTGAAAACAACAAGAAAGTTAAGTATTTAAAAGAAATTAGGTGAATAATATTTCCTTATCAATTTTGAAATTATTTATCTTCTCTTGATAACCCTCAAAATTACCATTCAATAATCAATAACCAGTTAGAAAGTATAATTGAATTTAAGATATGACATTTAAAATAGTAAACATACAGGACATAATTAGGCGTAAACTTAAGAGGAAATATTTGTAAGATCACTATAAGATACACACACATAGACTGCAATAAAAAAGAAACAATAAGATAATCTTGGACTAGATAAATAATCATAAGGACATTATAAAACTAATACAAATCTCATTTCTCAATTCTATTTTTGGCCCTTTGCATTTTGTGATTAAAATCAACTATAAAATACATTTGATTAGGCAAACAAGTGTGAATAACTAGGAAAGTTATTGAGAAACAATACTGCAATGATAGTATGTTCAGAACCCTACCTGTGCATACTATAGCACTTTATAAAACTCCACAAATGAACAAACAAAACAACAAAAGTCTCACAGCACTATTTGAATGGAGAAACAAATGCCTGAACTGTAATAGAAACTTGTTTTTGAATAGTGAACAAAAATGCAGGCATCTTAGATCTCTGGCAATAGTAACAAGGGCATAGGAAAAAAGAGAAGTGCCACTGAAAAGATCAACTTGAATAGCTTTGTCTTATAAAGTCGGTTGCATCAGAGAACTGAATATAAAGAATCAATACCATGCAGTATTAAAAGAGACATGTGACTATAATTGAAGAGTGAAAAAATTTTATAAACTGTGATATGATACAAAAGAGTGAAATTTTAATTATATAAATATGAAAAGAAAAGACTTTCTATGTCAAATCATTTGATGAAAAAATAAAATAAAATAGATAAGTGAAAAACTGAAATTATAGTTACTTGATCACTAATGTACAGATAGCTTTGTAAAACAAATACAATCGCTAGAAATATTATAGAAATGTTTCACAAAAAATAAATGATGCTGATCATCTCATAATAAAAGGATTACACACAAAAACTATAATAAAATACTCATTTTCCCCAAATAAAACTTGGAAAATATATAAATGTAATAGTCTATTATTTTTATGACATTACACAGAAACATTCTCAGCTAGAAATGCCTTCGCAATATCCAGCAAGATGAATATATGAACATTCTCTGATGGCTTTGCATTTCCACATTTAAGGCTACAGCCAAAATAGATGAACTGGCAACAAACAACATAGTGATATGTATATAAAGCATCATTTACTAACCAAAATGTTAAATAAATTAGTAAATCTTCACACAAGGGAATGTGCAAATAGACCTATTCTGTGTACTACTAGTATAATCTCTGAAATTCACTAAGTTAAATACTATAAACAAAGAAACATAAAGTAAAATGTATGCTGTTGTTTATCCAAAAAGATTAATGTGGCTGTTTAAATAAAAAATTGTCCCCATCATCATATATGAATGCTTAGTTTCTAGAAAGTGGAACTTTGTGAAAGAATTAGAAGGATCAGGAGGTGTGGCCTTGTAAGAGGAAGTGTGTCACGGGCTTTGAGGTTTCAAAATCTCACACCAAGGCCAATTTTTCCCTCCTTCTTTTCTCTGTGGATCAGAATGTAGAACTCTCAGGGACTTCTCCAGAATCATGACAGCCATGAATACTGTCACGCTCCCGCTATGATGATAATGAACTAACTAATCCTCTAAAACTCCAAGTCCCCACATTAATGCTTTCTCTTATAAGAGTTGCCTTCCCCATGGTGTCTCTTGGCAGCAATAGAACAATGATTAAGACAAAAGCTAATATATGTAAAATCCCTGCTCTATTATACAGATCAGTCCAGTATAGTAACATTGAATAACTTTTCTTTGGGTGACATGAACAACTGTTGTTATTAGAATTAAATATGTAGTGCTGGATATTTTCAGGACATGACCACATGTGATACTGATGGCATACCAAAGAAATTAATCCATTAATGTCAAGGTTAGTGATTCATTGAATTTATGGGAATAATTTATGGTACATTAGTTCCTTGTCTTGCTGATATGACAAAAAATGCTTTGACTTAAGCAGCATTAGAAATGAAGGCTTTCTTAACTCACAGGTCCAGTGTACAATCCATCATGGTGAAGAATTCATTCAACAGCAGGAGCTCAAGTAGCTGGTCACATTGTACCCACAAACAGAAAGCAGGAGATCAAAATTGCTGTTTTATTGAATTTCTCTTCATTATTACTTCGGTGCCCCTGACCATGGAATGGTGCTGTCCATAGCTAAGGTACCTACTTCCACTTCATTTAACCTGAGCATCATAATTCATCACAAGCATACTCAATTTGACAATCAGTGTTAACCATTATGTATAAAAACATAAACAACAGGCTATTCACAGAATCTTGTGTGACTTAAGGAGAGCATCACCACAAAAAAAGCTCTATTTCCAGAATGAATGATACCTCAAGAGAGCTGTACTCTTGGAGAGCTGTGTTCAACCACAATTTCCTCTTCCCAGGCAATTGTTTAGTGTTTATATACCTTGCAGAGGGGCTCCTTGAGATTAGTAACTTTTTTGTTTCCTGAGTCTTTCAAGCTTTCTGAACCATAGGAACCCCCTCCATTATTCTAGGAGAAACTGTTTCAACTATGAGGAGATAGGTATATAGCATGTATATGACAGAAGGGCCCCACACAAATATACCCATAGAAAGGGGAAATCCTATGTTGTATTCACATTAAAGTAGTGTTCCATTCTTTTCTAGTCTCTTCTCTCTATGACCCTTGGAGTTATACAAAGCTAATAAAGGAAATAAAAGAGCCTGGAGTACAATATAGTCTGTGAAAAAAACATACTCTTGTCATTTGTGTATAGATAATAATCAAATTATTTACCAGTATTTAAATTATGTGTAATAGGTTGATAGTGTTGATCCTTAACCCGCCATTATAAATGAGCACACACAGACTCCTGATGGATTTTTATCAAGCCTTATCCTGGATTGTGCAATCTTAGCCCCTTTAATTCTATTCCCCAAATATGACCCCCCATATATACATACATCCCCGGGGCTGTTATTCTCCATACTATGCCGATGTTCCAGGCCATGTGGAATGAGTTTCTTTTTTCAAACCTATGGAATGCCTTCCTCCTCCTTCACCTCCATGCTTCTTCCACCCAAGATCCTCTCTGTCTGCCCCAGAAACCCAAGCTCCTTTGCCCCACTTTTCTCTCTGCCCACACAGGCCTTGGCATTTTATTAAAGCCAATCAGAGACAATGATTAGAAAGCAACGTAACAGCATTACTTGTTGTCCATCAAGTAGGCCTCTGGAAGCAGGTTAATTAACATTTAGAATATATAACATCACAGCATTATTTTTGTTTAATGAGTCTCATGTCATAGCTAATAAACATGTATCATTTACTTCCTCAAAGTACTTTTTCCTCAAAATTTGATGCTAGGTATTAGCTAATGGTCTTTTATTATTTTCAACTGGTAATCAACAAAGGTGACTGAAATTAATATGTATTTCTTCTTTTCAAACTTTCAGAGCGACATATAAGATCATCATTGTACATGCTTTAAAAAAGTCATATTTTGAGAAGATAAAGGTAACATCTATATTAATTCCCTACGTGACTCTTTCTAAGGGAAATTCCTTTATTCTCTATTATTTTTCTACTACATAAATAATATGCTGTTTTTCAGTTTTGATGAAAGAAATGATGGTCAATCAACTAGAAATGAAATATTTAGACTGTATAAAAGAGATGTCAGTCATAATATGAATATATAAACAAAATAGTTTTTGTATATAATGGAAAATCTCTTCCTTCACAATATAAACAAGATAAAATTTAAGAAAAATAAATTTGTCTTTGAAGTAATGTACTCTGTGGTACAATCAATTTTTGTGGTTAGCATTTGGACATGCCTTGAAAATGTTCAGCACTGGACATTTAATTCTAATAACATGGGATCTAAATGTGTTTCAGTGATGTCTTTATAGACACAGTCATATTCTGTGCCTTATTTATTCTTTAAAATTTATAATTTTTATTCCAATTTGTTGTAAAATCTCTCCTGTTTGAAAATGGTGCTGATCTACTCAGGTGTCGAGCACGAGTGTCAAGACAAACACAAAATGTGTGGTGTGCAGGTTCTGTGGTGTCCGTTTGAAGCTTGGTCTTACACCAAGGTCCTCTGGGACTGGGTGATGACTTTAATGGTCCCTTCGGGTTGATTATGCTTTCCTCTCTTGTGCAAATGCTAGACTGTTTTCTCCTGGTCCTTCCTAATGCCACCATTTCACATGCCTCTGTGTTTAGCAGCCTTTCTTGTATATACTGGTGCAGAAGAGATAAATTGTTTCCATATCACACACAGGGTGTTTCCTAGAATCTCAAGAAGCTCACATGGTTTATTTAGAAATCACTATTCACTTTATTGAAGGAATCCAATTAGTTCATAGCCATTCTGGAACTAACATCCTTGTTTGTTTTTCTTTCAAATCACATTAACTGCAAACACTTTGGAGCTCCTTCATTAAAGACTTCTCTCCCGTATTTGTTTCCCTCACATTGCTTACTCTGATTGATTCTTCTCTCTATACATTCTTTGTAAACATTTCTTTTCTAAATAGTTCTAATTAGACTATGATAAGGGCTTTACCAAGAACCTAAATTCCCCCTGGACTTCCTTTAGAGCTATCAGGTTGCTTTATTAAAAAAGTAAGCTACTTAATGCAGCTTTAATATTATTTTTTCTCTGTAGAATATTGCATTGAAATTGATTTTTTTCTGTTTCATGTATTCTTATTATCAACTAAGAAAATATGTATAGAATAAAAACTAATGATCTGGCTTTTGTAATTATTTGATGAATGGATTTGGCTAAAGATTGGGCTTTCTTTCTTATATATAAGAAAAGAATGGACAGAAGTCACAATGGCGCCTACATTAAAGGGTTAATATAAGAATTATATATAGTATTAGACATGACAGGGAGCCCTGGTATAATTTTAATCATTATTCAGTTTTGCATTATATGTATTCTGGACTCCAGAATGCTACATGGTATCTGGATAGCAGAAGAATTATATTCTTGACAAAGTGATTTCTCCACTACTGTTCATTTGAACTCACTCCATATGACAAATGAGAATGTACTTTGATATATTATCACTACAAATAGATTTCTACTACAAAAAGGATTTATTATCTAATGTATACAAGTAAGGATTAGACAAATATACTGATATAAATCCACAGAGATATTTCCTAAGGAATGTGGAAATTAGGAACAATTGAGTTCCTCAACTAAAACTATGTGGCCTAAAATGTTCAAGTATGGCGTTTTCTAGAGTAATGAAATACCCAGTGAATTTCAAAAGGATTACATAAAAGACATATTAAACATGTAACCACTGCATTTGTATATACTGTGCATGTATATATATTGTATATATACTATATATAGTATATATACCATATATGTGAATCAAAATATACTCATAGTTTGAAATGTGTATAAATTAGAGAATGTAGTCTCAATGCAGACCCATGTCAAGTATACTAAATAATTATGGAATTATCCCCAACTGAAAAGCATTAGCTTAAAGTAAACTATTGTCCGAGGGTCAAACCCAGCCTAAGACCAAGACCTGGTTTGAAGAATAAACTTTTCACAGAATATTGTCATATCCACTTATTTGCATGCTCTATGTCATTTTTTATTCCACAATGGCAGAGTAGTTATGAGGGAGACCATAAGGCCTGCAAATCCTAAGATGTTTGCAGTCTGGTCCTTTGTAGAAAATTTACCAACTGTTTGCATACAGAGTTACAGAGAAGTAGAGCCCTCAAATGGAAAACACAGAAATTTATCTTTTGCTACCCATATTGATAGTCATTTGAGACATTTTCAAAATGTCTATTTATAGTAATTTCAGAAAACTTATACTGTAAAGAACTTGATCCACAAAAGTAATAATGAAAAATCTTTCACATATTCAATTTCTGGTAATCTTAGGAGATTTCATATGAAAACGAATAGACAAGTTATTGTTTTATGATTTTTAAAAAAGATGCATTGTAGAAGTTGGAGGGAGAAAGGAGACAGGGGAAAATAATGTAACTATATGCTCATATTGGCTCATGTTTTAATTTCTATACAGAGAAGACTAAATCAGAAGGATTCTTGTGAATTCAATGACAACTTAGGCTACATTGTAGGTGCCATACTGGCCAGCCTGGGCCATGAACCAAAACCAAAATCAAAGAATAATGAATGAACAGAGCAACAATGATTTAAATTAAAACTTGTCATGAGTTAATAGGCCCAGAGATGTTATTATAACAAAAAGTTGGACAATAAAATGTTAATTACAGTAAATAATTTCAAAATTACATTAGCTACATCCAAAAATTCAAAACCTAATTTCAAAGTGATTGCTTTTAATGATATTATTTTATAGTATTTGATAGTACCATTATTTCCTGTTTGGATGAACATGAGAAGTACACCTGGAAGAAAAAAATAAAGGCTCCTGCCCCTTTATCTGAGTCACATATTTCACATGAATCTGAACACCACTTGGAAAGTCAGAAATCTATGAGAGGAACTATTGATTTTTATCAACCTGGAACATGAAATGAGAGAGAGAGAGAGAAAATGACATTGCTTGCCATAGGGAGTTCAGTTCAGGTCAACAACACCTAAGTTTTATGGGAATTGTTCAGAAATTACAAATGTTGCTGGACTAAAGGACTCTGACATGAGACTAGAAACACATTTTGACACTGGATAGCATGCAGCCTCCATTCTGCTATTGTCACTGGTATCCAGAGCATATTACATACACCTGCTGGTCTCACAAAAGGTCAAATGAGGCAGCTTTTTGAGTGACATTTGGGCATTTTCCAAGGTGGAGCAAAAATCCGCCTGTGACGTTAATATCAATATTGGAACCAGTGGTTCTGCCTGCCTGTGCTATTGAAGGTACAACAGGTCCTTAGAGATGAAAATTTAAATCAGCACAACATTAGCTTCATATTCTCTTTATATCTTCCCTTTTGGAATTTTTGATTGATATGTTTCAGCAAACCTACTGTTCCTAAGGGAGCAATTTAACTGGCATGTTGTTGTTTTGCTTCACTTACAATCCTATCTCTGCAACTTGCACAGAAATGACTATCTAAATATAGCATACTATTTTATCACTTCCACTATAGAAGTAGTTGATGGTAGTGCGAATAATGATGATGGTGGTGGTGGTGGTGATGATGATGGAAATGATGACGATGATGACAGTGGTGAACATGAAACTGAAAACTTATTAACACATATCTTTATTAATAACTATAAACTGTAATATTAGGCTGGTGGAGCTGCCTGCTACGCTGGCAGAGAAGCTGGTGGCAGCCTGGCAGGAGGCCTGCAGACCTTGATAGGCCTGGCATGCCTTAGCTGGAGGCCTGAAACCCGTGGTGGCCTTTTGCCAAAAGAAACCAAAACTGTTAACATATATATTTATTAATAACTATAAACTATATTAGGCCGGCAGAGAAGCCTGAGGCGGCCTGGAAGAAGGCCTGTAGATTCAACCTAGCTGAAGGCTTGTGGTGGGGGACATGTAGGCTTGATGGGCCTTTTCCCAATAATTAGATACACCAAGATTTTTTTAATGTTTCAACAATTAGGCCTTAGCTGGGGAGACTATCAACTAGCTAATCTAAGTTAACCCAACCACCTAATCCCAACCAACCATGTGGGTTGCAGTAACTTCAGAGCTCACACTTAGACTTACTTCTGCTTCTGAGTCCTAGCAGGAAGAGAGCTTCCTCTGTGTAATCCCAGAGTTCCTACTTCCTCCCAGGAAGTTCCACCTTCTTATACTCTTTCTGCCCAGCTAATTGGCCATCAACTACTTTTATTAACTAATCAGACAGTGCTTCATAAAGGATGGTAACCAGATTTCTGAGCACTGAAATCAGCCTCCTAGAACCAATGTACAAGACCTTTCTACAACATGAAGATGGTGATGAAGATAAGGATGATAGTGGTATAGATGATGGTGGTAGTAGTACTGCTACTACTGCTTCTAAGTACAAACCTTGTAGTATTCTTTTGAATGCTGTCCTGTATAAGCCAACACCATAGGAGTGAAAGTTAGCAAGAGCTCTAAAAAAGCTTTTCACTTTAATGAAACTGTAAATGCCCTAAATAGTACAATCATGACCTGTCCTATATCATCCATTTCAAGATCCACCATCCCTTCTACCAGAAAGACTTTAGTTGTTAGAATCCCACTCACATATCAGACTACAGTGAGTTAATATACAAAAAAATAAGACTGTAGTAAAGTAAAGATGTCTATGAATTTCCACCTACTTAGGAAGGGATTTTATTTTATTTTTCTTTTAATGGTCAGGATGGTCAAATTACACAATTAATGAATTTCAGCAAAAAAAATTTAATGGAATGTATGATCAGTCTATCTAAATACAAATCATTTCAGAATTAGTGTATGGATCATAAACTTTACAATGGATATGAATGTCAAAAGCATGTTGTAACAACTTTCAGAGAGTTAAAGATTGGGTAAATTCAGGCTGAGAATTTTTTTTTCATTAATTTATTTATTTGTTCATTTTACATACAAACTGAGCTGCAACCCCACTTCCTTCTTTCCTCCCTGCCCCGGACCTCCCATCCACTTTCCCCCAAACCCTGCTCCAACCCTCACCTTCCTATATACCCCCACCCCCACCCCCATACCAACCCACCCTGGAATATCAAGTTGCATGAGGACTAATAGCCTCCTCTTCCACTGAGATCACAGAAGGCAGCCCTGTTAGTAAGAAGGGATCGTAAGGCAGGCAACAGAGTCCAAGTCAGATATAGCTCCTGCTCCAATTGTTAATGGACCTACTTGGAGACCAATCAGCTTTATATTTATAGGAGGTCGAGATCCAGTCCACACATGCCTTTTGTTGGTGGTTCAGTCTCTGTGAACCCACATAGGCCCAGGTTAGTTGACTCTGTAGGTCTTCTTGCAATCTTTTTGACCCCTCTAGCTCCCAAAAACCTTCCCCTAATTCTTTCACAAGACTCCCTGGGTTTCAAAAAGCTGGGGACCCTTGATAGTTTTGGGGGGTTTGTTTTTGTTATTTTCTGTTTGTTTGTTTGTTTGTTTTGCTGGGGTTTTTTGTTTTGTTTTGTTTTCTTTGGTTGGTTTGGTTTGGTTTGGTTTAGTTTGGTTTGGTTCACTTTTACGAGACATGGTTTCTCTGTGTAACAGTACTGGCTGTCTTGGAATTCTTTTTGTAGAACAGGCTGGTCTCATACTCATAGAGATCCTCCTTCCTCTGCTTCCCAAGTGCTGGGATTAAAGACATGTGCCACCATACCCAGTTTTCAAGCTGAGAATTCTTGTGTCAAGTGATCATCTTTCCAATCATTGTCACATGATTCATACACAATCATGTCAGTAAATTAAACAAAGTATAAATTGGAAAAATAAACACTCAAATAAACATAGACTGAGATTCAAAGCTGCATTGCAATGCATATATTAAATTTAGGATGGTAATTACCAAGAGATAGTAGCATAAAAATACATCTAAATTTAAAATGAAAATGTACTTTGTCACAAAAATAATAATACAAATGAAATATTATTTGAAGATTATATTAGTTTTTACTACCAGGATAAAGTCCCTTAGGCAGAATAGTTTTATATAGAATAGAAGTCCATTTAGCTCTGACAAGGGCTCCCTGATGTATATTGGGAGTGTTTACAAGGATAACAACTCCCTCACTTTTATAAACAGAAACCAGAGAAGGGCAAAGTGCTCACATTTGGGATTTTACATTAACTAACTTAGGTATAGCTCTCACCAGGTAGCATTTACTCTCCAGAGGTCATTCTGTCAATGACCTACAAGCCTCTCATAAGTGCTTCCCTTTAAAATTCTATTGCCAGTGTCACATCCAGCCTCTCTACCTAGCCAGAGCTCTCAGTTCCTCCTCCAGAATCTAGACCAGTGAGGTTTTCTGACCTCTCTAGCCACACCTTCTCCCCAACCCACCAGATCTAGCCTAAAACATGCATCCAGTATCCTGCCCTGTTTAGCTCTCACTGAGTACACTGAAATCAATTTCTGTACTCCTTCTAGGACATGTCCCACTTGCCACAAACATGGATGCACCACATCTCACTTCACCACCCATCCAGATCTCCCATATCCTTCTCATCCACCTTACTTGTCACCACCCACACATCTTTTCTGGGCTTCATTCAAACTCCCCACCTAGCCATACTGTTCACATCTTTCTTCAGAGTATACCACAGTGAAGTCTCAGGCCCTACCATGAACTCCCCTCAGCCCAGCATATCTAGTCCAAATCTCACACATCTAAAGCCTGTCCTAGTCCAGCTTCCTTTGTCTATACCACAAATTATCTCTTGAATGTGTCCAGAAACTTCCCTACCTATACCCCAATGAAAGTTCCCTTCCATACCACATCCCACCTTTCCACCAAGCAGATCTATTTCTACCCTCCAAGATTTGATAAGAAAGCAAATCTTGTACACCAGAACAATTCCTTCTGTCCACCTGAGTACATTCCATCAAAAAATATTTCTAGGCCCAACCTGCCCAGATATCTTCTCTTCTACCCTAATCCTTTCTATCCTTGACTATTAGAACTAAGAAAAGTAGTCCACAACCCAGACCTCATCACAAAACTACAAATAATAGTAAATGTAAGACCAAGTCATTATCTCTTCTCACAATGCTGCAAATGTTTGCCCATGATAATTACCTAGATAAGCCACAGGACACAGAATTTAAAATAATAGTCATAAATTTATCAAAGATTTCAAGGAATTTAAAGAAAACACAAATAAATATCTCAATGAAATTAAGATATTTAATTTCATTCAAAACAAAGTAAAAGAATTTAAAGAGAATAAAAACCCGGGTGATGCCTAAGAAAATACAAAAATAAGGCTCATAGAAATGAAAAAGACAATCCAGGACTTGAAGACAGAATTCAATAAGGACTTAGAGATATTGAAGAAGACTCAAATTGAAATGAAGATAGAACTGAAAAATCCAGTCAGTAAATGAGAAAACTCAAGGAAAAGTCTTACAAGTAGAATGAATCAGACAAGAGATAGGACATCAGGACTGAATGATACAGTAAAGATCAAGACCAAACAATCTATTAAAATGAAAAAATATAGGAAAGAAAGATAAAGTTTATGTGGGAAACCAGGAAAAACAAAACAA
Organism: Lophiomys imhausi; assembly: GCA_907164525.1. Lineage (NCBI taxonomy): Eukaryota > Metazoa > Chordata > Mammalia > Rodentia > Muridae > Lophiomys > Lophiomys imhausi. The sequence goes on from CAJQZJ010032455.1 coordinate 3,312,125, forward strand.
AAGTAAATGTAAATGTTTTTATTTTCTCAGAAGAGGGGATGAGATGAGAGCCATACTCAAGCTTTATGAGTACACAGCCTAGGTTGAGATGTGAGCATTTCTATACGACTATCCTTAGACCTAGGCTTAGAAGCTTTAGCCATACAATCTAGTATTCTATAAACCCTGACCCTGAAGGCTTCAGCTTCCAGCCTCCATCTACCAACCTACGCTAAGAATGTTTTTAGCCTCTGAGACTTACTGCTGAATAAGTTCATGCTTTCTCGCTATTTCTGAACTCTGGTTGGCTGGTTCAACTCAGCTGTTCTGGCTCAAAACTCCTCTCCAAGATGACTTCTTCAAACTAGCATCTCTTGGCTTATTGCTGAATTGGTCTTTTTGGAAAAACTGCCTGCGAACTCCTCACTAACTACACTGGGTGCACTGACTGTATTAGCTGAATGGAACTAAACTCAATGAACTGTACCAAAATCACTCCCTGCACTGCTCTTAAGTAGCCTCTCTTTTCTGTTTGTTCTCATGAGAGTTGATTTTATCCTATCTTTAACTCGTTCTGTCATTTCTTTCTCTGATTCATCACTTTGTCTACCCCTCAATTAGATATCACTACTTGGAATTAAATGTAGTGAGGCTGTCTGTGTCTGTGCTACAGTCAGAGGGATTAAAGGTGTATGTCTGCATTTCAGTCAGAGGAACTAAAGATGTGTAGTGTGCCTGCATCCCATCTGGAACACATGGACATAGAAGGTCTTTGGATGTGATTGATCCCTTGCCAGAGTAGCCATGTTGCTAGATTGAAATTCCTCTACAAACAAATTTATAAATTAAGAGCATAGTTGAAGGAGCATGATTCCACATCAATAACATAGACCTAATATTCAACAAAAACACATAAAAATTTCCCAAAGCTGAAGAAATACATACCCATATAGATACGAAAAGCAAACATAACACCAAATAGACAAAAACAGAAAATAAAATCCCCATGGCATGTCATAGTTAAAACACTAAGTATACATAACAAAGAAAATATATTGAAAAGTGCAAGAAAAGAACTATACGTCATATACAAAGAAAAACCCATCAGAATAACACCTGACTTCTGAATAAAAGCATTGTAAACCAGAAGAGTATGTAAAAACATAGAGGAATTTTAATCCAGCAACATAGATGCTCTGGCAAGGGACTCACATCCACAGACCTTCTAGGTCTGTGTGATCCACCTGCAAGCAGACATACCACATATCTTGAATCCCTCTGACTGGAATATAGACATGTCCTTAGTATATACCTTTAATCACAAACAATGGAAGTAAGATTAGTTTATGGAAGGAAGAAGGCATGTTTGAAAGTCTAATTGGGGAACAGACAAAGTGATGAATCAGAGAGAGATTTGACAGAATCTATCAGTGATAGGATATGCCAACTCTCATGAAAACAGTCAGAAAGGAAAGGCTACTTAAAAGCAATACAGGGAGAGTCAGAGGAGTTGAATTCAGTGCAGTTCAGTTGACTGCAGCTGAGTTCAATTGAGTTTGTGCTGTTGTGTTCAATTCTGTTCAGTTCATGTAGTCAGTGTAGTTCAGTTCATGGAGTTTAGAGGAAGGTTTTCCAGGCAGAGAAGTTCAGTCAGAAGCTGAGAGAAGCCAGTTTGAATCAGTCATCTTGGAAAGGAGTTTGAGCCAGAAAAGCTGAATTGAACAAGCCAGGCAGAGTTCAGAAAGAACGAGAAATGGTGAGCTTACTCGACAGTAAGTCTTGAAGGCTGAAAACATTCTAGGCCTAGGTTAGCAGAAGGAGGTTGGAAGCTGAAGCCTTCAAGGTTGAACTTGTAGAAGAGATCACATTATATTGTATGGGGCCTAAATGTTTCCAGGCCTAGGGCGAGGGATAGCTAGAACAGAGATAGAAATATTCTGGGCTCAGCCCAAGTCATGTATTTATAAAACTTATGTATGCTTCTCATCTCATCTGAGGAAATAAAAACAACATTTGCAAAACAATGCATTCCAATCCTCAAAATACTATAACTAATATACCAAGAAATACTATGTACTATAATTGAAGGAGAAAGATAATCTTTCCAGATTATACACTGCCTTTAATTATAAAAATTGTAAACCACAAGTTAAACTGAAATGCAGTGGAATAAGCATAGCAGAGGGACTGTAGAAAGAAATCCAAAGCCATAATTATTAAAACACAAAGAACCCTTGAAAATACAAACAATACCAAAAACTCATCAGCATAATTTCTACAATTAACATACTGTTCAATAATAACTTTAAATGTCAATTCAATTCTCAGGTCAAAAGACATTAGCTGACTGAGTGGATCAAGAAACAAAATTTACCTATCTATTGTCTCTAAGAAACAAAACTGAGCTTTAAAGATAGTCACCATCTCAGAGTAAAAAGAAGCACAAAAGCCTTCAAATCAAATGGGGCCACAAAGTAAGCAAGTGCTGCTATCCTAATCTCTGACAAAATAGACTTCAAACTGAAGCTAATCAGAAGAGATAAAGAGGCACACTTTATTCTAATCAAGGGATCAGTTAACCAATTAACTGTGAATTACTATGAAGAACATATATACACCGAACTTTAGGATGCTGAATTTCAAAAATAAAACATGCGCTATTGTGTTTAAAGACACAGATTATCATTAATCCATAAAGTTAGTGATATCAATATCCCAGTTTCTCCAATAAACAGGCCTTCCTTCCGTATAACAAGCAAACAAAGAAACATCAGAGTTAATTGAAATCATATAAAATGGACTTAAAAGTTAACTATAGCATATTCTACCCAAAATTTAAAAATACACATTCTACTGAGTAACAAAAGGAACTTTTCTAAAATAGACTACATCTTGGGACACCAAACAAATATTTACAAATTCAAAAAAATTAAAATTGCAGACATGATGCAATAAAACTTAAAATTGGCAGCAAATAAATCTCTAGAAAATACATAAATCCATGGAGACTAAACAATCGTTGTTGAATAATATGTTGATCAAAGAAAAAATCAAGAAAGAAATAAAAATTTCCTGGAACTACATGAAAATGAAAAAAA
>CAJQZJ010032455.1:3315601-3328056 GCA_907164525.1 Lophiomys imhausi
TATATTCACTAAATCTAACTTATATTAATCTATCAGCCCCTTCAATCTATCAAGGCCTGTCCTCTTTTACACACGCAAGTGCCTGCTTGGCCACCATCTAAGCTTCAGAGGCATTTCTATCTAGATACAATACTGGCCAGGCAACTCCTGCAGCTGCTTACTGACAATCTCAACCCTTGTGCACTAACTGCAAAGACTGCAAATGTCCTCTAACCCTTGAACTGTTTTGAAGGCATTTCTTTATTCACATATTGGGCCCTTCTCTCTCTGCCTGGAGAGTATTATGTAGTTCTAAAATCCTTCTCCAGCACCATGCCTGCCATGCCTGCTGCCATGCTCCCCACCATAATGATAATTTACTGAACCTCGGAAACTGTGAGCAAGCCCCAGTTAAATGCTTTCTTTCATAAGAGTTGCCTTGGTCATGGTGTCTCTCAGAGCAGTAGAACAATGGCTGAGACATAAATGTTTGAATGGAGGAAAGAAAAGGCACAAATGATGCAATTATAATTTCAAAAATGAAAAAATTTTTAAAAAAATAAGAGCAAACTCAAATGTGGAAAAAAAATCCATTTCTTCCCAATGCAGCAACCATAAAACCAAACTTCCAACATTAGAGCCTTTGGGTACATAAAGCGTATTCAAGCCAGAGCAAATACTTCTGACATGTTTAATTAAAAATTGCCATATAATAAGAGTTGATGCCATATTTACTTAATTAATTATTTCATTATTTTTTGAATTTTGACTAAAGATGCATTTCAAAACATAGAGTCTCAAATTATGGACTTCTTTTTCCTTTATAAAATATGGTGGGGAATTCAAGAGAAATTACTATGCAAAAAATGGAAGGACACTAGTGTTTTTCTGATCATGCAATTAGAATCATATTTTCTTAATTCTAGCACATTATTCTAATGGTTAAGTTAGAGTTAAATTTCTATGAAAAGATAAGTAAAAGTTTCTCACAAAAGATAACACCTCACAAGTGCTGTTTTATGAATGAATGAGAGATTAAAAGATGAAACAACATACATGTCAAACAGGAAAAAAATCATAATATATATTGAAGCTTTTATGTAGCATTAGGAAAGTGCATTTTCAAATCTAATTATTCCAGGCTATCCCATCAATTATAATTTCCATTATGAGAAACATTCAGTGGTTCTCAGACACTTATGACTTGACTCATCTTCTCAATAAATCTAAACTAGAAGTCTTATGCCAGATACATCAGTAGATACTAAAACCATAAAAGTCAAAATGACAAGGTACTTTTCCAATGAGTCCACATTCCAATACAGGAGCAAGACATGTAGGAGAAGCAAACAGTTGACTCTAGAGGCATGGATGGCAGACCCAGGTGCAGCACACAATTAGAAATTGAGGAATAAAGTGGCTTATTTAGAATGTGACATGCAACATAGAATGCTCTCACTAAGAATTCACAGTAAAATTTCTGATAGGAACAAGGAATGCTGAAACTTTCATAAACCTGTATGAATACAACATTTCAATTGACAGGCCCCATATACTGAATAGAGTACATTTTGTTGTGAATAAAATTCAGTAGCAAACTGAAATATTAATATGATTTATTCTGAATATTTTCTAATGTTTATATTTTTCACTGTTAAATATTTTATTAATATCTGTTTTATGGAACATTAATTTCAGTTTACAAAGCAGGTTTGAAAGGCTGTGGAAACACCGGGGTGTTTGAGTAGAACATTTTTGTCATTATAAAAGACGTTGGACCATCTGTGAACTTATACAACATGATTATATTAAATTTATTCTAAGGGTCAAGCAACGCATAACACATTATCGTTATCAAAAAACAAAATTAAATACAATTCTTGTTAGCAGAGTGTTAGCATCTTCCTTCTGGGGGTAAGGTAATAATAAATAAAATAATCATTAAATGTATAATCTGTTGTGGGAAAAAAAAGTAGTAAAGGGAGTATTTTGGAGGAAATAAGGAATTTAATTTCATTGTAGGTTCAAGGAAGTTTTTACTGGTAAAGGGGTATTTGAAGTGAAAGCAGCAAAGAATCAAAGTTCACAGGACAGGGAATGTGTGTGTCCAGAGATAGGAGCATAGAACAGAAGTGGTCATTCTCAGGTGAAGAGGAACATATGCAGAGGCCGGAAAAGGAGAGAATGGATTACTCAAAGCCACCCAGTCAATTTAAGGACTTCAGTGTTCATACTCAGAACCATAAGAAGTCAGAAAGGGACTGAAACACAGAACATAGCAAGCTAGGAGCCTAACAGAACTTTTACAGGTTAGAAAACCCAACTGCTCATTCATCAGAAAACAGTACTGGCTACCCAACAAAAGCTCCAGTCTTTCTTGTCTTACCATTTAAAATGCCGGGCGGTGGTGGCGCACGCCTTTAATCCCAGCACTTGGGAGGCAGAGGCAGGTGGATCTTTGTGAGTTCGAGGCCAGCCTGTATTCTACAAATTATCTCTATTGGTTGAAATAGCAATATAAGTGCCATTTTCTGAGTCCACACTCTCATAATCCTTCAACTAATCATTCATGGTGAAGGAATGGAGACATGGAGGGACTTGGAAAATATTTTAGAAGTGAGGTTCTTCACACTTGGAACTTTTGCACTGTTTTCCAGTCTTACCCTGTCACACAGTCAGACCAGGCATTTTCACAGCTATCAGTTCAACAATGCTGTAATTTTAATTGGCACTTGGAAAATATTCAGACAGTTATACATGATGTATTAACTTTCCAGATTCCTTTTATTATTTCCTCTGGATAAATCATTCCAAATCAACATCCAATACTACTAAACTCCTATTTTAATAGTGTGACTTTAAAAAAGAAATTTGAGCTCTCCAGATACTAAAATATGACTCTATGCTAATTAAAGTGTAGTTTAAAAGGTACCAAAACATTGTGGATGTGGAAGTAAAAAAAAAAGGTCCTCAACACCATAGTGAATATCCACTCTTAACATACATCATTAATAAAAAAAAATTTAAATCAGGAAATAAAAATTCACTTTAGACAATATGTTGGGATAATTAATTAGTCACTTGTGTAATGATAGAAATAATAGTCCTTTACAAATTGAACCTATGAATTCATGTGAAAATTCAAGCAGACAGTGATGGAGGTGAATAGACCTGCTTAGTGTTTTACATTTTGACATGAAAAGAACTTCCAAAACATAATTCCTGCAAAAAGTGGAGAAATAATAATCTATGATGATCACTCAGACTTTGACATCACTAAGGAAAGTTTGAATATCTGATACTATCTGTGGCACAAAATAGGAACAATTTAAACATAAATAAAATAGTAATATGGAAAACAATTTCTCATTCATTCAGAGCCCAAATATCATAAAGGCTTGGATTGTTTTCAACGTTTAATCTAGATGTCCTGTAAACTACATAAGTCCACATTAATTAAAAGACTGGTTAATGAAATAGTTAATCAATAAATCAACATTTTAAACACCAAAAAACAAAAACAAAAACAAAACAAAAAAAAAAAAAAAAAAAAGAAAACCCAACTGCTGACATGGAATTTTTTTTCTAAATTGGGAGTCAACATAGCATAAAAAGAGGCACTTCATCCAACTTGGGGAATATTGAACTCCTCTTTAGGTCATAGAATGCCTACCCAGGATCTTGATGAACAAGTAAAATTTTTTAGTGTTTATTTATTACTTCAAGTTACATCTCCATCATAATGCCCTCTTTACACCCCTCCCAGTTGCACCCTCCCACCTTTACCTCCCTCTCCGACCCATCCCACTCCTCTTCTGATGTTGAGTGTCCCTACATATCAACCCCTCTCAGTTTAACAGTCATATGAGGGGTAAGAGTTTCCTCTTGCACTGGAGGTTTACCTGGTAGCATCCCTAGGGCTAATTGTCCCATTAAAAGGTAAGAAACTCTATGTTCCTGATCCTTTTGGTATGTTGGTTATAGGATACTTATACTGTACTATATAGATAAAATCCAATTATAACTCAGTAGAAGCCATGTGCATCTTTCTGAATCTGGGTTAGCTCACTCAGGATGAGCTTTTCTAGTTCCAACCAGTTGCATGAAAATTGCAGGAATTCCTTGTTTCTAATGGCTGAACAGTATTCTATTGTGTAAATGTACCACAATTTTTTTATCCATTTGTCTATTGAGGGACATCTGGGTTGTTTCCAGTTTCTAGCTATTATAAATAAAGCTGCTATGAACATAGATGAGGCAAAGTCCTCGTGTTTTGGTGAGGAATTGTTTGGGTGGATACCTAGAAGTGGTATGGCTGGGTCTTGAGGTAGGTCTATTCCAAGTTTCTAAGATATCGCCAGACTGATTTCCATAGTGGTTGTACAAGTTTGCACTCCCACCAGCAATGGAGGAGTGTTGCCCTTTCTCCACAACCTTGCCATCATGTGCTGTCATTTGAGTTTTTGATCTTAGCCATTCTCACAGGTGAGAGATGGAATATCAGATTCGTCTTGAGTTGCATTTCTCTGATGATTAAGGATGCTGAGCATTTTTTCAAGTGTCTCTCGGACATTTTAGATTCCTCTTTTGTGAATTCTCTATCTCTGGTCCCCAATTTTTGATTGGATTGTTTGGTTTCTTGGCATTTAATTTCTTGAGCTCTTTGTAAATTTTGGATATTAGCCCTCTGTAAATGTGGGGATGATGAAGATGTTTTCCCAATCTGTAGGTTGCCGTTTTGTTCAATGACAGTATCTTTTGCCTTACAGAAGCTTTTCAGTTTCATGAGGTCCCATTTATTGATTGTTGGTCTTAGATCCTGAGTTGTTAGTGTTCTGTTCAGGAAGTTGTCACCTGCGCCAATGAGTTCCAGGCTTTTCCCCACTTTCTCCTCTATTAGATTTAGTGTGTCTGGCTTTATGTTAAGGTCTTTGAACCACTTGGACTTAAGTTTTGTGCAAGGTGGTAATTATGTGTCTAGTTTCATTCTTTAATATGTCAACATCCAGTAAGACCAGCATCATTTGTTGAAGACGCTATTCTTTTCTATTGTATGGTTTTGGCTTCTTTGTCAAAAGTTAGGTGACCATAGGTGTGTGGGTTCATTTCTGGGTCTTCAATTTGATTCCATGGATCCACTGGTCTGTTTCTATACCAGTACCATGCTGTTTTTATTACTATTGCTCTGTAGTATAGCTTGAAATATGGAATGGTGATATCTCCAGATGTTTTGTTTTTTACAAGATTGATTTAGCTATACTGGGTTTTTGTTATTCCATATGAAGTTGAGCATTCTTTTTTCCAGGTCTATAAAGAATTATGTTTGTATTTTGATAGAATTGCATTGAATCTGTATATTGCTTTTGGCAGGATGGCCATTTTTATTATGTTAATCATACCTATCCATGAGCATGGGAGATCTTTCTATCTTTTGATGGCCTCTTCAATTTCTTACTTCAAGGACTTGAAATTCTTGTCATACAGGTCTTTCACTTACTTGGTTAGAGTTACCCTCAGGATTTTATATTGTTTGTGGCTATTGTGAAGGGGGCTGCTTCCCTAATTTCTTTCTCAGCCTATTTATCTTTTTTATAAACAAGGGCTTCTGATTTTTTTTAATTAATTTTGTATCCAGCCACCTTGCTGAAGGTATTTATCAGTTGTAGAAGTTCTCTGGTAAAATGTTTGGGGTCACTTATGTATACTATCATATCATCTACAAATAGAGATAATTTTACTCCTTCATTTCCAATTTGTATCCCCTTGATCTCCTTTAGTTATCTTATTGCTCTAGCAAGAACTTCATGTACTATGTTGAAGAGATATGGCAAAAGTGGGCATCCTTGTCTTGTCCCTGAGTTTAGAGGAAATGCATTAAGTTTCTCCCCACTTAATTTGATGTTGGCCACTGGCTTGCTGTATATCCCTTTTATTATTTCTAGGTATGGTCCTTGTATGCCCATTCTGTCTAGGACTTTTAGCATGAAGGGGTGTTGGATTTTGTCAAATGATTTTTCAGCATCTAGCGAGATGATCATGTTTTTTTTTTTCTTTCAGCTTGTTTATATGGTGAATTATGTTGATCAATTTTGATATGTTGAACCATCCCTGCATTCCTGGGATGAAGCCTACTTGATAATGATGTATGATACTTTTGATGTGTTCTTGGAATCGGTTTGCCAGTATTTTATTAAGTATTTTTGCAACTATGTTCATGAGAGAGATTGGTCTGAAGTTCTCTTTCTTTGTTGGGTCTTTGTGTGGCTTAGGAATCAGGGTGACTGTGGCTTCATAGAATGAGTTTGGCAGTGTTCCTTCTGCTTCACTTTGTGGAAGAGTTTGAAGAGAATTGGTATTAGCTCTTCTTTGAAGGTCTGGCAGAATTCTGTGCTGAAACCATCTGACCCTGGGCTTTTTTTTTTTGGGGGGGGGGTGGGAAACTTTTAAAGACTGATTCTATTTCCTTAGGGGTTATAGGACTGTTTAATCTGATAACCTGATCTTGATTTAACTTTGGTAGTTGAAATCTATCAAGAAGGTTGTCCATTTCACTTAGGTTTTCAAATTTGGTGAAGTGCAGATTTTTAAAGTAGGACTTACAGATTCTCTGAATTTCCTCAATGTCTGTTGTAGAAAAATGGCTAATTAAACTATTTATTAGTATTTCTATTATAGTTAATTGGTTTGGAAGTGTTAATCCTTATTCTGCCATTATAAATGAGTACACAAAGACATCACGTTGATTTTAACAAGCCTTGGCCTGAACTGTGCAATCCTAGCCCAATTAAGCTAGCTCATAATTCTATTACCCAAATATGACTCATTTATCTGGATTTAACTTTAGTACTAAGGAAATGCATGCGTGATATGGAAAGGAAAGAATGGTGGCTGCTCTTTGACACTCAGTGTATTCATTCCCTTAGAGGCTTGGACAGGAAATCCAAAGATGCAGTGCCCCATGGCCAGGTTTCAACCATTTGTGTCACTAATTCTCTATGTAACTTTCACCAAGTAGAACTTTTAAAAATTCTCTTAGCTATATATAAAGGGCAAAAGCGCTACTTATTTAAAGAAGAAAGTTGGCAGTGATTGAGGCAGCATAAGAGATAAAACGAGGGAAAGAACCTCTGATGGGAATAAAACAAGTAAAAATCAAGCCGAACTCTTGGTGATCTTACTCTTAGTGAGGGATCACACAAACCGAAGACCGATCCAGTGTGTGAAAAGCATACTTCGTTGTTAGCCTGTGTGTGCAAACTTTACCAGAACATAAGAGAATAAGGTGATCTTTTTCAAACATTTTCTAATAGCTAGGGGAAGAAGCATAGACTGGTATGTCTAATTTATTTTTCTGGGTTTGGAGAGATGACTCAGTGGGTAAGAGGTGTTCACTTTGGGGCCGGGCATGGTGGCACACGCCTTTAATCCCAGCACTCGGGAGGAAGAGGCAGGTGGATCTCTGTGAGTTCAAGGCCAGCCTGGTCTACAAAGTGAGTCCCGGACAGCCAGAGCTACACAGAAAAACCCTGTCTCGAAAAACCAAAAAAACGAAAAAAAAAAGAGGTGTTCACTTCATAGGCATGAGGAACTGATACAGCACCTGCTCAAATGTCACATGCATTTCTACATAACCTCATCACTGCCAGGAGGACAGGAAAATCCTAGGGCTTCCTGGCTGCTAGCTTAGCTCCAGATTCCATGAGAGGCACTGTCTCAATAGAATAAAAAAAAAAGGAGTGATAGAACACTCTGGCATTCTGGGCATGTGCACACAAGCAGGAGTGCACTCCATTCCCTCCTCCCCCCCCACACACACACACACAAGTGAGTAACTGTTTTTTCTAACATTCAGCTAAATAGTATGGTATAAATGTAACATAATAATGCAATGAGGGTGAGTTACGATTGATACAATATCAAATCTTCATAGTCAAGATCAATTTCTTCTCCTGTTCAAGGAAAAGTTTTGTATTGAAACAGGTTTGATAGATTAAACTTTAATCTGAGAGCACAAGAGTTGGTTCATTCTCAAATTCATTGTCTTCCAGGGAAATCAATATTTAATCCTAGTTTGCAATATGTGGAAACATCCTTCTATTACCCTAGTATGAGCTGATTAGTTAGCAGCACATAACCTTTGTGCATCCACCAGAGCTCCATAGATATATACACTGGTATATACTTTCTCAAATTCACACACATAACTATGCCTGTAACTGCACTTAAATCAGTAGATACACATTGCCATGTCTCTGCAATTAAACTAGAGAAGTCATTGTATTCCTTCCTATTATTCTCCATAGTAAGTAATATAAAATGTCACCATAGTAGAATTGATTTCTATAAAATGCCACATAAAGCCACAATTTCATTTTTAAGATAAGTAAAATGATAATAGATTATTCTCTTACATGTTTACAAAGATACACCAAACAGTTATGTATAATTTTACATAGAGGAAAACTGTTAGTTGAACTAGATCATACAAATTTAAGATTCATTCTCCCACTAGCTTGCAAATTTTGGAAGGCACATTAATCCTGAAGAAAATATTATGCATTCTTTAACCGCTTAAGACTAAAGCACATTCATGTAAGTACAATTACTCATATTCGAGGAAGTATCTGTCTTTCTCTTATGGAATTCTGCTGACTTTTCCTTTAAACCTCATGGCAAACATCCTGTACTTATTCATAAGAATCACCACTGAAGAAAAATACATCTACAAATATTATCATCACAATTCATAATTGATCATCTCTTTCTGGGTATCATTCAATAATTTGAATTCCTCACAGCATTTGTTTTTGACATTGCCCTTACAGAATCCCTGCTGATAAGCAGACTTCTATATATTTAGTTTTTAATATCAGAGTTGCCTCATTTCTCTCAGATCCTGTACAGCCCACTGTTGAGAACTACTCCTAGAATTATGTAGAATCTGCATAAAATTGTATTCTCTCTTTTACTGTTTACTTCTTGGTGAATATCCACAGTCTATTTATATCAGACTTGAAACTGCACAGTTAAGTGACTCTCAAGACAACTTACATACATACATATGTATAATAAATAAATACATACATATATATATTTTATATATGTACGTATAATAATGACAAGGAAGAAAAGATGGGAGTGGGGTGACAATGCTGTACAAAGCTAAACAAATGAGTTAAATTAAGTCTCACAAAGAACTGTCAATCGAGGTTCTGTGAACATCAACTCTGTGGTATGATTTGGTTCCTGGAGATTTAATCAAGAAATGTCCTAGACAATACCAGTTTAAGTAAGGGAGAATGAAGAGGAAATGAGATTATAATCACTTATAACAGAGGCCTCATCCATGCTCACAAGAAAGTTAGAAGTATGACGGCATTTCGAAGGAACCACATTGAAGTATAAGTCAGTCATTGGATTTCCTTGAATGAAATAGAACATCTGATGGCAAAGGGGGCATGTGAAGAGGCACAAATATGCACCATCAACCAAAAAGGACAGACAATTCCCTATGTCCCTAGAAGATGGTCAAGGACATTCTCCACAGTGTCCACTAACAGCAGCAAAGGAATTATGCTTTACTCCTCGGGCTTCCCTCATTTTAAAGCCTAAACCATGACACTGCCTCAGAAATCACCAGATGTCCCCGAGAATCATTTTTATCTTTGTCAGCTCTGAAAGGCGTCAGGACAGTTGTATGCATTGACTGGATTTCTGTGACATGGTTTCTATCAAAATCTCAAAATGCAATTCGGAGGAAATTTAAGACATAGTGACTCAGACTGTGATGTTATTGCACTTGAAAGAGAATGAAAGGAAAGCAACAGGACAATAGAAGAAATCATTTCTTTGAAAAAAAAACGATGCTGTAATTTACCAATTGACATCTTATGAAAAGGTGAGATAATAATCTATAAAGCAGTTATGCAGTACAAAATGATTCCAAACAAACATACAAAGAAGAGCAAAAATGTGAATTTAAAACAAATATTGTGTATAGATAAGCATATTTTCATATCAAAAGTATGAGTACAGCTCTTGAAACTTGGTACATTTTTTAGATGCCCTCAAGACTTGTACGGAAATCATGAAGATCATATAGCATGAACACGATTCTAACTCTGCAGAGGTTTTAAATGAGAAATAAATACATGCAAAAAAAACTAATTGCGTGCTTATGCATATCTGTGAGTCTGTGTGTGCATGTGTATGTGGAGGGGTGCATTTGTGTGCGTCTGTGTGTGTGTGTGTGTGTGCGTCTGTGTGTGTGTGTGTGTGTGTGTGTGTGTGTGTGTGTATGTGTGTGTGTGTGTGTGTGTGTGTTTAGTGTTGGTGAGATGGCTCATTGGTTAAAGTGTTTTACAAGAAAGCCTAATACGTCAGTTCAGATTCCTAACACGCATTTAGCAGTCACACTCACAGGTCCACACACAAATCGTTAATCCCTGTGTTCCCTGCGCACTTACAGTTGGAATGTGGTAATAGGAGAAGTACAGGAAGTCCACAAACAGAGGTGATTAAGGAGAGACCCAATCACAAGCAGGTAGAGACATTGTGATCTCCACATGTGTTCTTGTGGAGATATACACGCTTGCACAGATGCACACAGTCACACAAACATACATTCAAACAAACAAACATGTACATACACTTGCATACACATTAAACACATATCATCTCACCAACAAAGTGAAACGATAGCAATAAATAAAATATTACAAGTAATAGAATGTTGTCTCTATCAAAGACTGAGAAAGTGATATATCTGAGTCTCATTCAGTTTATATAAATTTCAGAATGTCTTCTCTGTGTGTTGAGCATTAAGAAAAGGAAAAAAGGTGAGTTAAGATACTGATGCTATTTTCTTACCTATGATTTCATCCTCTTTCTTGTACCATATTTGTTGAATGTGGTAACTTCCCACAGTGGATGGAGAACAATTTTGGCTCTTTATTTGGAAAACGAGAAAAGCCAAGGCTTTTAGCCACAAATACAATACTCCAGATCCCTTTCTCATTGTATTCACCTTCTTTCACCTCTGGTCAGCACACACAGAACATGCTTGGACAGATTTTCAGATCACAATGAGAGAAAGACAGATGGGTAGAGTCATATGTTTATTTTTGTGTGACACTAGATATTTGACTTTTGTACAAGTTGTTTAATATTAGCTAACTAAAACTAAAAATATGAATCTTTAGAGCACTCATAATTAAATATCATAGAAAATATATGTGCATAAAATAAACAGTGTGCTTCAGAAAACTACTTGAAAGAGAAAGCAATGGAATCCTGAAAAAATGAAATATAAAACTCAAAGCCTGAGATAATTAAACTGGAGGGGTATAAAAATATGGAGATATTGTATGGAGAAATAATACATTATCAAACATTCTAGAGAATGTAGACTCACAGATTGTTTTGATAAAAAATTATGCAGCTGTCACTAACTCAGGGCAAAGAAAAGGGTAGGCAACTACTCAGATATCTAGTTCTAATTTCACTAAAATTTGCTCCTTCTATACACAAAAGAAAACAGTGTTAATGTTTCAGCCAAGTGCATCTGAACAGACTCTCCTGGGCAGTGAGAAAAACTGCTTACTTACAGTTTAACTTTAACCAGCAAAGAAAAGCATATTAATGAACTCAACCACAGAAAATAATATACACATCTTGGAAAATGTCACATGGGGTCATTTTTAAATACTTTTTAGTATAATTTGAGATCATTGGAAAGTTACAGAGACAGTAAAGAATCCTCATATAGGTGCCTCATCTTTTCCACTATTCTTTACATACATTTGTTCCAACACCCACATCTTATTCCATCTCCTTCATTCTATGCAATAGTTTTTCCTCCTGTTAGTTTTCATTCTAGAAATCACAGAAAACCATCATCCCACAAGCCACATTATATATGTCTTTAGATCCCATCATCTTGACTGCGTATACTCCTCAAATGTTCTTTCTTTTTTATAAGCTTTAGTGAGGAATACACTTCCTCGCTAGGCATTTGATGGATACAAATTTTAAGATGAGAACTGGGGAAAAGAGTTTGTGGGGACTACTGTACTGAATTATATAGTTCCATTCCTAGAACTGTACCACGGATACATGTTGTCAGTTTTGCTAATCTCCACTGTGGGCCTTGATCACATGACTCTGGACAAGGTCTTGTTTCTCGGATTTCTCCAAAACTACATTACTCTTTAAACCCTTTCCATACTGTACCTTTGGAAGAAATTCACTATGCATAGTTCACACTTAAGGAAGAATTTTTTTTCTCTTCTTCAGGACATCAATATAGGCACATGAATATTTATTGCACATCTGGATTATACTGCATGTTTTAACTTAATTTGGAGGGGGAGGCGAAGGTACTTCAGTATTTTGAAAAGATTGACCTTGAATCCCCAGGCTAAAAGGAACGTGTGTGTGTGTGTGTGTGTGTGTGTGTGTGTGTGTGTGTGTGTGTG
>CAJQZJ010032455.1:3328066-3352633 GCA_907164525.1 Lophiomys imhausi
TGTGTGTGTGTGTGTGTGTGTGTGTGTGTGTGTGTGTGTGTGTGTGTATCTAAGTTCTACTGATAATTCTATAGGTAGTAATTTGTAGTCTAAGCCAAACTTTTGGTTCATTCTGATATATTCAGCTGTAAATCTTGCCCACATGAATAACTCTACTTTCCACTATCTGCTTATTTATAAACACTTATCCCACCTGTGGAAACTTGACTTCCACCTTCTATTTACTTAAAGGTTAAATTGTTAACATATAAATCCATGAGAAATAATTTCATCATCAAAACACTTTTCTTGTTTCCAAATTTATGAAGGTTGTCACTGTTCTATCACATTCATTAAGTTCACACATTTGTACAGCAGGAAAGCATATCACATATGGCCCGTATACTTCTAACCTCCACCAAATATCTTCCTTGCACTATTTCCTCTCAATCTGTGGCTTATATTTTCATTTTGTTAACTTTTCATTTTGCAGAGAAGTTTTTTTCTTTATAGATAATTGTTTTAAGTGATAGATAATCAATATAACACCTAAAAATTGTAAATGTTATTTTTTTGCCTCTATAATGGACGAAAATGTGAATTTTCCCATTTTAAATTTGATCAATGATTAATTTGGAGTTGACTTTGGTATAACATGTAAGGCCTATGTATGGACTCACTTTTTAACCCAAACTGATGTTTAGCATTTGTGAACAATTTGTTAGTTGGCCTTTCAACTCTCCGTTGAAAAAAATTCTATATTTCTTTAATATAAACTAATTATCATTATGTAGATTTAGTTCTGTGCTTTCTATTCTGTTCTACACTTCTATGTATTTATTTTAAAACAAATACTATAATATATGTTACTGTAGGGTCATTATACATCTTTGGGATCCAGATTTTATGCATAAAATTGGCTATGCCCAGATATATAGTAAGGCAATATTTAAGATAATTAATAAATATTTTAGATGACATTAAAATTTAAATCCATAAACTTTGAGTAATTCAGATTGTTCTTGATACTGGAAGGGCCCAATCTCTATATTCAGTAACTCTATTTAAAACAGTACTAATCTTTGTGCTGAAGAAGGAATTCTACCAACAGAATGATTTTGTAGTTACTTCAAATTGTAAAAGACAACTACACAAACAAGAGCAACCATTCTTATGAGCCAGCACCCCACAAACACCACCCTGTCCTCAAGCCATTGTTAAACTTGATAAGAACATTTGCCTTCATCTACATATCATATTTCTTTGTGTGAGTAATAACCCATTCATACCATTCTATTTCTGAACTCAGTTTCATTATCCAATTCAAAGTTTCTGTGAACACCCAAACTTTGGGAATGTTATCTTAAACAGTTCTTCATTTTCCTCTATTGTAATTTAATCTTAAAATTGTTGCAGATAAATTTTACATGTTTATATTATGTGATTTTAAGAATAATACAAAGCAAAGTAAGAAGCCTGTCCTTCACTTCAAGTATTTATCACTACGTTTTGGTTGGCTCCATTTATATTCAAAAATTACATTTCGAAATTTATTTCTCAGGAAATGTAACTGGAAATTTGTTCTTCAGAACTTCTCATTTAAATTTTATGTTTTAGTTTTCATTTAACATTCTTATATCTTATATTTTTATAAATATTTGTTTTAACACATATCATTATAACAAAAATACTCAAGAAGTTTTATACTGCCAATCAAAACAAAATTATCAACAATTTTCCAGATGACAGACAAACATTATTTCACTACGTAAGTTTCATTCTTCCTTGTACCTTTTCTCATTTAACGTTTAATTGTCTGTATGTGTGTGGGGGTCTGTGTATGAATATGTGTATGTGTGAGTGCAGGTGCCTGTGGAGACGTGAAACAGGATGCCCTGGAGGTAGAGTTACTAGCACTTGAGAGCAACTTGACAAGGGTGCTGAGATCATTTTAATCTAGTCATACCATTTGAGTGTGAGTGGAGGTAAGGAATTGGGTATTGTTATTATAGCTAATTCACTCTGTTATTAGTTCTGAAAACCTCACCAGGGAGCTGCACCTGTGAACTCACAACATTTATGCTAGCATGAGCAAAACCTATGCAAGCTAAAGCCAGAACAAATCTCAATACAGAGAGGTAAGTTGAATAGAAAGCCTTATCATAGCCAAAGAGTCGTGGACAATTATTGACTCCTAGGAGAGGGGGAATCAGTTTTCTCTAAAAGTATAGGCCCTGTTGAGTCCACCATGTTCCACTGGAAGGTCACACACCATGTTATTTGCAAATTACAAATAAGTCTTGATGGATTAAATTAAAAAGGACAAAGAGTTACAACAGGTGGATCTGGGAAGAGTTTGGGGTGAGGCGATGATTATGATCAAACTACATTGTATGAAATTGCAAAAGGACTGATAATTTAAAAAGTCAGGTGAGTGCTCAAATAACCCAAGTAAAAGATGAGAGGATCTATAGGATATATTTACCTGTATGTGTATATAGTAGCATTATGTATATATTTACATATATGTGGCATGCAATAACAATTATTCCAAAAAGGAAAAAAAGGGGTCATGAATTTAAAGAGAGTGACAAGGGCACATAGAAGGATTTGGAGAGAGGAAAGAGAAGGGAGACCTGTTGTAAACAAATTATAATTCAAAAGATAGAAAAAATGAAAAGAAAAGAAAATATGATAATATAATGGAAAGTAATAACATAAATTCTAGAGACACTGAAGCATATACTACATGTAATGAAGAGCAGAAAGAAAAGTCTTGGATTCCTTCCTATTCTTATTTTTATCTTGGACAAATGCATTCCCATGAATTAATTTCTTAGATAAAAGAAAACAATGTTATTTTTCATTTATACAAGAAAGTCTACACCCTACTTGGACATCAGGTATATATTTACACATAAAGCAGGGTGAATTGTTCATTAATTTATTGAATTTTGATTAACACAAATACAAAATGTCCCCCAGGAACAGTTTTGTACCTTCTTGTTAGTCTGTTGGTTTGAGCGTAAATCACTTAAAGAAGATTTAACCTATTTCATCATGTGGTAACAACATGTGTGTGCCTTTCCTTCCCCTGGTGGTAGCTTCTCTAGATTGCTTAAAGGATGACTGAATCATTGTGTATGCTGTTCGGTCCTGCCACATTGTGAAACATTGATGATGTATTACTGTGAAGCAATATGGGGCACTAATGTGAAAAGGTGCTATTCAACTTGAAGTTGGAATTTGTATTTAGGCAACACACGGTGAGGTTTACCAGCATCTGTGAACAACTAATCTCAAGTTCAATTAAACTTAAATTGAAAGAGAAGGAGAGGCCTGCTATCACCCTCAGAGTCTGAAGTAAGAATAAAGCAAAGAGGGAAAAAGGAGGTCACTAGGCTGTCTAATGAAATTGCAGGCATAAAGAGTAAAAACCTCCAGGATTGAGTTTATCAGCTTATAGCACATTTACAAAAAGGATTCCTCTAAGCAATGAGGGCAACATCCAGAGCAGATGATATTGGCTGAGGCGCTGACGACAGAAGTGGAATTTTCCTTAGCAAATGACTTTTCGTAGCTATTTGTTCTTTCCTAAGTTGTCAGGTTCAGGCAGCAGTGTCTTTTATATTATGAATGGGTGTTTGGTTGCCTTCAGAAATGTGTAATGCTCTGGTATAGATCGTAGGAAACAGAATAGAGAAGGCGTGTTTCAACATCTTGGTGTTTTCTAACTTCGCAATTGTAAAATTAGGAATTCACCAGTGATGATAAGACTCGGTTCTCCTTTTTGGTTCTAGAAGATAAGCTGTCATCATGACCACACAAAAGGACAATATTTAGGAAAGAAATCATACCAGGACATAACCAACTGCAAAAAAGGAAGTCCAAAAGGAGGACAGGCCGAAGAGAACTGAGAGCTGCAACATAACTAAATATAAATAAGGAACAAGTAGAAGCATAGAGGTGTCACAGGCCATAATGTCAGACAGAGACCATGTTCCCCTCCTAATACTCCCTGATTTCTCCTGTCTGCTTACTCCAACATGTTGCAAACTGTTTCAAGACTTACATGGGATTAAAATAGCTGAAGTGGTTTATTATAAGACAAAATTTATGAAGAGCTCAAGAAATTAAATGCCAAGAAACCAAATAATCCAATCAAAAATGGGGAACATATCTAAACAGAGAATTCACAAAGGAGGAATCCCTAATGGCTGAGAGACCCTTGAGGAAATGCTCAGCATCCTTAGTCATCAGAGAAATGCAACTCAAGAGGACTCAGAGATTCCATCTCACACCTGTCAGAGTGTCTAACATCAAAAGATCAAATGACAGCACGTGCTGGCGAGGGTGTGGAGAAAGGGGAACACTCTTCTGTTGCTGGTGGGAGTGCAGGCCTGTGCAATCACTATGGAGGTCAGTCTGGTGATATCTTAGAAAACTTGGACTAGCTCTGACTCGGGTATACATCTTCTAGCTATACATCCAAATGATTCCTCACCAAATCCCAAGGAAGTTTCCTCATCTATGTTCATAGCAGCATTATTTGTAATAGCTAGAAACTGGAAACAACCCAGATGTGCCTCAACCGAAGAACAGATTTAAAAACTGTGGTACATCTACACAATGGAATACTACTCAGCTATCAGAAACAACAAAATCAAGCAATTTGCAGCCAAATGAATGGAACTAGAGAAGCTCATCCTGAGTGAGCTAACCCAGACTCAGAAGGATGCACATGGCATCTATTCACTTGTAATTGGATTTTAGCCATATAGTACAGGATAACTATACTACAACCAATGCACCAAGGTGCACAGGAATATATACTTTGTTTTTCTATCAATGAGACACTTTGCCCTAGTGGTGCTGCCTTGTAGGCCCCCAGAGTATGAGGAGTCTCTTGGCCCTCATATGACTGCTGAACTAGGGTGGGGGACTTTTATGTAGGGACGTTCTACTCCAGAGGAGTGGGATGGAAGGGATAAGGGATAGAGGGTGTGGAGGGTGGGACTGGGTGGGGGCAGAAAGAGAGCACTGAGATGGTATGTAACCTGAAGTAATAAATAAATATTTTTTAAAAGACTTCTTAGTGAAGAATCAAATAATAAGGAAAATTTTAAATCTAATTAAGATACAGATTTATAATTTATAATCTACAACAAGCATTAAGAATAGATTTAGTGGATTTTAATGCTTTTTTGCACATGTTCTCTTCATAAGTCATGTAGTGCCATAAAAGCTATAAGTGTTTCTCAACCATTTCAGATTCTCCTGTTGAGAATTCCCAGTTTAGTTCTGCATCCCATTTTTAATTGGGTTATTTAGTTTGTTGATGTTTACATTTTGAATTCGCTATGTATTTTGGATATCATACCCCTATTGGATGTAGGATTCGTGAATGTCTTTTCCCAATATACAGGCTGCTATCATATTCTCTCAACAGTGTCCAATGCCTTACAGAAGCTTTTCAGTTTCATGAGGTCCCATTTATTGATTGTTGATCTTAGAGTCTGAGCTATTGATGTTCTGCTCTGAAAGTTGTCTCCTGTGCCAATGAGCTCAGGGTTCTCCCCCACTTTCTCTTCTAACAGATTTAGTGTATCTGGCTTTATGTTGAAGGCTTTGATCCACTTAGACTTGAGTTTTGTGCATGGATATAAATATGATTTTTTTTTTGCATTTTTCTACATGCAGACATCCAGTTAGATTAGCACCATTTGTTGAAAATGCTTCTCTTTTTCCATTGTATGGTTTTGGCTTCTTTGTCAAATGTCAAGTAACCATAGGTGTGTGGTTTTATTTCTGAGTCTTCAACTTGATTCCATTGATCATCCATTCTGTTTCTATGCCAGTATCATGCAGCTTTTATTAAAATTGCTCTGTAGCACAACTTGAAGTCAGGAATGATGATGCCTCCAGAAGTTCTTTTATTATAGAGAATTTGTTTCAGCTATTCTGGATTTTTTGCTTTTCAGTATGAAGGTGAGGATTGTTCTTTCAAGATCAGTAAAGAATTGTGTTGGTATTTCAATTGGAATTGCAAATCTGTAGGCTGTTTTTAGTAAGAAGGCCATTTTGCTATGTTATTTCGACTGATCCATGAGCATGTGAGATCTTTCCATCTTCTGATACCTTCTTCAGTTTCTGAGACTTGAAGTTTTTATTATACAGGTCTTTCATTTGCTTGATTAGAGTTACACCAAAATATTTTATACTGTTTGTGGATATTGTGAAGGGTGTTGTTTATCTAATTTCTTTCTCAGTCCATTTATTATTTGTTTAGAGGCGGGCTACTGATTTTTTTTTAGTTAATTTTTCATTCCATCACTTTCCTGAAGGAATATATCAGCTGTAAGAGTACTCTAGTAGAATTTTGTTGGTTGCTTATGTATACTATCATATCATCTGGAATAGGATACTTTGACTTCTTCTTTTCAAATTTGTATCCACTTGATCTCTTTTAGTTGTCTTATTGTTCGAATGCTCATGGTATCTATTCACTTATAATCGGATTTTAGCCATAAAGTACAGGATACCTATGCTATAACCAATGTACCAAAGGGAACAGGAACATAGACTTTGTTTCCTGTCAATGAGACACTTTGCCCTAGTGGTGCTGCCTTGTGGGCCCCCAGTGTAGGAGGAGGCTCTTGGCCCTCATATGACTGCTGAACTGGGGCAGGGGACTGATATGTAGAACATTCTACTCCAGAGGAGTGGGATGGAAGGGATAGAGGGTAGAGGGTGAGAGGGTGAGACAGGGAGGGGTGTAAAGAGGGTACTGTGATGGAGATGTAACCTGAAGTAATAAATAAATATTTTTTAAAAGAATTTCAATTAAAATGTTGAATAAATACAAGAGAGAGTGGGCACCCTGACTTTAGTAGAATTGCTTTCAGTTTAGATTCATTTAATTTGATGTTGGCTATCAGCTTGCTATATATTACCTTTATTATATTTATATATGGACCTTATATCCCTGATACTTCCAAGAATTTATTGTGAAAAGATATGGATTTTGTCAAAGGGTTTTTCAGCATCTAATGAGACTATCATGTTTTTTTTTCTTTCAGTTTGTTTATGTGTTATGTTTACATTGATGGATTTTCATATGTTGAACTATACCTGAATCCCTAGGATGAATCTTACTTGATCATGGTGGATGATGTTTTTAATGTGTTCTTGGATTTGTTTTGTGAGTATTTTCTTGAGTGCTTTTGTATCAATGTTCATGAGGGAAATTGGTCTGAAACTCTTTCTTTGTGGAGTTTTGTGCAGTTTAGATGTCAGGGTGACTCACAGTTAATTCTGTTTCTATATTCTAGAAAAGTTTGAGAAGTATTGATGTTAGCTCTTATTTGAAAGGCTGGTAGAATTCTGTGGTAAAAACATCTGCCTCTTGGATTTTTTTTTGGGGGGGGGGGTTGGGAGAATTTTGATGACTGCTTCCATGTCATTAAGGGTTATAGGAAAGTTTAAATTATTCACCTGATCTTGATGTAACTTTGGCAAGTGAACTCTGTCAAGAAAATAATCCATTTCATTTAGGTTTTCCAATTTTGTGGAATGCAGGCTTTTGAAATAATACCTAATAATTCTTTGGATCTCCTCATTGTCTGTTGTTATGTCCCTGTTTTCATTTCTGATTTTGTTAATTTAGCTAATGTCTCTGATTTTTACTTACTTTGGCTAGAGGTTTGTCCATTTTGTTGATTTTCTCAAAGGACCAGCTCTTTTAAAACATATCAAAAAATAAAATCTAGAAGAAATGTACAACTTCTTAGACATATTCACCATTGAAAAGTAAATCAGGAGAATATAGACAGTCTAAATATATTCATTCTTCATGATAAGACAGAGCAGTAATATCTCCCAATAAAAAGTAATCCAGGAGCAGATGATTCTCTACCAAAGTCCACCACTTTTACAAAAGATCTAATACCAACACTATTCAAATTGTCCCTTGCAATATAAAGGGAAAGAAGAGTCCCAGACTCAGTCTGTATTGAGAACATCATCCTGATAGCAAAACTTGATAGAATTATAGTAAGGAACAAAAGCTATGGACCAAGGTTTTTTTTTTTAATAAATACAAAGTTCTTAATATTCCTGGAAATAATAATCAAAAGCACATTAAGAAGATAATAAGAGAAAGATAAATTTAATAAATCACATAAGTAGACATAAAGACAGAAATTTCATGATTGTCTAAATATGCAGAAAAGGAAAAAGTTCAATTATCTCTTCATGATTAAAAAGTGATGAAAGAGCTAGGAATGTAAAGTGCATACATCAATATAATCCAGACTTTACATTATAAACATTTAATACATTAAATAGGGAAAATGAAAGTACTTCCTCTAACTTGCATCACAATTGTGATGCAAGTTAGTATAGTATGAAAACTGAGTTAGATATAGAACTTTAAACTCATGGGGATGGTTAGATAGTAGAACATTAAAGTCAGGTGCCAAATACATATGGACTGGATATTGGGAATGTATGCTAAGCCATATAACTCTCATTATTGTGGCCTAATTACCTCTGTTGTTTTGTATTGTATTTATTTTTATAAGAGAAAGAGCCATTTGTTGGACTGAAAGGGGGGCTGCTGGGGTGGGGAAAGATATACCTTAAACTTAAAAAAAGGAAGGGGATGGGTGGGTTGAGGCAGAAGAGGGTGGGAGTATGGGACTGGAGGAGGGAGTAGGTAGGGGATTGCGATTGAGTTGTAACTTGAAGAAATAAAAAATAAAGAGGAAAAAAAAAGAAAGTACTTCCTCTATAAAGAGGAACAAGAAAGGTGTGTTGACTTTCTCTGCTTTTATTTGATGTGGGCTTGAAGGCTTGGCAGTAGCAATAAGGTAACAGAAAGAAGTAACCTTGTTACTATGTTCATAGCAGCCTTATTTGTAATAGCTAGAAACTGGAAACAACCCAGATGTCCTTCAAACAAAGAATGGATTAAAAAAAAAAAAACAGTGGTACATTTACACAATTGAATGTGCAAAAGTACATTTCTACTCAGCTATCAGAAACAAGGAAATAATGCAATTTGCAACCAAATATATGGAACTAGAAAAGTTCATCATGAGTGATCTAACTCAGACTCAGAAAGATACGCATGGAATATATTCACTTATAACTAGATTTAAATACAGGATAACTCTCCCATAATCAATAGACCCAAAAGAACAGGAACATGTACTTGATTACCTGTTAGTAAGATACTATACCTTAGTGGAACTGCCATGTGTGCCCCCTGTGCTAGGAAGCTCTTAGACCTCTTGTGACTAATGAACTAAAGGGGAGTGATACATGGAGACACCCCAGACCTGAGGGGGTGGGATGGGTGGGAGAGGGGGTAGAGGGTGAGAGTGTGGGACCAGGAGGGGGTAGACCGAGGGATGGTAATGAAGATGTAACTTGAAATAATAAATTAATGTAAAAAAAAAGAAAGAAAGAAAGAAAGAAAGAAAGAAAGAAAGAAAGAAAGAAAGAAAGAAAGACAAAACCTTACATCTTCTCTTACATACAGGATCTACAGTTAAATTCATATGTGCATATATTTGTGTGTGTGTGGTGTGTGTGTGTATGTATGTTTGTATGTATGAAAAGATTGGATGCAATTATAAGTGAGAAAGAGGTCTAAAGAAAAAGAATGTTCAAGGTTGTAGAATATAAGTGGCAAGACAGAATATGGACTTGGTGGAAGAAGGGTAGTAACCAGCATAGGAGTAGAAGGATTGTATGTAAAAGATGATAATAAAATCAAAAGAAATTTTTGGAGATTTTTAATGGAATGTGACCAATACATTTAGCACATGCATAATGAGATACAAGTCTGATTACATGTGTATGTCAATGCTTAAAAAGGAAATGTGAAGTTTTGGCCTTTTGCTACCAACCATCATAAACTGTTTAGGATAATTAAGAAATACAAGCTAACAGCCATGCAAGCATGTCATTTTGTTAGTTACTATGACAGTCTATCACAGTTGTTTTCTAAGCTACTCAGAAATCAAGTTGTTAAGAGACAGCAACATTTGCTTATCTAAACATAAGAGATAGATAGGGCATCTTCAAAAACCCCAAGAGATCTGCAGAGTATGGCATTCAAAGATGTTTTCTTAAATTAAGATTTTTTGATATCGAGACATGCCAGCTCCTGACAGCATCCCCTATTCCACCCCAAGTAGAAGATGAGCATCAAAGAATCTCCAATGTGAGATGGTTGAATTAGTGGCAAGCCTATCTCTTGGCAAAAAAAAAAAAAAAAAACCCTTGCTTAAACTGTAGACAGAATGCTGTACAAAAAGGACAAAACTTGGAAGCAGGTAAGTCGACAGCCTAGCTCTGACAAGACAGGGTAGGTAAGTCCTTCATAATTCCTGCTCTACAATCAATGTCTGTCAGAGACATACGGCCAAGCAGCTGAAGATTGATGCTGTAGTGTATGGAGAGAATATAGGAACTGTCGAGGCAGCCACGGGTATGTCATTTCTTAGTTTTGGAAGCTGCGGGCCCTGTACTTCCTATATAATCAGATATATTTATCCCTCTCAGGTCTCTGAAGTGGTTGAAGAATAGATAGCTAGAGTCTCATAGTTAAACTCTGAGTTGTTTAGGAATCAAAAGGGTGTTCTGGATCTAAGAAGATGTTTTTAAAATTGTGATGCAAGTTAGTATGAAAGCTGAGTTAGATATAGAACTTTAAACTCATGGAGATAGTTAGATAGTAGAATGTTAAAATCAGGTGCCAAATACATATGGACTGGACATTGGGAATGTATACTAAGCCATATAACTCTCATAATTGTGGCCTATTTATTTCAGTTGTTTTGTATTGTATTTATTGTTATAAGAAAAAGAACCATTTGTTGGACTGAAAGGGGGAGCTGTTTGGGGGTAAAAGATCTACCTTAAACTAAAAAAAAAAAAAAAGGTAGAGGATGGGTGGGTTGAGGGGGAAGAGGGTGGAAGGGTGGGACAGGAGGAGGGAGTAGGGAAGGGATTGTGATTGAGATGTAACTGGAAGACAAAAAAGAAATATAGCTTTACTCTAAAAGCTATTTTCATGCATTAAATGATAAAGTTGGGTATTTGGAAGGCTATATGCAAGAACACTGACTAGAAAAGGAATGATATCAAAGACTGGAAATATGTAATATAATTTTCTGCACAAAATGCAAGTCCATTCAGTTTCAGTGTTTGAAGCCTAAGTAAATAAGACTCTGGAATTGGTTTTCATTCGAAGGCAGTGGTTAGTGGTACAAATATGAGCAATCCTTTAGGTAGATGAGTAGGGAAAAAGGTGAACTATACTACATAGACTGCAATATTCCTTAGATGAGTGTATACACCTGCAACCACACTAACCCATGCTGGTGTTAAAGACTGGAAAAACCAATTCTGATCCTATTTAAATTTCATAGTTCAACTGCCCTGGTCTCAATTTCTTCCACTATGATTTGAAGGTCACAGCATGGTATTAGTAGAGAATACTTCCTGACAAGGCTGCAATTTAATTATTGACTTGGTGTACAAAGGCCTCATTCTGAGTTCCTATTCTACCATTGTTAATTAGCTGTGTGACATTAACCGGGTCTCATAACCACTCAGGATATGTTGAGTTCACAGAAAAATTGGGATTTAAGCAACTGTCTCAAGAAAGTGAGATAATGATGTAAAATGCTACCTACACATGAAGTATTATTTTAAGTATCAAATCAGTAAGGTTTCAGGTTTCAGAATAGAGTAGGGGACTGCAGTAGGAAGCAATAGTAATGATAATCTTCTTATAAGATAATCTTTGACTCCATTACTTCACCATATAACAATTCCTTATTTATTTCTTAATCACATTTAATTGGAAGTTGTATATGGTGAAGTCTAACTGGGAAAACACAGCTATCTCTTTGTATAACATAGTCTACTAATGTTTAAATCATGACAATCGTTTTCTTCACTTGTCTTTCAAGGAGAATAAATGGCAATCATTCTCCATTTAATAAGCTTTCGTAATTACTTCTATATTATTATTACTGAGCTGCTGCTGTTAATGTTTGTGGCACTTAAAACAATAGCCTTGTTTGACTCTGTTGTCCCTGCATGCAGAGCCCATTTACTTCAGAGCCTCCCTTCACAGCTGATGACTTCAAAGGCCTGAGGAGAGCAGGGGGAGGCTGTGTTCCTTGTTAACACTAAATAATTAATTGAGTAAATAAAATCAAGGCCAGGAAGAAAGGAACTGCTGCTTATAAATGTTTACTTCATTTGCTTTGATACCCATGAGTGTGGTACTGTATAAAAACCTGGATACAGTTTGCAAGACAGCAAGCTAATAAAGAGTGGGAAAAAACAGACTAGGGACAAAACTCTAATCTCTTTGGCCTTGGTTAGTGCGGAAAACATTTTTAATGCTTCTTCTGCTGATCACAAAGGGTTTGGCTGATGTTCCAAACTCTCCAGGTTTCAGTATTACCTGTGTTCTCTCACACGTGGCTGCTTTAGAGTTTTCTGCATTACTCGTCTCTTCTTTGAAAGTATTTACCTTCTTCAGTTTTTAAAAGATTTGCCAGAACATTCCCCTTTACACTGACTTCTGTCTGCCCGCCATTTCCACTGTGCTTAACCATGTGGTACTTCTTCAGATAATGCAGTCCATTATGCTTTGTCAAACACACTGTTAGCTATGCTTTTATAACCTTGACTAAAACAGAAGGAAAAAAGAAAACTTGATTCAAGTACACAGTTTTGATATTTATTTTTCTACCCTCAAAGACATAGGAAACCCTGTCCAGATTAGCCCTATACCTGATGCTTCACAAGTGTCCATTGTCTGCTTTCACTGAGGCTACCCAATAGCTGAAATCCAACGTGTAACACTTATAGAGCAATAATATTTGTATTGGAAGGTTGTAATCTTCATCAAATCAAATGCAACAAGACACTTTCCATGATGTCCCTGGTGTGTAAAATATATCCAATGGGTGGGTCTCATTAAGCACCCTTGAAACTGCAGGTGAATAGTTAATAGCAATCAAGGCCTTAAGGAGAGCAATAACACTAAAATCAATTCACTGTTTTTAATTTTTTGCCTGCATTAATTCCAGGAAAATTAGAGGAGTGGCTTCTGATTCCACTGAAATATAGATTGATAGATCAGCAATTCCAGTCTCCGTGGGCTTGTGGTAGCCAGTACTTCTAAGGTTAAAGTACTGAGCTTATTTTAGAATTCTTTTATCTTGAAAACAGGTTGCCAATGTAATATTCCACACGTCAGCTCGAACAATGAAATTTTATGAGTTGGGAAAAGGTTATATGAAGAAATAATTTAAAGAAAGAAATCATAGTGAGACCAGGAAAATTCAATATTGATAAATTTCAGGTTCATCAGATAATCTATTTGCAATGAGATATATTATTACATCACTTCATATAAAATAAAGCTCATCATTTTCATATTTACTTCATTTGCTGATAATTATTCATAAATTTAAAAAAATTAAAACAAATTAGTTGTAACTGTTATTATGCCTATAGATGCATGGTTTCTAATTAATGACATTAAGAACTAAAATCAATTTTTTTTATATATATAATTTATTTTTGATTTCTTCAAGTTACATCTCAATCACAATCTCCTCCCTACTCCCCCCTCCAGTCCCACCCTTCCACCCTCTTCCCCCTCAACCCACCCATCCTCTACCCTTTTTTTTTTTTAGTTTAAGGTATATCTTTTTCCCCCAACAGCTTCCCCTTTCAGTCCAACAAACAGTTCTTTCTCTTATAACAATAAATACAATACAAAACACGAGAAATAAATAGGCCACAACTATGAGAGTTATATGGCTTAGCATACATTGCCAATGTCCAGTCCATATGTATTTGGCACCTGACTTTAACATTCTACTATCTAACCACCTCCATAGTTTAAAGTTCTATATCTAACTCAGCTTTCATACTAATTTGCCTCACAATTGTAAAAATATCTTCTTAGATCCAGAACACCCTCTTGATTCCTAAACAACTCAAAATTTAATTATGAGACTCTAGCTATCTATTCTTCAACCACTTCAGAGACCTGAGAGGGATAAATATATCTAATTATATAGGAAATGCAGGGCCTGCAGCTTCCAAAACTAAGAAATGACATACCAGTGGCTGCCTGGACAGTTCCCATTTTCTCTCCATACATTACAGCATCGATCTTCAGTCATTTGGCCCCATTTCTCTGACACACATTGATTGTAGAGCAGGAATTATGAAGGACTTACCTACCCTGTCTTGGTAGAGCTAGGCTGTCGACTTACCTGCTTCCAAGTTTTGTCCTTTTTGGACAGCATTCTGTCTACAGTTGAAGCAAGGGGTTTTTCTTGCCAAGGGATAGGCTTGCCACTAATTCAACCATCTCCCACTGGAGATTCTTCAATGTTCATCTTCTACTTTGAGTAGAATAGGGGGTGCTGTCAGGCACTGACATGTGTCAATATCAAAAATCTTAAGTTAAGAAAACGTCTTTGAATGCCATATATATTTATCCTTCTCAGCTCTCTGAGGTGGTTGAAGAATAGACAGCTTGAGTCTCATAGCTAAATTTTGAGTTGTTTAGGAATCAAGAGGGCGTTCTAGATCTAAGAAGATGGTTATAATAGTGATGCAAGTTAGTATGAAAATTAAGTCAGTTATAGAACTTTAAACTCATGGAGATGGTTAGAAGGTAGAAGGTTAAAGTCAGGGGCCAAATATGTATGAACTGGACATTGGGAAGGTACACCGGGCCATTTAACTCTCATAAATGTGGCATATTTAATTCTGCTGTTTTGTATAGAATTTACTGTTATAAGAGAAAGAACCATTTGTTGGAATGAAAAGAGAAGCTGTTGGGGGGGGAGAGGGTGGAAGGGTGGGACAAGAAGGGGGAATAGGGAAGGGTTTGCGACTGAGATGTAACTTGAAAAAAAAAATAAAGTACTTATTAAAAAAAATGAAATGTGAAGCTTTGGCCTTTTGCTACCAAACGTCATAAACTGTTTAGGATAATTAAGAAATGCAAACTAATAGTCATGCAAGCGTGTCATTTTGTTACTATGACAGTCTATCACAGTTATTTTCTAAGCTACTCAGAAATCAAGATGCTAAGAGACAAGTAACATTTGCTTATTTAAATATAAGAGATAGATAGGGTGTCTTCAAAAACCTCAAGAGATCTGCATAATATGGCATTCAAAGATGTTTTCTAAAATCAATTTTTTAAAGTTGAATTTATCATCAACTTAGTTACTGAAGATTAACCTCTCACATTGCACTTGGTAAATGAGAAAAAGATAAGTGGTGGGCAAATAGTTATATGGACCTGAAGACCAGGGCCATTATACTATGTATCATAAATAGCATCATTCCTGTTAAAGTAAGGAAGCCCAGCTTGTATATGAAATAAAAGGCTATTTGTTGATTCTAGTGATCGAAAAATCAAAGGGAAGATCTGGCTCTAGAAAAAGTGTGGTCCTGTGGTTTAAAAAAAAAAAAATC
The DNA here is from genome assembly GCA_907164525.1 of Lophiomys imhausi. NCBI lineage: Eukaryota > Metazoa > Chordata > Mammalia > Rodentia > Muridae > Lophiomys > Lophiomys imhausi. Next base: position 3,343,586 of record CAJQZJ010032455.1, read on the forward strand.
CATCAGGATTCTAACTCTTTGAAATCCTTTATACCTCCTCCCCTCAATTTATAGATCACATACTCGGGCATCTGATTGTACACATCAACAGAAACTGCAGAATTCCAGATCTTGTTCACTGTCACATTCCAGAGAGCCAGCTGTGCTGGTAGATGTTCTGAACAACTCACTCTTTCTAGTGCAGATGGGTGCATGCACTCCATCACTACTATTGAGATGGAAGTTAAATTTCTCAAAAAAAACCAGCTGTTTCTCCCCCCCCCCTTTATTGTAAATAGATTGTTTTCTCATACAATATATCTCACTTACAGTTTCTACTCCCTCTACTCCTTCCAGATCCTCCCCACCTCGTCTTCCATCCAGATCTACTCAGTTTCTGTATCTCATTAGAAAAGAATAGGCTTTTAATGGACAACAACATAACAAAATGAAATAAAATAAGAGAAAAAAAAAAACATTGCATCAAAGTTGGATGAGGCAACCCGACAGAAAGAAGAGAGTCCAAGGGAAGGCACAAGAATCAGAGACCCACTAGTTCACATACTCAAGAGTCCCTTAAAAAAAAAAAAAAACTAAACTGAAAGCTGTAACATATATAAACAGAGGACATGGTGCAAACTCATGCAGTCCATGTTCTTGCTGCTCCAATGTCCGTGAGTTCATGTGCCCTTTGTCAGTTTAAAGGGAAGGATTTGATGGAAACATCCTATTTAGAGCTGTGTGTTCCAAGGTCTCTCTCTCTCTCTCTCTCTCTCTCTCTCTCTCTCTCTCTCTCTCTGTGTGTGTGTGTGTGTGTGTGTGTGTGTGTGTGTGTGTGTGTATGTGTGTGTGTATTGTCTAGTTGTGGGTCTCTGTATTTGTACCCATCTGCTCAGGAGGAAGCTTCTCTGATGATAGATGAATAAGGCACTGAAAAATGTTTCTTAAATAAGAACAGAGAGTTATTTTTAAAGGAACATGAAAGAATAAATGCTGAGAGGACACTTAGATTTTTTTAAAGTTAATATATATATATATATATATCATATTATAGGAAAGTAAGGTGACCTCCCAAGCAGACAAAATGATATGGCAGTAAGTATTGTTTCTCTCTGCAGAGATTACATTAATTAGAATGCAAATATGTGAGATATTGGAGAATTGTGTAATAGCACACTTTTGAATAGCCTGGAATATTAGCTTAAGGCTGTTAATTTTAGAAGTTATATTATCCAGTGCATACATTAGGATCAAACTTATCTCATCGGAAACTAATCATTCTCTCATCTTAAAGGTTTTACATGAATATGGCAACTGAAGAGGGGAAAAAAAGAGCTATCTCAAGATACAATTGTAAGTTTCAGTAATTGGCCTTCAATCTTACACAAGAAAGAAATAGTCTTAGATAAAATTTAATTTACCCAAATCAGCTATTGTGGACTAAGAAATTAAATATGATTTTCTGTGGCACATATGCAACAGGTTCGGTGGTCTGTCCCTCCTCATCCCTGAGGCATTGCTGTAGAGACAGCCTCATCTTAGCATTGTACAGTTAAGGTTGCTAGTGTTCCAGGGTTGATAGCTGTTCTACTGAAATATGGAATTTTCTGATGTTTGATTCTGTATTTTAGTGAGATTATTTTCTAGAAATCACCTAAGAATACTTTTGAAACCTGGAAAAGATTGTGTTTAACAAAGAATATCCCATATCCTTGTCTTGAAAGAAGAGTTTAGGAGACAAATCTTAGGGTACAGTTAGGAACTGTCCTGATTTCTAGACTTTCAATTGTGAATTTGAACAAGTTTGTCAATGCTGGCTGGGAAGATATATTTTTTCCTTTGGTTCATTTGTTTTAACTTATTTTTAGGGACTCCAGCAATAGCTCAGTGATTAAGAGCACTTCCTGTACTTGGAGATGACCAAGGTTATGATCTTAGCACTCACATACATGGTGGCTCACATCCACCTGTAACTCCATCTTCTGGGGATATGATGTCTTCTTCTGGCCTCTGTGGGCACCTGCATGCACTCTGTGTATTTAAAGTCACCTGGGCAAACATACACAAATACATTTTTAAGCCAAAAACTTTAAAAATTACCTAAAATCAGTATATATGGATTGACTGTCATCTGAGATTTTGATGCACATGAACTGCACAGTTTAAGTTATATCCGTCTATCCTGTATAATATTTACTGTCTCTTTATTGTAAAAAAAAAATCCAATTCATATCTATGTCTTTGAAATTTCATTTTATTGGAATCTACTTACTGTACATTAGCACCCCAGCACTTCATAGTTCTATCTATAACTTAGCATCCAATGATCACTCTTTCCCCATTTCTCCCTTCCTCCTACTCACTCTGATAGGCACTATTATACACTCAACTTCTATAAAATGGGATTTTTGTTTTGTTTTGTCATTTTGTGTTTTGGAACAATTATCACATTGAAGCTCAGGCTTCCCAAACTATGGTGTCCTGTCTCTATCACTTAAAAGATTGAATGGCAGGCATTCAGTAGTGCATCCACTTATTAAAAGAAAATGAATTCTTTTATGTTATTAATTAGGCTACTTATTTATTTTACATCATGATCACAGTTTCCCCTCCTTCCTTTCCTCCCAGTCTCTTCCTCTCACCTTCCCTTCTCTCCCATCCACCCCTCCTCCCTTTCTTCTCAGCAACAAGGAGTCCTTCTATGGATATCAACCTGCCTTGGTTTATCAAGTTACAGTAAGATTGGGCTCATCTCCTACTGAGTGTAGACAAGGAATAGCCCAGTTAGGGGAAAGAGTCCCAAAGGCAGGTAACAGAGTCAGAGACAGCCCCTGCTCTAGGTGTTAGTGGGACCCACATGAAGACCAAGATGCACAATGGTTACACCATGTGTAGAGGGCCTACCCCAGTTCCATTCATGCTCTCTTGTTGGGAGTTTCATCTCTGTGAGAGCCTACGGGACCAGGTTAGTTGATTCCATAAGTTTCCTTGTGCGGTCCTTGATCTCTCTGGCTCCTTCAATGCTTCTTCCCCCTCTTCCACAGGACTGTCCAAACTCTACCTAATGGGGGGGGTCTCTGCAGCTGCTTCCATCAGTTGTTGGGTGAAACCTCTCTTTTTAAAAAATATTTTAATATTATTTTAATATTCCACATAAGTGAGATCACATCAAATGGGTCCTGTCTCTGGGCTTATTACTTTTGACATAACAATCTCCCCTTCCATCTATATTATTGTTAATGACAAGAGTTTATTACTTTTACTGTTGAATATTATTCTGTAGTATGCATATACAACATTTTTAATGTATTCAACAGCCATTGGACACTTTGAATGTTTTCATTTCTTAGCTACTAAGAATAAATACAATAAACATAACAGTGCAGATGTCCCTTTGACATACTGATTTTATTTTAATCTTGGGGAGACTCCTTGTTGTTCTCTATAATGGCTACCCTAATTGACACGTCCACCTACACTGTTCACTATGTGCATATTCCGTGTACTCCATATGTTTGCTAGCATCTATTATCTTCAATTTTTTACAAAAGTTATTTTTGTTGGGGTGAGAATATTGATCTTTGAATATACATATATATATATATTCTATTTATAGCTTCTATGTCTTCTTTTGAGAAGTTTCTACTTAGGTATACTGGTCATTTTTAATTGGGTTATTTTCCTATTTATTAAGTTTCTAGAATTTTGCATTAGCTAGCTATTTAATCTTTAGTTGTTATATTTTTATTATTTTTTTATAATCTGTAATTCAGTCACTATGTCCATTTTGGTGTGCCAAAGAATACTTTTAATTTGTTGAATTGTCACTTATCTATTTTTGTTTTTGTGTCCTCTGCTTTTAGTGTCTTGTAAAATACCTTTGCCTGTTACTATACTTTGAAGTATCCCTCTTTTGTTTTGCTTCTACTATTTTCATAATCTCTGGCATTACGTTTAAGTCTTTAATCAATTTTGATGGTTTTTGTAGCTTGTGAGAATTAAGAGTCTAATTAACATTCTTCCTCATGTGTATATGTATTAAAGTTTGCCAGCCCCATTTACTGAAAAGGCTGTCTATTCTCTGATGCACATTTATTTTGCACCATTATGGAAATATTTGAACTGGACATGTGTAGGTTCTTTCTAACTTTCTGTTTTGTTCCAGAAGTATGTGTCTCTTTTGTGCTAAATAATGCTCTGTGGATTGCTATAGCTATATTGATACTCTATTGATATCTATATTGACACAATATATACTGCAGTACATATTGAAGTCAGACAACATAATCACTCAGGCTTCATTCTTTTTTATTCAAGAAAGTTTAGGTTATTTGAATTTGGGGGAGTTACACATACTTTAAGTTTTTTCAAAGATCTTTGAAAACTGTTGCTGGTATTCCTAAATATATTGCATTGAATCTATAGATTGCTTTGTGGCATGTGAACATTTAACAATGCTGAATTTTTTTCCCAATCCATATAAAAGGCTCGTGCTGTGTCTTTTCATAGTGTTTGTTTGTTTGCATGTTCTCTTCAAGTTTCTAAATAAAAATTTCAGTAGTTTTTATTGTTGATATCTTTCACCTCTTTGGTTAAAATTGTTTTAGTTATTGTATTTTGTTATTATAAATGGCATTGCTATATAGTTTAGTGTTCAATGAATTCAATATTGGTATATAACAATGTTCCTGATTTATATGTTAAGGTTGTATTGCATAATTTTCAGAAATCTTTAAGTAATTCTAGTAGGTTTTGATGACATCTTAGGGGATGCCTGTGTATGAATAAGATCATGCCCTTTACAAATGGAATCAATGTGATTTCCTTTCTCAATGTCAAGCCTCTTATCTCATTTTCTGAACTATTTTTTTGTCTATAATTTCTAGTAATGTGCTGAATAAAGTAGGTTAAGAGGGAATAATTGACTTGATTCAGTTATTTATGTGAAATCATTCAGCTTTTTTCCTTGCAATGTAATGTTAGATGTTAACTTATATTTAGCCCTTAAAGAACTGAGATATATTTCTTCTTTTCCCAATATTCTCACTATTTATAATGGACAGATATTTGTATTGATCAAATGTCTTTTGTCCTTTATTCATTTGGTGTTATATACCACATTTATTGACTATGTGTTGAGCCATCCTTGTATCCCTGGAAAGCATTCTACTTCATTGAAGTGAATGTTTTTGTTGATTGCCACTTTTAGTTTGCTTGAACTGTCTTGGGGATGTTTTTTGCATCTACTTTCATTAAGGATATTGGTCTAGAATGTGTTTGTATGTGTGTGTGTGTGTGTGTGTGTGTGTGTGTGTGTGTGTGTGTGCTTTTTGCATCTTGGTAATATTAGCCTCATCATATATACTTGGATGTAATAAAAATATATACTATGAAATATATTAGTACTATTATGATTTAACTTTTTTGAGAGGTAAACAACATGCATTTATAATACTGGACTAAAAAGAAAAAAATAAAATTAGACTAATTGAGAATTCATTTAATAAAGGAATATATCCAGACCATTCTCAGGAGCCAAATGAAAGGCTGTTTACCTAAATTTCCTTAACACTCATTTATAATTCTTCTGTAGTGTTTTATCATCATATATATATATATATATATATATATCCTACCATCAGTTAGGAGTTAAGCCCATCATGACTGTAACATTCAAGCCATAGAAAAATCAACAATATGGTCCAGTATGGAAAAAAAAAAAAAACCTGAAACAGAACGTTGTTCAACTGAGTGTGAGAAATAGAGCTAATCAAAGTTTAATCCGCAAAAAAGAAATCAGCAAGCTGCTTAGCAATGGTTTAGGTTGCAGAGACTTGGTTCCAGCCTACATTAGTATGTTAGGAATGTTGTCTTGTGATAGCAGGTAGACTTACAGCAACTACATGCAGTAAGAACTACCTGTCTAAGAATAGGTACTGGCTATGCAGTGACCTGATCAAAGAAGAGGCTATGAAAGGTTGGAGTTATAACAACAGTCAAGGAACCTTTGGTTTGGGTGATGCTCCCATCCTTACCAGAGCTAGGATATCATCAGAAGTGACAAACCTCTAATGGAAAAGACCATTTGTACATCATAGAAGTTTCTCCAAAGTATCCTAGGAAAGATTTGGCCATGGAGACACACATGGCTTCAAAACATGGCTTTGTCATATGTCCATATTCTCTGGGAAATCCTTCCTTATTTGCCAATACGTATAAGATCATCATGCTACAATCAACAGACCAAGAGAAACTAAGTATCAAGGAGAGTTCAAGGGATAATGCTTGAATCCCTCTAAGTAGGGAAGATAAAATAGGCATTGGAAATGGATGGAGAGAAAGATATGGACAAGAACCCGACACTACTGCCATCTGAGAAACCTCATTCATCAGATAAGTAGGCAAAAATCAGGGAGTCCTGAGGAAAAGTTTGGGGAAGGTTTGAGGAAGCTGGAGGGATCAAGGACTCCACAAAAAGACCTACATAGCCAATTAACCAAAACACAAGGGGCTCAAAGAGACTGAACCACCATTCAAAGATCTTGCAAGGTCTGGCCCTAGACCCATTACACATATGAACGTGATGGGCTGCTTGGTCCTCAAGTGGGAACCCCTAACAATCAGAACAGGGTCTATCTTGGACTTGAATGATGTTGCCTCCTTCTGGAGCTCATGTTCCTAGCAGAGCTGCCTTATGTTGCATCTATGGAAGAGGAAGCACTTGGTCCTGATGTGGCTTGATGCCCCAGAGTGGGTTGGTACTGGGTTGAGGGGGAGGATATGAGGGAAGTGAGTGAGTGGGAGGGTGGGACTGGGAAGAGGGGAGGGAGGGAGAAGGGAATTGGAAAGTAAATTAAAAAAAAAAAAAACAGCCGGGCATGGTGGCGCACGCCTTTAATCCTAGCACTTGGGAGGCAGAGGCAGGCGGATCTCTGTGGGTTCGAGGCCAGCCTGGTCTACAAAATGAGTCCAGGACAGCCAGGGCTGTTACACAGAGAAACCCTGTCTCGAAAAACAAAAAACAAACAAACAAACAAAAAAACTTAAATAGAAAAAAAAACCTCTTCAGATTCCCTGTTTTTCACCTGAAAGTAAGAATTATAAGATTGATAGCTTATGCATAGTAAGGCCTAGAGGAAATATCTGCTCCACACTGATTACTTATGAAGCATTATGCAAAGAGCTGATATTTGTAAGATAAACAACAGTGTTTCTACACTAATTAATTGTTCTCAAATGTTTATGTCCATTATTTGTGAGGACTCTTGAAGTTTAGGGATACAGTGTTTGCACAATGTACAGTACTACAAATGATCCCATCATTTTGCCTGATAAACAAAAGACCATAAAATGTTAGAAATATCATTTAGTTGCCTGCATAGAACATCATGGCAATGTTGAAGAGACATGTATAAGCAACATTGTAGCTGATGAAATATGTAAGTTAATAAAGATTTTCAGGAACAAGCAATGTATTAGCTTCCATTACAATGCATAATTGAAATACTATAAAATGTAATGGATATTCCCTGATACCAGAATAAAATATGTGATGCTATATAACTTTCTAAAGAAAAGACAGTTATTTAGCTAACAGTCCTGAAAGTTCAAGGATATGTTACTGGGCTTTCCTTGACTCTGATAAAGGTTTCATAGAATGGCATTACAATTTTGAGTTAGTATTTTCTGAAAGATAAAAAAAATGATAATATTTTTAAAAAATATTCAACGTCCATTATAGCACCATAAAAACAAAGGACCAGAGAAAGTCCATGTACACAGAAGGGCCTTTATGTACTGAAGGGTACTTTATGTACTACAAAGGATAGAATGAGAGAACACATAGAACACATCATGGGCTATACATGCCATGCCCAGGGTCTGACGCATCATCTTTCATTCAAAGGAAATTAAAGTGATAGTAATTTGACCATTGGCTTAATTCACAGGAAAGACAGTCCATGACTCAGCTGTCCAGCAAGCAGAAAGGTATTGAACAACAGATCAAAGTGGGGAAAAGAGATATTTTACTAGGGAACATATACTCAGAAGACACACTACAGAACACATTTGGCAGGCATCATTATGAAGCCATATGAGATGACTGAGAAGAGTGTGTAGAAGTAGGTTTCAAACCATCCTGTGTGTCCATATCAGTGATGGAGTTTCAAATGTAGATTTCTAGGCCTCAGCATAGTGTTTTGGCTGCAGTGTGTGGAGTGATGAGAGATCTGAACTATTAAAAATACTTTCCATTTGCTATGTTGTATAAGGAGGCCTGAGAATTTATTTTTACATGATGAAACTGGGAGAATCTTCTAATACACAAAAGATTGCATCAGAGGAATCAGATCATCAGCAATGCAGTGTAGTAATCATAATAATAAAGGCAAAGAAGTCATTAAGAGGTCTGGGTTCTGGCCTTGCTATCCAATTTCTGTAACTATTTGCCTCTGGATCTGAAACTTTATGACTTTCCATAATTACAGAAGTTCTAATCAGTCAATTTGCCTTGCAGAATATTGAACACAGGCATATTTCTTGCATTGCCCAACCATTCAGCTGAGAAATGACAATAAAGAGAGGCAGTTGTGACTAAACTTCATACATTAGGGAATGTATTCATAATAACAAGATGAACTCAAGACTCATCAGGTACTTAGATACAGATAAAATCCAAAGCAAAGGAAGTATTCAGTTCACTCTCTTATTGCAGGGGTCAGGAAGGTTGAAGTCAAATTTCATGGAAAAATGAGACTTCCTTGGACAGTGGCCCCTTTTATTTTTCTCATGAGAACTATTCTTTTATCAAAATCTCAGAATATTTATGGTAAGGAAAGGAAAGGAAAGGAAAGGAAAGGAAAGGAAAGGAAAGGAAAGGAAAGGAAAGGAAAGGAAAGGAGCAGAAAAGATCCTTCAACGGAAACCAAAACACTTGGGAGAAATTTTGGAACTTTCTGCTCAAGGATATGGTTAAACAAGCACAACATTTAAGGAATAGCAATCATTGGTTTAATAAAACTGTGTGTGTGTGTGTGTGTGTGTGTGTGTGTGTGTGTGTGTGTGTGT
>CAJQZJ010032455.1:3352643-3428278 GCA_907164525.1 Lophiomys imhausi
TGTGTGTGTGTGTGTGTGTGTGTGTGTGTGTGTGTGTGTGTGTGTGTGTGTGTTTATAAGTGTCCAATAGTGAAGCAGACTTTTCATCAATTGTTAATCCTCATATAAGAAAATAATATGAAGTAATAAACCGCTGGTACAGATATGTTGAATTTGATCAACGATTCTCCTCAGGAGAAGTAAATAATAGACTAGCCCCCACTCTGCAATCTGTATGTTCCACTACATTTTGCGGTGCTGGTGTTGGGGTAGTTACAGACTGCTAATAGGAAGCAAGACCTCATCCTTGTTGCAGAACCAGTGCAGCAACAAGTCATCATTTATGGTACAAATAGCACCCCAGCCAGGAGCAGTGCCTTCTCAGGGAAGCTCTGTCCTGATCTAGCCTTCTTCCTCCCAAGAGAAATGACACCGGTTCATTCCATAAATCATCTTAACTACCAGGAGGGAGAAAACTGCATTTCAAAGGAAACTACTTAGTAGTGAACATTTTACTTATTCTCTGATATTAAATATCATATAACATTAAAATACCTGTGTGAAAGTAGAAAACTTATATTCAAAAAAAGAGAACATGGGTTTGTAGCTTCACGCAAATTCGGACATCATATACGGGCTACACTTGGTTCAAATGCTGATTCTTAAGCTGAGTGAGTATTCTCAAAGCCCTATATGCTATATGTTGTAGTGTATGTTTTACTAGGAGGGAACAGATGATTCAAAGCCCCAAATCTGAAAACAAGGAAAATGTAACATCTCCAATCAAAAATCATTTAATAAAAATACGCATACTAATAGTAAGCAATGGATGAAATTGCTCGTGGTTACACATCCTCAAAAAAGCTAGAACCCTCAGAAACAAATGGCTTGGTAGATGACTCAAGGACAGGGTCTATGCTTTTTTTTTAAATACCTCTAGACATGCAAAATGCTTTTTGATTTTTATGAGTAACCCTTCTTCTCCTCAAACCATAGTAGTTGGAAATCACTCTTCAAATGTGTTAGGTATAATATCTGACTATTGTGCAAATGGAATGGCAAGACAATTAAGGCTTCCCTCAAAATGAAGGTGATAAATGGGGGGGGCGGGGGGGGGGGGGAAACAATGAGCCTGTACTGAAGAACATAGGATACAGGTCATCAGAAAGAAGTGAGTCTCATGACAAATATAAGCATGGAAAGGCATAAATTACTCTTCTAAACCAAGGCTGGCTTGTGAAATAAGGAGTTGTAATAGATGAACTCAAGCCCTCTTACTTTTAGGATCCATGAAAATACTGGTTTAATAAGTGCAAAAATTCTGCAGATTGTTTTTCCCCCGCAAGAGCTCCATAATGCAAAGTAGTGAATGAAATTCCATTTGAAAGCCTATTCATATCTGTTTGTCTTTGTTTTAGACATTGTTTTCATCTGCTCTATTGAACTATTTAATAACTAGTTGATAAACTATTTCCCAGACACAGTTTAGAAAAAAAATTACCTAAGACTATAACTCATTTTAAAGAGAGAAAAAATATATCAATGTATTTGGACATTAGAAGATGCATTACCAGGGCTATAACTTGTGAGGTATAGATGGTAATTTCATGAAGTAGTGGGGAATGAGGTTTGGGGAAAATCTTGAAACTCAAATGTCTTCAGGGCCCAGGAACAAGCTTCAGTACATGAAAATGGGGTAATTATAAGATGGTAAGTTGAGATTGACTGCCCAAATGAGAGGCACAGGGAGCAAAGGAAAAGGTCCACATTGTGAAGAAGTGAATTAAATAAGGCTTCCTTCAAGGGACTAATCTCAAGCAACAGTTGTCTCCTGGGAATATGGGTGGCCTATCATCACGTCTAATTTCCAGGAGAAATTGGAAATTGTTGCTTTTAAGTGAAAAATCTTAAGCTTTGCCTGCTGAAAAGTGACTCAAACAAAAACATCTTCTTACCATTACTTTGAAAAGCAGCAATCCAAAGACCAGAGGACATATCTTTATGTCATTCTTGACAAATGAGCTCCTTGCTTGAACAATCAAATAGGGACATGTTAATAATAGTAACATACATATTAGCAAGCCAGCATTGTGAGTATGATAGCTCATTTTATGGCAACTTAACACAAGCTTGTCATTTGGGAAAAGGAAACCTCAGTTGAGAAAATAATTACCACCAGATTGGCCTTTGCTGCATTTTCTTAATTAGTCATTGATGTGGGAGGGATCAGTCTCTTGTGGGTGAGGCCACCCCGAACAGCTGTATGGAGAAGTATGAAAAAACTTGCTAAGGAATCCTTGGTGAGCTGGCAAGCCAGTAAGTGGTGTTCCTCAATGGTGTCTTTATGAGTTCCTGCCTCTGGATTCCCTTCCAGACCTCCCTCAGTGTGACATGTGACATGCGCTCAGTGAGAGTGTGACATGAGAGTTGTGAGGTGAAATAAACACTTTCTTCTCCTAACTTGTCTTTGGCCATGGTGTTTTATCACAATGCAGAATGCAGCTGAGACAACAGGAGAAAGAAAATTCTCAATGGAGAGTTCATGGTGGGACAGTATTACCTAATAAAAGATATACATAGGCATGGGGACCCAGCTATACCAGTTTCAATTACTGTTGAAGGAATCATATGGGGAAAGTGCAGGAGGCTGAGTTGGTTCACAGAAATCTCCACAAAACTCAGCAGGAGGAATCTGTAGGGAGGCTGAGTTAGTCACAGCTATAGGCAGTGTGTGGTACTCACAAGAAAGGAAACATCCCAGATCTATTTCCTACTGTATTGCAAATGAGTGCAGTGAATGTCCTAAGGAAGAGAAGCACCTAAGGGGATGCCTTTTCCTGCACTGGAGTTAGAAGAGAAGCTCAGCACTTTAAATAGTAAAGTCTTATCTTTATTTTTATTTTGACAAATTATAATGCCTTTGTTATCCTAAAAAACATATCTTTCATAAACAACAAAGGAACATTTTAATAAATGTACCCTGTGACAATACTTTGTCAACCTTTCCCAAGACCATAAAAATTACGCAATGCAGTGCCCCTTAAAACTAAGCACAGGAAGCAGCGCTTGCATTATAGAACATTAAAATGACATCCATTAGATAGTTGTTTCTTTCAAATGAGTTCATTTAAATTTAACTTTAACATGAAGACATAAAGTACAGAATAAAATATGCCATGAGAAGTCTGGATATTTGCACTTTTCTTCTTCCAGATACAAGTAGAAGGACAAAGGATGATGTTATCAAAAGAACTATTTTCTGGCAAGAGTTTCCAAAAACTTAACAGTCACATACTTATCTGTCACTAGAACTGGTTAGGGAAGTTGACCCAGGGTCCTCTCTTAAGAATGGATGGATTTTAGCAATGTACGCAGTTATAGGACTGAATTCCAGATCAATAAAAGAGAATACAAATTCACCACTTTAACAACCTTCTTAAAAATCTATCATCTATCTATCAATCTATCTATCATCTATCTATCTATCATCTCTCTATCTATCTCTTTATCTATCTATTTATTTATTTACTTAGTGTTCTGAGGTTATTTAGATAAGGTTTTAGGCTAACCTATACCCCACTATTCAGCTCAGACTTACCTGAACTCATAATTTTTCTGCCTTTTTCTCACTTGTGGTGAGGTTACAGGGATTTTTGAAGTATCATACAAAAAATGATATTGGCTTCTGTTGTTGGTTAGCATCTCTGAAATAGAAATTTGCAAAGCAGTGTCAAGTGTCCCAAGTCTTTGATTATCTGGCTTTTCTGTTTTGTGACAGGGCTTCAGTGGATAGACCAGGCTGGCCTCAAACTTGAGATCTTTCTGTTGCAACCTCCTAATTCTGGGGATGCACAAAATGATAAAAAAAAAAATGAAAAAGACAGAAAAAATTATTTGAGTTCAACAGAAAAAGAAACTGGACTGAGAAACTGGGCCTAACAATCATGGGCAACCCATTAAAAAAAAAAAAAAAAAAAAAGTTGAAACCAGAATTGTAGAGCTGACCCTGGTTGGGCCACCATTGCCTAGACTTTGTTTTCTACAACAACACAAGAACAGTGGGGGTGTGTTATGGCCTTGAGTGGGGTGGCTCTTTGCAGCTAAGGAAACCAGTTCCTCCTTAGGTAGTCTATTAGCTATTTCAGGATTTGATAGAAACAGTTTCTTTGTTCTCTGCCACCAGTAGGTTCTAGATTAGAACACTGTCATATTTATTCTTTTGTGTTTTATCACACACTGAAATTTCTTTGTAATAGAATTTTACATCCTCATTCTGCAGAAGTCTAAATGAGAAATGTTCCCCATAGTCTTGTGTACTTAGTCCCCAGTTGGCTGGAGGCACTGTTTGGAGAAGTTAGGGTGATGTAATCTTACTAGAGGAAGTGTCGGTGAAGATGGGATTTGAAAATAAAAAATTTGTCCTACTTCAAGTTTACTTGTTCTGTTTTTTTTTTCCTGAGTTTTAGTATGTATGTAAGCCCCCAGCTTCTTGTCACCACCCAGCTTCATAGTCACCACCATACCTGCTGCCCATGGTGACTATGCTGTCCCTGCTATTATGAACTCTTAACACCCTGGAACCACAAATTTACATAAGTCTTCTTTCTGTAAATTCCCTTGGTCATGGTGCTTTATCATAACAAAATAAAAGTAATGCCCACCCTCTCTGTTCATTATCTTGAGAGGTACTATCAATAGTTGTAGGGGAGATTTTCACAGCTCCTTCTTTTTTGAACTTTTTCTGAAAGTAAGCTGAATCACATGTGGTTTGTCAGGCATTGATTGCGTCTTTCTAGATACTGAATTTTATATACAACACAGCATAAGATATATGCATCAAAAGGCATATAAAATATATTTTCATTACCTAAGCCATTAATCAGTGAGACTTCAGGGCAGTCATAAAAACTGTGTAGGCTCAGTAAAGTATCCACAGATGCCTCACTGACATACTTTATTTTAAGCTTTCAAAACATGTTTATCTATTACTTCCTTAGCATTAGATGATATACTATATACTAAGCATACAGAAGACTCTATCATTTAGTACCTACTCTTAAGGAGCTTAGATTCAAATTGAGAAAGTATGCATAAAAAAGAAACAAAGAAGAAAATGTATAATGTTGTGTATTGACAAATGATTATAAAATGTAAAATAAAATGAGCAAGCAAGATTGGATTGCACACACCAAGAGATTTCTCTGCCAGAGTAAACTCTACATTCCTCTACACCAATCAATCATCATAAACTTGAACTCCCTCTGTAATGCCTTTGATCATAGATAGACCAACTTCTGTTGATGATGTTGATGATGTACACCAATAATGAAGTATTAGTGTAATAAATTATAATGGCAATTCTAATATTAGCAGAAAAATTGAAAAAAAAAGAGGAGAATCTGCTTCTTTAAATTGGAAGACAGTTTGTTCTAGGGTATCCTCCCTTCCTTCCCTTCTCTGTATGTCATCCCTTCAAGTACGTAGTAGATTTATATATTACCTTTGGAATTAACTCTTTTCTCAGACTTCATTTTATGCATAGTAATATATTTCATGTATTAAACACACTGTCAGACAATTATTTGATATGATTATAAGTAGAAGGCAACAAAGGGAAACATTTCAAATACTAAGCCTCAACTCCCAGAGGAAATTTAAGATCACTTCCTCTATAAGTGGCCCTGTGAGACAAATGGATTAACAAATGGGTTAACTCTTGGTACGTCATAAAGAATCCTTAAAAGTAAACTGTAATCAATTATCAGAGTGAACAGTGTGTGGCTCAAAGCCTTGAAATGGTAAACAGAGTATAAAATAACAGAGCCAGTAATATAAAATATCAAATAAACTTTTGGACAGCATTCTGTCTACAGTTGAAGCAAGGGGTTTTTCTTGCCAAGAGATAGGCTTGCCACTAATTCTACCATCTCACTCTGGAGATTCTTCGATGCTCATCTTCTACTTGGAGTAGAATATGGGGTGCTGTCAGGAGCTGCCATGTCTCGATATCAAAAAATCTTAAAACATCTTTGAATGCCATATTCTGCAGATCTCTTATGGTTTGTTTTTTTTTATACTTTATTTTTTTATTTCTTCAAGTTATATGTCAGTCACAATCCCTTCCCTACTCCCCCTTCCTGTCCCACCCTTCCACCGTCTTCCCCCCAACAGCTCCCCCTTTCAGTCCAACAAATGGTTCCTTCTCTTATAACAGTAAATACTATACAAAACAACAGAAATTAATATGCCACATTTATGAGAGTTAAATGGCCCAGCATACATTCCTAATGTCCAGTCCAAACATATTTGACCCCTGACTTTAACATTCTACCATCTAACCATCTCCATGAGTTTAAAGTTCTATATCTAACTCAGCTTTCATAGTAACTTGCCTCACAATTTTAAAAACGTCTTCTTAGATCCAGAACACCCTCTTGATTCCTAAACAATTCAAAATTTAACTATGAGACTCTAGCTATCTATTCTTCAACCACCTCAGAGACCTGAAAGGGATAAATATATCTGATTATGTAGGAAGCGCAGGGCCTGCATCATCCAAAACTAAGAAATGACATTTTAGTGGCTGCCTGTACAGTTCCGATTTTCTCTACATACATTACAGCATCGATCTTCAGCCTTTTGGTCCCGTTTCTCTGACAGACATTGATTGTAGAGCAGGAATTATGAAGGACTTACCTACCCTGTCTTGTCAGAGCCAGGCTGTCAACTTCATTGCTACCAAGTTTTGTACTTTTTGGACAGCAGTTTGTCTACAGTTGAAGCAAGGGGTTTTTCATGCCAAGAGATAGGCTTGCCACTAATTCAACCATCTCACACTGGAGATTCTTTGATGCTCATCTTCTACTTGGAGTAGAATAGGGGGTGCTGTCAGGAGCTGATATGTCTCAATATCAAAAAAAATCTTAATTTAAGAAAACATCTTTGAATGCCATATTCTGCAGATCTCTTGGGGTTTTTGAAGATGTCCTATCTATCTCTTGTATTTAGATAAGCAAATGTTGCTTGTCTCTTAACAACTTGATTTCTGAGTAGCTTAGAGAATATCTGTGATAGTCTGTCATAGTAGCTAACAAAATAACACGCTTGCATGACTAGGAGTTTGTAATTCTTAACTACCCTAAACAGTTTAAGACGATTGGTATCAAGAGGCCAGAGCTTCACATTTCATTTTTAAGTATCACTAGGTAAAATACCTTTAAGAAGCGTTACCTTTAATTTTGTATCAATATACAAAGATCAATACCAATGTGGCCAAATATACTCTTAATTTTGTATCAATATACAAAGATCAATGCCTATGTAGCCCAATGCAATCTTAATATTACATCAATATACAAGGGTCAATAACAATGTGGCCAAATATAATCTTATTTTTGTATCAATATACAAAGATCAATACCGATGTAGTCCAATACAATCTTAATTTTGCACAATATACAATGGTCAATACCACTTTAGCCAAATATAATACTAATTTTCTATCAATATACAAAGGTATAAGGGCATATTTAATAATCTGTCCCTTCTTCTTGGTCCTTCCCATATTATGTCTATGTCCCATTTTTTCTCAAGTCTGTGCACTCCTACATAGGAGAGAAAGAAGGGTACAGAAAAGAAAAAGAAGGAAGTCCCTGGGTCTAACCTCCAAAACACATTTAACAATACCATTTAACAGCTTGTAGTCTCTTCCCCTAAATAACAAAGTTTTCTGTTATCCATCACATAACAAAAAGGGGGGGGTAGAAACACCCTCCCCACCCTCTGGGCATGGGACCTCTCTCTCTTAAAATGACTTCCTGCTGATTTGGGTCTTAGTAAACCTGTTTGGGGCCCGAAACAGAATGGAAAAATGGTTAAAAATTTTAATACAATCCTTTTATGTTCAGTCCTTTTGTGCTCAGCTGTTTAGATGTCCTAAGAAGTTTGTAGACAGAAGCTGATCTTCCAGGCTTTACTGAAGTTCTGGCTGGGGCAGTGTGTGGAGCTGAACGATCCTAGCGATTTTGAGTTGTTGTGGTTGTAGACTTTTGATGGAAACAGCTATTGAGGAATTCTGCAAGGCTGGATCATCTGGGCCACTCATCCTCTTTGGTGTCTGATTCTGTTTTCTGTTGAGGTTTCCATTGTCCAGTTGTCCCTGGATTCCTTGAATGGATGCTTTAAATCTCCTGGAAAGATAAGAACAGAGCCCTGCCCTAATCCTAACTCTGGAACAATTAAACTTTTTTTTTTGGGGGGGGGTGTCAGGTAATATTTCTCCTGAAGCAAATTTGTTTTTTTGACAATATATAAAGTATTATCTTTCAATCTGGATTAAAGAAGAAATTATTTTGTTATTTTGGAGCTAAACAAGCCTTAGTGTATATATTTTGAGATCTCAAAGGACAATTTGTTTGTATTGAGTAGGCCTTTTGTAAGTAGCTTTTAAACTTAAGTTCTTCCAAATCCTATATGTCTGTCTCTGCATTCTAATTATTGGGATCAAAGACGTGTGGTTCCCATCTGAAGGGATTAAAGATGTGCTCCACCACTCCTGGATCGAAGTTTTTCTCTACTTAGAGTTTGTTTTGTATCAGGCTGACCTTGAGCTCTGAGATCTGCCTGTTTCTGTCTCTAGTGTGTTGACATTAAGGGTGTACTCTTCTTGAATGATGGGATTAAGGGTGTGCACCATCACCACCCTGTTCCGTGTAACTCTAGAATTTATAAGACAACTAACTCTATAGTGTTCCTCCCGTCTCTGCTGAAGTTAACGGCATGGGCTAACACCACGCATTTCATGTATTTTACCTTAGCTCTAAATTTTTTCAACTTTTGGAGGTTTATAAAACCAGGTTGAATGGCTGTAACCTTTATTTTATTTACAGTGTTTTAAACCTGTTACCTGCTTTTTTTTAATTAATAAATTTCTTTTTTTGTTGCTTCAGGTTACATCTCCATCATATTGTCCTCTTTCCCCACTTCGCAGCCCCACCCTCCCATCCTCTACCCCCTAATCCTTCCCTCTTTTTCCTCTGGGGTGGAGTGTCCCTACATAACAGTCCCTCACCACAGTTCAGGAGTCATATGAGGGCCAAGAGGCTTTTCATACACTGGGGGCCTACGAGGCAGTTCAGCCAGTGAAAGGTGTCTCCTT
This sequence comes from Lophiomys imhausi, assembly GCA_907164525.1. Classification (NCBI taxonomy): domain Eukaryota; kingdom Metazoa; phylum Chordata; class Mammalia; order Rodentia; family Muridae; genus Lophiomys; species Lophiomys imhausi. The sequence continues at coordinate 3,361,780 of CAJQZJ010032455.1, forward strand.
GCTAGGAAGGGAAAACTAAAAAACAGACCAACAAACACACAAACCCACAAAAACAAAGAACAACAACAAAAAAGAAAGGAAAAAAGAAAAAGGAAAAAAAAAGTCTATGTCCATGTTCCCTTTGGTGTGTTGGTTGTAGTACAGATATCCTGTACTATATAGCTAAAATCCTACTATAAGTGAATAGATGCCATGTGCATCCTTACGAGTCTGGGTTAGCTCATTCAGGATGAGCTTTTCTAGTTCCATCCAATTGGTTGCAAAGTGCATAATTTCATTGTTTCTGATAGCTGAGTAATATTCCATTGTATAGATGTACCACAGTCTTTTAATCCATTCTTCGGTTGAGGGACATCTGGGTTGTTTCCAGTTTCTAGCTATTGCAAATAAGGCTGCTATGAACATAGATGAGGAGACTTCCCTATGATTCCGTGAGGAGTCATTTGGGTGTATACCCAGAAGTGGTATGGCTGGGTCCTGAGGCAAAGCTATTCCAAGATTTCTAAGATATCGCCATACTGACTTCCATAGTGGTTGCACAAGCTCTTGAGGTTTTTGAAGATGCCCTATCCATCTCTTATATTTAGATAAGCAACTGTTGCTTGTCTCTTAGCAACTTGATTTCTGAGTAGCTTAGAAAATGACTGTGCTAGACTGTCATAGTAACTAACAAAATGACATGCTTGCAGGTAAGTCGACAGCCTAGCTCTGCCAAAACAGGGTAGGCAAGTCCTTCATAATTCCTGCTCTATAAGCAATCTCTGTCAGAGAAATGGGGCCAAATGGCTGAAGATTGATGCTGTAATGTTTGGAGAGAAAATGGGAACTGTCCAGAGAGCCACTGGTAGGTCATTTCTTAGTTTTGGAAGCTGCAAGCCCTTCACTTCCTGTATAAGCAGATATATTTATCCCTCTCAGGTCTCTGAGGTGGTTGAAGAATAGATAGCTAGAGTCTCATAGTTATATTTTGAGTTGTTAGGAATCAAGAGGGTGTTCTGGATCTAAGAAGATGTTTTTAAAATTGTGAGGCAAGTTACTATGAAAGCTGAGTTAGATATAGAACTTTAAACTCATGGAGATGGTTAGATAGCAGAATGTTAAAGTCAAGTGCCAAATACATATGGACTGGACATTGGCAATGTATGCTAAGCCATATAACTCTCATAATTGTGGCCTATTTATTTCTGTTGTTTTGTATTGTATTTATTGTTATAAGAGAAAGAACCATTTGTTGGAATAAAAGGGGGAGCCATTGGGGGGAAAAGATATACCTTAAACTAAAAAAAAAGGGTAGAGGATGGGGGGGTTGAGGGGGAAGAGGGTGGAAGGGTGGGACTGGAGGGGGGAGTAGGGAGGGGATTGTGATTGAGATGTAACTTGAAGAAATAAAAAATATATTATAAAAAAATTTGACCCTTGTATATGGACGTAATATTAAGAATGTATTGGGCTACATGGGCATTGATATTTGTATATTGATACATAATTAAGAGTATATTTAACCACAATTGAATAGATCTTTGTATATTGATACAAAATTAAAGGTAAAGCTTCCTAATGGTATCATACCTAGAGATACTTAAAAATAAAATGTGAAACTCTGGCCTCTTGATACCAACCGTCTAAAACGGTCTAGGATAGTTAAGTAAAACAAACTCCTAATCATGCAAACATGTCACTTTGTTAGCTACTATGACAGTCTATCACAGATATTCTCTAAACTACCCAGTAATCAAGTTGCTAAGAGACAAGCAACATTTGCTTATCTAAATACAAGAGATGGATAGGGCATCTTCAAAAACCCCAAGAGATCTGCAGAATATGGCATTTAAAGATGTTATCTTAAATTAAGATTTTCTTTTTTTTTTGATATCGAGACATATCAGCGCCTGACAGCACCCCCTATTCTACTCCAAGTAGAAGATAAGCATCGAAGAATCTCCAGTGTGAGATGGTTGAATTAGTGGCAAGCCTATCTCTTGGCATGAAAAAACCCCTTGCTCCAACTGCAGACAGACTGCTGTCCAAAAAGGACAAAACTTGGTAGCAGGGAAGTCGACAGCCTAACTCTGCCAAGACAGGGTAGGTAAGTCCTTCATAATCCCAGCTCTACAACAAATGTCTGTCATAGAAACAGGACCCAAAGGCTGAAGACTGATGCGGGAATGTATGGAGAGAAAATGGGAACTGTCCAGGCAGTCATTGGTATGTCCTTTCTTAGTTTTGGAAGCTGCAGGTCCTGCACTTCCTATATAAGCAGATATATTTATCCCTCTCAGATCTCTGAGGTGGTTGAAGAATAGACAGCTAGAGTCTCATAGTTAAATTTTGAGTTGTTTAGGAATCAAGAGGGTGTTATAGATCTAAGAAGATACTCTTAAAAGTGTGTTGCAAGTTAGTATGAATGTTGAGTCAGATATAGACCTTTAAACTCATGGAGATGGTTAGATAGTAGAATGTTAAAGTCAGGCGCCAAATATGTATAAACTGGACATTGGGAAGGTATACTGGGCCATTTAACTCTCATAAATGTGGCATACTTATATCTGTTGTTTTATATAATACTTACTGTTATAAGAGAAGGAACCATCTGTTGGACTGAAAGGGGAAACTTCTGGGGGGAAGAGGGTGGAAGGGCGGGATAGGAAGCGGGAATAGGGAGGGGTTTGTGACTGAGATGTAACTTGAAGAAAAAAAATAAAGTATTTAAAAAAATTAAAAAAACCAAAAAAATATCAAATAACACAACTAGTTCATTTATCATCTGTAGAAGATAAAGCACTGTTGTGTTTGTAACAATGTTTCAACCAATAAACAAAACCAGCAAATGAAATGCAAACTCATAGAAGAGGATGTAAGATGGTAAGTGAACATGCATGAAGACATTAATTTTCACTTACTGACAGAAATGGCATTTAAACAACACAGGTCATCGTTTACAACTGTTAGTGTTCAACTTTTTTTAACATATAGGGATTTGTTTTAATATGATAGCAACCAATAATGCCAAAGATTAAACGAAACAGTATGTAGTAGTTGGAATTTAAATAGCAAATTGGTAATAAATACTTGTGCATTTTAAGAACCTACTATTGGATTTATCTAATAGATTTTGATAATTTATTGAAAAGTTTGTGAGAATTATATATGCTAATTCATATAAATCCTAAGTAAGCCAAATCAAGTAAGTTTGGTCCTGTTATCCCCACAATGTATGAAACATCTCACTGTGTTCCACTGTGTGACAGCCCCAGGTGTGACAGGTCCAACATCAACTTATTTCCCTTAAGTTAGCCCTAAGAAAATAATCCTCAGGAAAAAGATGCTTATTAAACAAAAATATGCAAATAAAGTATTAAAACCCAAAGTAATTGAATATACCAAAGTATGTGGATATATGTATACATATATATATACACACACTCACAAACATTGTTGAGTTGATGTAAAGACATAGAAACATGAAAGTAAATAATTTAGAAGTGTAAGTCAATGTACAATAAGCTATAACACATAAATATATCTTAGCAAGTAAAAAAATAAGTGAAGCAAACATGCAAAATGAAACTAATTATATTACAGATGATAGTGTCTGATTTTCTTTCTCCTTGTAATGCAAAATCTTTATAAGAAACAACAATTTCTTGGTTTAAAGAGTTATTCATTATTAAATTATGCATGTGTCTGGTTTGTAAAGGAAACTGAGCCTTATAAACCTCATATACCTTAATAACATATAACTTATTTTGAAGGAATGCAGAGGAGACATGCTCAGATGGGCAAATACATAGGAAAGACAATGAGGAGAGTTACTTCGACTTCATTGTCTGGTCTTACCAGAAATAGTTCCTGGTAATTATCCACTCAGAAATATTATGTGAACATTTTCTAATCATTTATTTTCAGAAACTTTAGTTTGGTCTAGAGTTGAAATCAATATTACTTAATATGAAAAATATCCTGTTGTTTTATGAATTCATACTAAAAAAAATCATTGATGTGTTACTTCATTATAAAGAAACAATACTGGTGAAGCCTACCTAGGGGCATGCAAACTGATACATAAAATTTCAATGTGATGTTACTGCAAAGAGATTGAGAGTTTGTAAAGAGCAGCTGCTGTTGGGCTACTGTTGCCCTCTGCTGTGGATTAAGTGAGTAATGACACAATGAGTCTTGACTAGTTTTGACAACTTATTACCTACCAGCTCATGTAGCAAAGTCAAGATGGTGTCAGCTCCCTGAACTCCCTAGTAGAACAACAAACAGGAGGGATCAAATTAGCACTGCTATGGGGTCATCAGTTTCATGTTGATGCATGTCAACTTCCTGCAGGAAAAGCGTCTCCCCGAGATAAAGAGAGAACAGGAGAAAGGACTGTGTGGCTGTGCAAGATGATGACTGTGCTTTCTGGAAGGACAGAATCCTCCTACAACTAGGGACAGACTGCTCTGGTCTGTAAAGTCATACAAAGGCACTAGGAGGAGCCTTTCCTCTATATGCACAACCCAGAGGATTTTTAAATGGGAACGCCAGTCTCATAATACAACCAGTGATTTGTTTAATAGCTTTACAGATGTGGAAAGAATGAAACAAGGGAGAGAAACTCAAGAAGAAATTGTATTAAATGAAGATGCTTGAATACATACACAATGAACCACAATTGCCAGAGCTCAGAATTACTTGCTCTTTCTTGATTTCACAATAGTTTAGCAAAAAGCAAAAAATAAATAAATAATCCTTTGAAGTTGAACTTATTAATCTAGGTTATTAAAATATATGTCGAGGCGACCTACACTGACGCATTTTGAACGCGGGGGAAAAAAGAGCCATAAAAAACACAGACTTATTGGGCACTGTGCAAAAACCGGAGGGGCTAGACTCCCCCCCGGGTACACTCACAACTTCCAAGGAACTGTTAAAAGTCCCAGGGCAAGGCTCTCCCCATCTCTCACAGACACGGAAGCCACTAAACCCGGGATTCGGGAACTCCCATTTGGAGAGGCGCCTGGTAAGATCGATCCCAACTTACAGCAGGCAGAATCAGGGTCCACTTGGCCATAGATAGCTGGCCTATTGGGCTCCCTACACATCAGGTTGAACTTAAACACACTTAAAAAACTTTGCGAGATAGTGGAAGGCTTAGCAAGGAACAAACAGGGGGCTCAGAGGGTGGTCCGCAGCCGCTCGTGAAGCGGAGGGCGGGAGGTTCCGAGAGAGCGCAGGAAGCTGGGAACACAAAAGCAGGCGGGAGGGGCGAAATCCCTCACCCTCATGGTAGTGCAGCTGGGGAGGGAGCACGACTGGCAGGGCCAAATCCCCGCAAACCCATGGCAGGTCATCTGGGGAGAGAGACAGGCGTGGGTGGGGACAGGGATCCGTGCACCCACGGCTGAGCTGCTGGGACAAGAGGTCCACTCAGGCAGCCGGAGGATCCGGGGCTTGGGGTACCCATGGGACCCGTGGCGGCACAGACAGGAAGGGAATCAGGCACAGAGTCCAGCCCTGTGGCGAGAAGCCTAGAGAGAAACCAGAAATCGGGACCATAGCTGTATCCTGGAAAATCGAGATATATTAGGTGTGGAGCCAGACCCTGTCAGCCTCCGTGACGACAAACAAAGCCCACAGAATCTGTGCCTGGGCAAACAGGCCCATACCATCAGAACCATTACAGGCTGATAACTCAGAGTGCAACATAGGGAAGTCTGAATTGGGAGCAGTGAAAAAATCCTGGTCCATTACTCACAACCTGGGAATAGGCTGCACCAGCTCACAGTTCCTCAGGCAATTAAAACCACAGTGACCTTGAAATCCCCCTGTAAGCAACAACAGATAGCCAAGTAACTCGTCACCTGCACCAAATCATCCACTGTGGTTCCAAGCACAGAAAACAGACAGCTAAATGCATCCAATGGTGAAAGGTCAAAAAAAAAATAGAAATCAAGGAATTATGACTCCAACAAAGCAGAATCATCCTAGCTCATCCAATTCAGATGACCACACACCAACAGAAACACATGAAAACATTGACAATTCTACATTATGGTGGAAAGTGATAGAGTCCCTGCAACAAGAACTTAAGTCTATGAAGGAATTCAAAGAAGCCACAATTCTACAAATCAAAACAAGGAACAACACCATTAAAGAGCTCCAAGCCAAGGTGACAGAGCTTGAACAGGAAAAGGAAAAAGCCATGAAAGATTTTCATACAAAAACAAGCAAGCTGGAGAAGGAAATGTACAAAACGAACAAAACCATACAAGACATGAAAATAGAAATAGAAACAATAAAGAAAACACAGTCAGAGTTAAAAGAGGAAGTGGAGAACCAAGGGAAGAGAACAGGAACTACGGATGTGAGTATCAACAATAGGATGCAAGAGATGGAAGACAGGATCTCAGGCATGGAAGATTCAGTGGAAGAAATCAGTACAACATCCAAAGAAAATGAGAAGGCTAAAAATCTCTCACCCAAAACATCCAAGAAATCAAAGACTCAATGAAAAGACGGAACCTAAGAATTATAGGTATAGAGGAAAGAGAGGACTCCCGACTCCAAGGTCCAAGAAATATCTTCAACAAAATCATAGAGGAAAACTTCCCAAACCTGAAAAAAGAGATGCCAATAAAAATCCAAGAGGCTTACAGAACACCAAACAGATTAGACCAGAAAAGAAACTCCTCTCGCCACATAATGATTGAAACTCCAAATGTACAGAACAAAGAAAGAATATTAAAAGCTGTAAGAGAAAAAGGTCAAGTCACATACAATGGCAGACCCATGAGAATTACACCTGACTTCTCCCCAGAAACGTTAAAAGCTAGAAGGGCCTGGACAGATATACTACAAGTCCTGAGAGATCATAGGTGCCCAGCCAGACTACTTTACCCAGAAAAACTCTCTATCAACATAGATGGAGAAAACAAGATATTCCATGACAAAATCAAATTTCAACAGTATCTACCCACAAACCCAGCCCTACGGAAAATCCCAATCCAGAGAAGAAAACTCCACCCAAGAAAACAAAGGGAATAGAAAACCACTCCGCAACTAAACCAAAAGAGGTACAGGACCACCACCTATACAAAACTAATGGGAAATAACAACCCCAGGTCACTAATATCCATCAACATCAATGGACTCAACTCCCCAATAAAAAGACATAGGTTTACAGAGTGGATCCGCAAGCAAGATCCTTCCTTATGCTGTATACAAGAGACACATGTAACTACGAAAGATAGACACTGCCTCAGAGTAAAGGGCTGGGAAAAGGTTTTCCAAGCAAATGGACCCAGGAAGCAAAATGGAGTAGCCATCCTAATATAAAACAAAACAGACTTCCAACTGAAGTTAATGAAGAAAGACAAAGAAGGGCACTATATACTCATTATTGGGAATATTCATCAAGAGGAAATCTCAATACTGAACATCTATGCCCCAAATACAAAGGCACCTACTTTCGTAAAAGAAACACTTCTAAAACTTAAAGCGCACGTCGATCACAACACATTAGTAGTGGGAGACTTCAACACCCCACTCACAACAATGGACAGATCATCAAGACAGAAGACAAACAGAGAAATATTGAGTCTAACAGAGATCATGAAACAAATGGACCTAACAGATATCTACAGAACGTTTCACCCAAACACAAAGGAATACACCTTTTTCTCAGCACCCCACAGAACCTTCTCCAAAATCGACCACATAATTGGTCACAAGGATAGTCTCAATAGATACAAGAAAATTGAAATAACACCTTGTATCTTATCAGACCACCGCGGAATAAAGCTGGTCTTCAACAGCAAAAGAATCAACAGAAAGCCTACACTCACATGGAAATTGAACAGCTCCTTACTGGATGACCACTGGGTCAGGGAAGAAATAAAGAAGGAAATCAAAGACTTCTTAAAATCCAACGACAATGAAGACACAACAAACCCAAACATATGGTATACATTGAAAGCTGTGCTACGAGGAAAGTTCACAGCACTAAGTGCTTTCAAAAAGAAAATTGTGACAGCTCATATTAGTGAACTAACAGCTAAGCTGGGTGAATTGGTAACAAAAGAAACAAACACTCCTAAGAAGAGCAGAAGACAGGAAATCATCAAGCTTAGAGCTGAAATCAACAACTTAGAATCAAAAAGAACTATACAAAGGATCAATGAAACCAAGAGTTGGTTCTTTGAGAAAATCAACAAAATAGACAGACCCCTAGCCAAATTAACTAAAAGGCAAAGAGAAAGAACACAAATCAACAAAATCAGAAATGAAAAGGGAGAAATAACAACAGACATTGAGGAGATCCAGAAAATATTCGGGCATTACTTTAAAAATCTATATTCCACTAAATTTGAAAACCTAAGCGAAATGGACAATTTCCTCGATAAATTCCACCTACCAAAACTAAATCAAAATCAGATTAACAACTTAAACAGCCCAATAACACCTAAGGAAATAGAAACAGTCATTAATAATCTCCCAACCAAAAAAAGCCCAGGGCCAGATGGCGTTAGCACAGAATTCTATCGGACCTTCAAAGAGGAACTAACACCATTCCTTTCAGACTCTTCCACCACATAGAAACAGAAAGATCACTGCCAAACTCATTCTATGAGGCCACTGTCATTCTGAATCCTAAACCACACAAAGACCCAACAAAGAAAGAGAACTTCAGACCAATCTCCCTCATGAACATAGATGCAAAAAATACTTAATAAAATACTAGCAAATCGAATTCAAGAACACATCAAAAGTATCATACACCATGATCAAGTAGGCTTCATGCCTGGAATGCAGGGATGGTTCAATATACGAAAGTCCATCAATGTAATTCACCACATAAACAAGATGAAAGAAAAAAACCACATGATGATCTCGCTAGATGCAGAAAATATTTGACAAAATCCAACACCCCTTCATGCTAAAATTTCTGGAGAGAATGGGCATACAAGGACCATACCTAGAAATAATAAAGGCAATATACAGCAAGCCAGTAGCCAACATCAAATTAAATGGAGAGAAGCTTGAAGTATTTCCTCTAAATTCAGGGACAAGACAAGGATGCCCACTTTCACCATATCTCTTCAATATAGTACTTGAAGTCCTTGATAGAACAGTAAGATAACTAAAGGAGATCAAAAGGATAAAAATTGGAAATGAAGAAGTCAAATTACCCCTATTCGCAGATGATATGTTAGTATACATAAGCGACCCCAAAAACTCCACCAAAGAACTCTTACAGCTGATAAACAACTTCAGCAAGGTGGCTGGATACAAAATTAACTCAAAAAAATCAGAAGCCCTTCTTTATACAACAAACAAATATACTGAGAAAGAAATAAGGGAAACAACCCCTTTCACAATAGCCACAAACAACATAAAATACCTGGGGGTAACTCTAACCAAGCATGTAAAGGACCTATATAACAAGAACTTCAAGCCCCTGAAGAAAGAAATGGAAGAGGCCTTTAGAAGATGGAAAGATCTCCCATGCTCATGGATAGGTAAGATCAACATAATAAAAATGGCTATCCTACCAAAAGCAATATATAGATTTAATGCAATTCCTATCAAAATACCAACACAATTCTTTATAGACCTGGAAAAAGCTATGCTCAACTTCATATGGAACAACAAAAAGCCCAGAATAGCTAAATCAATCCTGTCCAATGAAAAAACATCTGGAGGTATCACCATCCCAGATTTCAAGCTGTACTACAGAGCAACAGTAATAAAAACAGCATGGTACTGGTATAGAAACAGACCAGTGGATCAATGGAATCGAATTGAAGACCCAAACATGGATCCACACACCTATGGCCAACTAATCTTTGACAAAGAAGCCAAAAACGCACAATGGAAGAAGGACAGCATCTTCAATAAATGGTGTTGGTCCAACTGGATGTCCACTTGCAAAAGAATGAAATTAGACCCATACCTATCACCTTGTACAAAACTTAATTCCAAGTGGATCAAAGACCTTAACATAAGGCCAGCCACACTAAAGATACTAGAAGAAAATGTAGGAGAAACCCTTGAACTCATTGGCACAGGTGACAACTTCCTGAACAGAACACCAACAGCTCAGGACCTGAGATCAACAATCAATAAATGGGACCTCATGAAACTGAAAAGTTTCTGTAAGGCAAAGGACATTATCATTAAAACAAAACAGCAACCAACAGACTGGGAGAAAATCTTCACCCACCCCACATCTGATAGAGGGCTATTATCTAAAATCCACAAAGAACTCAAGAAACTAAATGCCAAGAAACCAAATAATCTAATCAAAAAATGAGAGATGGAGCTAAATAGAGAATTCACAAAGGAGGAATCCCTAAGGGCTGAGAGACACCTGAAGAAATGTTCAACATCCTTAATCATCAGAGAAATGCAACTCAAGACCACCCTGAGATTCCACCTAAAACCTGCTAGAATGGCCAAGATAAAGAGCTCAAATGATAGCGCATGTTGGCGAGGGTGTGGAGAAAGGGGAACCCTACTCCATTGCTGGTGGGAGTGCAGGCTTGTGCAACCACTATGGAGGTCTGTCTGGCGATATCTTAGAAATCTAAGAATAACCTTGCCTCAGGACCCAGCCATACCACTTCTGGGTATACACCCAAAGGACCTCTCACGGAGACATAGGGAAGTCTCCTCATCTATGTTCATAGCAGCCTTATTTGTAATAACTAGAAATTGGAAACAACCCAGATGTCCCTCAACTGAAGAATGGGTTAAAAAATTGTGGTACATCTATACAATGGAATATTACTCAGCTATCAGAAACAATGAAATCAAGCAATTTGCAACCAAATGGATGGATCTAGAGGAGCTCATCCTGAGTGAGCTAACCCAGTCTCAGAAGGATGCACATGGCATCTATTCACTTAAAGTAGAATTTTAAGTATATCGTACAGGATATCTGTACTACAACCAACACACTAAAAGGAACAAGGACATAATTTTTTTATTATCTTTTTCTTTTTCCTTCTTTTTTTCTTTTGTCTTTTTCCTTTTCCCTTCTCTTTTTCCTCTCTTTTTTTTGTTGATATTCTTTGTTTTTGTGGGTTTGCGTGTTTGTTGGTCTTTTTTTTTAGTATTCCCCCAGTAGCAATGAGACACCATTCACTGGCAGTACTGCCTCGTAGGCCCCCGGTGAATGAAGAGGCTCTTGGCCCTCATATGACTCCTGATCTGTGGTGAGAGACTGTTAGGCAGGGACACTCCACCACAGAGGAACAAGACGGAAGGGTCAGGGGCTAGAGCATGGGAGGGTGGGGTTGGGAAGCGGGAAAAGAGGACAATATGATAAGGATGTAACCTGAAGCAATAAACAAATAAATTTATTAACTAAAAAAAAAAAAAAGGCAGGGGGCAAGGCTGAAACACTGTGTATGGAATAGAGGATACAGCCATTCGGCCTGGTTTTGCAGACCTCCAGGTGTAGAGAAGACATGGAGCTAAGGTAAAATACAAGAGAATTGTGGTATTGGCCCATGCCTTTGACTTCAGTGGAGATGGCGGGGGGAGCACTGTAGAGCTGGTGGTCTTATGTATTCTGGAGTCCTACGGAGCGGGGTGGTGAGGGTGCATACTCTTGGTCCCACCATTCAAGAAGAGTACACCCTTGGTCCCAGCTCCCAGCACACTGGAGACAGAAACGGGCAGATCCTGGAGCTCAGGGTCAGCCTGATGCAGGGCAAACTCTAAATAGAGAAAGACTTCGATCCAGGAGTGGTGGAACACATCTTTGATCCCTTCAGATGGGAAACACAGGTCCCTGATCCCAATAATTAGAGTTCAGAGACACACACATGGGATTTGGAGGGACCTAGGTTTGGAGACTACTTACAAAAGGCCTTTTCGATGCAGGCAGATTGTCCTTTGGGATCTCAAAATATATACACTAGAGCTGGTTTAGCTCCAAGGTGACAGAATGATTTCTTCTTTAACCCGGATTGAAAGATAACACTTTGTATGTTGTTGGAAGGCCAAATTTACTTCAGGAGAAGTACTACCTAGCCCTCACCCCCCGAAAAAAAAAAGAGGGCAATGTCCTAGGGTTGGGATTGTGGCAGGGCTCTGTTCTTATCATTCCAGGAGAATCTAAGCGTCCATTAGGGGAGCCCGGGGACGGCTGGACAGCGGAATCCTCAGCAGAGAGCAGAATCAGGCACCAAGGAGGACGAGTGACCCAGTTGATTCTGCCTGGCAGACTTCCTCAATAGCTGTCTCCATCGGGGGCCTGCAACCACCACAGCAATCCAATGTCACTGGGACAGCTCAGCTCTACACAATGCCCCGGCAGGAACCTCAGTGAAGCCTGCAAGATCAGCTTCTGCCTACAAACCCCTTAGGTCATCTAAACAGCTGAGAACAGAAGGACTGAACATAAAAGGAGTGTACTAACATTTTTAATCATTTTTCCCATTTGGGTTCGGGCCCCAAAAAGGTCTACTACGACCCAAATCAGCAGGAAGTCACTTTAAGAGAGCGACGTCCCATGCCCAGAGGGTGGGAAAGGTGTTTCTCCGCCCTTCTTTTAGGTTATTTGAAGGATAACTGAAAACTCCGATATTTAAGGGAAGAGATTACAAGCTGATAAATGGTCCTGTTTAATGGGTTTTGGAGGTTAGCGCCAGGGACTTCCTACTTTTCCTTTTCTGTATCCTTCTTCCTCTCCTATGTAGGAGTGCATGGGCTTGAGAAAAATGAGATATAGACATAGCACAGGAAGGTCCAAGAAGAAGGGGCAGATTATTGAATATGCCCTTATACCTTTGTATATTAATACAAAATTAGTAGTTTATTTGACTAAAGTGGTATTGACCATTGTTTATTGTGCAAAAATAAGATTGTATTGGATTACATCGGTATTGATCTTTGTATATTGATACAAAATTAAGATTATAGTTGGCCACAATGGTATTGACCCTTGCATATGGACATAATATTAAGATTATATTGGGCTACATAGGCATTGATCTTGGTATATTGATACATAATTAAGAGTATATTTAACCACAATTGAATAGATCTTTGTATATTGATACAAAATTAAGATTATAGTTGGCCACCATGGTATTGACCCTTGCATATGGACGTAATATTAAGATTATATTGGGCTACATAGGCATTGATCTTGGTATATTGATACATAATTAAGAATATATTTAACCACAATTGAATAGATCTTTGTATATTGATACAAATTTAAAGGTAACGCTTCCTAATGGTATCATACCTAGAGATACTTAAAAAATAAAATGTGAAGCTCTGACCTCTTGATACCAACCGTCTAAAACGGTCTAGGATAGTTAAAACAAACTCCTAGTCATGCAAACATGTCACTTTGTTAGCTACTATGACAGTCTATCACAGATATTCACTAAACTACCCAGTAATCAAGTTGCTAAGAGACAAGCAACATTTGCTTATCTAAATACAAGAGATGGGTAGGGCATCTTCAAAAACCCCTAGAGATCTGCAGAATATGGCATTCAAAGATGTTATCTTAAATCAAGATTTTTTTTTTGATATCAAGACATATCAGCGCCTGGCAGCACCCCCCATTCTACTCCAAGTAGAAGATAAGCATCGAAGAACCACCACTGTAAGATGGTTGAATTAGTGGCAAGCCTTTCTCTTGGCATGAAAAAACCCCTTGCACCAACTGCAGACAGACTGCTGTCCAATAAGGACAAAACTTGGTAGCAGGGAAGTCGACAGCCTAACTCTGCCAAGACAGGGTAGGTAAGTCCTTCATAATCCCTGCTCTACAACAAATGTCTGTCAGAGAAACAGGACCCAAAGGCTGAAGACTGAAGCTGGAATGTATGGAGAGAAAATGGGAACTGTCCAGGCAGTCATTGGTATGTTCTTTCTTATTTTTGGAAGCTGCAGGCCCTGCACTTCCTATATAAGCAAATATATTTATCCCTCTCATGTCTCTGAGGTGGTTGAAGAATAGACAGCTAGAGTCTCATATTAAATTTTGAATTGTTTAGGAATCAAGAGGGTGTCATAGATCTAAGAAGATACTCTTAAAAGTGTGTTGCAAGATAGTATGAATATTGAGTCACATATAGACCTTTAAACTCATGGACTTGGTTAGATAGTAGAATGTTAAAGTCAGGCGCCAAATATGTATAAAATTGGGAAGGTATACTGGGCCATTTAACTCTCATAAATATGGCATATTTATATCTATTGTTTTGTATAATACTGTTATAAGAGAAGGAACCATCTGTTGGACTGAAAGGGGAAACTTCTGGGGGGAAGAGGGTGGAAGGGCGGGATAGGAAGGGGGAATAGGGAGGGTTTTGTTACTGAGATGTAACTTGAAGAAAAAAAAATAAAGTATTTAAAAAAATATATATATATATATGTCAAAGTCAAATGTATGGAATCATGTAAAAGAAAAAGAAAACCAATGTATGACTTTAACCAAAATGATGCATTTGAGACTTAAACTTCTAAATAAGTGCTTCTTAAATTTAAAAATGGAGGTTAATGATCTATAGTCCCTTTAGATGCACATTTGGATGCAGCTCTTTTGAGATGATACCTAAGGATTTGCCTTTTAGAGAAGCTTCTAGGATGAGTAACTTTCATGTTAAAAATAGTAACAGAGACCTGGAGAAAGGCTCTCTCACCAGATTAAGAGTACCTGCTGCTCTGCAGGAAAGACAGGTTGGTTGCCAGACACCATGAGGTAGATCACAACTGTACATAACTTCAGTCTCAGGGGATATGACAACCTCTTTTGGCCTCTGTAGGCACCAAGCATTCACTTGGTGGACATACATACATGCAGGCAAACAACTCATACATGTAAATAGAAACAATAACATTAAAGAATATCTCTTTGCAAAAAAAACAAAAAACAAAAAACATAAAACAAAAAACAAAAAAAAACCCGTGCTTCAACTGTAGACAGACTGCTGTCCAAAAAGGACAAAACTTGGAAGCAGGTAAGTCGATAGCCTAGCTCTGCCAAGACAGGGTAGGTAAGTCCTTCATAATCCCTGCTCTACAATAAATGTCTGTCAGAGAAACAGGACCAAAAGGCTGAAGACTGATGCTTGAATATATGGAGAGAAAATGGGAACTGCTGAGGCAGCCACTGATATGTCATTTCTTAGTTTTGGAAGCTGCGGGCCCTGCACTTCCTATATAATCAGATATATTTATCCCTGTCATGTCTCTGAGGTGGTTGAAGAATAGACAGCTAGAGTCTCATAGTTAAATTCTGAGTTGATTAGGAATCAAGAGGGCGTTCTGGATCTAAGAAGATGTTTTTAAAATTGTGATGAAGTTAGCATGGAAGCTGAGTTAGATATAGAACTTTAAACTCAGGGAGATGGTTAGATAGTAGATTGTTAAAGTCAGGGGCCAGATACATATGGACTGGACATTGAGAATGTATGCTAAGCCATATAACTCTCAGAATTGTAGCCTATTTATTTCAGTTGTTTTGTACTGTATTTATTGTTATAAGAGAAAGAACCATTTGATGGACCGAAAAAAAAATTATGCATTCTGGGGGAAGGGTGAGAGGGTAGGAGGGTGGGGCTGGGAGGGGTGGAGGGAGAGGGCTGTGATGGAGATGTAACTTGAAGTAATAAATAAACATTTAAAAAAAGAATGTATATTAACAGATGACCCTGTTACTTATTTATGTTTTTTATTGTGATAATTCTGAGATACTTTTGCCCCATCGTTGCTCTAAAAAAAGACAAAAATAATTCTGAATCCATTTATTTATTTTTAAGAACATTTATTTTGAAGATGTTTATTTTTTTTATTTGTTACTCTTTTTTAAAACGTTTATTTATTACTTCGTCACTTCTACATTGCCATCCCTTCCATCCACCCACTCCCGGCCCCTCGCTCCCACACTCTACCCTCTCTCTCATCCCTCCCATGCCTCGGGTGTGGGGTGTCTCCATGTATCAGTCCCCCTCAGTTCCTTAGTCACATGAAGTCGAAGAGCTTCCTCTTGCAGAGGAAGCATACATGGCGGTTCCACTAGGGTGCAGTGTCCCACTGACAGGGAACCAAGTCCTTGTTCCTGCTCTTTTGGGTCTGTTGATTTTAGGATGGTTATCCTATACTATAATGTCTAAAATCCAGTTATATGTGAATATATTCCATGAGTATCTCTCTGAGTCTGAGTTAGCTCACTCATGATGAGCTTTTCTAGTTCCATCCATCTGGTACAAATTGCATGATTTCCTTGTTTCTGATAGCTGTGTAGTATTCCATTGTGTAAATGTACCACAGTTTTGTTTTTTATTTTAATCCATTCTTCAGTTGAAGGGCCTCTGGGTTGTTTCCAGTTTCTAGCTATTACAAATAAAGCTGCTATGGACACAGTTAAGGAGATTTCCTTGTGGATTTGTGAGGAACCTTTTGGATATATCCCCAGAAATGGTATGGCTGGGTCTTGAGGTACAGCTATTCCAAGTTTTCTAAGATACTACCAGACTGATTTCCATAGTGGTTGTACAAGTTTGCACTCCCACCAGCAATGTGGGAGTGTCCCCCTTTCTCGGAAGCCTGGCCAGCATATGCTGTCTGTGAAGTGTTTTGATCTTAGGCATTCTGACAGGAGTAAGATGGAATCTCATAGTCGTCTTGAGTTGCACTTCTCTGATGATTAAGGATGTTGAACATTTCTTCAAGTGTCTCTCAGCCATTTTAGATTTCTCTTTTGTGAATTCTCTGTTTAGATCTGTTCCACATTTTTGATTGAGTTACTTGGTTTGCTGGTGTTTAATTTCTTGAGTTCTTTATAGATTTTGAATATTAGCCATCTGTCAGATGTGAGGTTGGTGAAGATCTTTTCCCAATCTATAGGCAGCCTTTTTTTTAATGACAGTGTCCTTTGCCTTACAGAAGCTTTTCAGTTTCATGAGGTCCCATTTATTGATTGTTGGTCTTAGGGCCTGTGCTATTGGTGTTCTGTTTAAGAAGTTGTCACCTATGCCAATGAGTTCCAGGCTTTTCCCCACTTTCTCTTCTATTAGATTTAGTGTTTCTGATTTTATGTTAAGGTCCTTAATCCACTTGGACTTAAGTTTTCTACAAGGTCATAAGTATGGGTCTATTTGCATTCTTTTACATGTTGACATCCAGTTAGACCAGCACCATTTGTTGAAGATGCTGTCCTTTTTCCATTGTCTGGTTTTGATTTCTTTGCCAAAAATTAAGTGACCATAGATGTATGGGTTTATTTCTGGGTCTTCAGTTTGATTCTATGGATCATCTTGCCTGTTTCTATATCAGTACCATGCTGTTTTTATTACTATTGCTCTGTAGTATAGCTTGAATCAGGGATGGTGATACCTCCAGATGTTGTTTTATTGTACAGGATTGATTTAGCTATTCTGGCTGTTTGTTTTTCCATATGAAGTGGTGAGTTATTCTTTCAAGGTCTGTAAAGAATTGTTTTGATATTTTGATGGGAATCACATTTAATCTGTATATTGCTTTTGGTAAGAGGGCCATTTTTATTATGTTGATCCTACCTATCCTTAAACAAGGCAGATCTTTCCATCTTCTGATATCCTCTTCAATTTCTTTCTTCAAGGACTTGAAGTTTTTGTTGTACAGGTCTTTCACTTGCTTGGTTAGAATTTCCCCCAGGTATTTTATATTATTTTTGGCTATTGTGAAGGGTGTTGTGGCCCTAATTTCTTTCTCAGCCCATTTGTCTTTTGTGTAAAGAAGGGCTACCGATTTTTTGAGTTAATTTTGTATCCAGCCACCTTGCTGAAAGAGTCTATCGGTTGTAAGAGTTCTCTGATGGAATTTTTAGGGTCGCTTATGTATAGTATCATATATTAAAGAACACTTTCTTTTTAGCATAGTTACCTCGTATGACACATGCAAGCAATTTGGAAAGAGTTGTACAAAGTAGGTAAGAAAGTAAGAAACACATCCTTGGTGTCCAGATTATAATCTATCAAGAGAAATAAGAGGCTATACTGATAAATTATTTGCATTGCAATGTATTTATTTAAACATCAAATGAAATTTAAGGCAGAAAAGGCTAGAAAAAATGTTTTCTGAGAAGTGTCAGTATTTGACATCAATGTTGGTATTGAAGAGATCATAATTAAGGCAGTCATATGTCATGCCAAAAGCCTATCCAGGAAGAATAGAAAATAGTTCCCTTTTTATTTAAAAGATTTTTATATCAAGTGACTGCCCACTTCTGCATTTCTGAAAGAGTCTGTGCTAGTGACATAATGGTCATCAGTAAGTCAGATATGAGATAAATTAAACATTGACTGTTAGCTGTTAATCACATGAACCAATGGCAGGTGGGGTTACCCACACAAGTACTGCACAAGATCATGTCAGTCAATACTCTCATTTAGATGAGGGAGGAACTCACAGAGCTCTAACTTTAACTACTGGCAGAAAACAGCAGCTAGAGAAGGGAGAGATCTTGTCTTTGAGGTTGTGGCTACTGGTAGATTTCTGACACTCTAATGGGTAGTCCCACATACATGAATATATAATCAAAAGAAAAGTAGATTTAGTATATTCTTTTTAAAAGAAAACATGAGGTTTGAAGGTGGGTGTAAAAGTAGATATTAGAAGAGTTACAGCCATGGGAAAAGAAGGGTATATATGACAATATTTCATTGTATGCATACATGCATGCATATGTACATACATACATACATACAAGAAATACTTAAAGAATAAAAGTTAACATTAGATATTTTTTAAAAGATGCACTCCATATTACAGGAGGATTCTGGTGGGAGAGGGAAGGATATACAGAGAGAGATAACTGAATAGGTGGGCATTTAGGAATGATGTGGAAACCTAGTGCAGTGGAAACTTCCTGAAACTTATGAGGGTGACCCTAATGAGGACTATTTTATATATGAAAATAATAAATTTTTAAAAATCTTAAGAAGCTTTGAATATAAATCTTCTAATAAAATCCAATAAAATTACTAATATAAGACTTAGTGGCATAAGCTAAATTGAGGAATAATTAGAGACAAATAAAATAAAAATGTGTAGTAGGAAATAGGTTGGTGACAGAATTTAGTCTTGTACCAGTGGCAATGGACTTTTGGGGGTATTTACAACATAGTAGGATTGAGAAATCAGTGACTCATAGAATCACTCGCATACAAGAACACTCATGACATCATTACAAATCCCAACTTGACAGTTTTTCCAAGACAGAAATCTCTAACCAGAAACATACCTTCAAAGATTTGCTTCTTATATACACAGTGCAGCCTTGTAGACAGGCTCCTGAATCTAGAAATCCAAGTGACCCTTTCTGGGTTTCCTGGAGATTATTGGATGGATTTTTGTCTCTAGATCTTTCTTGGTTGGTTTATAATACTGTTTCTCAGGCTTCTCACCTCATCAGAAACACCAGGAAGTAACTAACAAAATGACACACTTGCATGACTATTAGTTTGCATTTCTTTTTTTTAAAAATAATTTATTTTTTATTTCTTCAAGTTACATCTCAATCATAATCCCCTCCCTACTCCCCCCTCCAGTCCCACCCTTCCACCCTCTTGCCCCTCAACCCCCCATCCTCTTCCCTTCTTTTTTTTTTTTTTTTTTAGTTTAAGGTGTTTCTTTTTCCCCCCAACAGCTCTCCCTTTCAGTCCAAAAAATGGTTCTTTTTCTTATAACTATAAATACAATACAAAACAACAGAAATAAATAGGCCACTTTATAAGAGTTATATGGCTTAGCATACATTCCCAATGTCCAGGCCATATGTATTTGGCACCTGACTTTAACATTTTACTATCTAACCATCTCCATGAGTTTAAAGTTCTATATCTAACTCAGCTTTCATATTAACTTGCCTCATAATTATAAAAATATCTTCTTAGATCCAGAACACCCTCTTGATTCCTAAACAACTCAAAATTTAACTATGAGACTCTAGCTATGTATTCTTCAACCACCTCAGAGACCTGAGAGGGATAAATATATCTGATTATATAGGAAGTACAGGGCCTGCAGCTTCCAAAACTAAGAAATGACATACCAGTGGCTGCCTGGACAGTTTCCATTTTCTCTCCATACATTACAGCATCAGTCTTCAGCCATTTGGCCCCGTTTCTCTGACAGACATTGATTGTAGAGCAGGAATTATGAAGGACTTACCTACCCTGTCTTGGCAGAGCTAGGCTGTCGACTTATCTGCTTCCAAGTTTTGTCCTTTTTGGACAGAAGTCTGTCTACAGTTGAAGCAAGGAGTTTTTCTTGCCAAGAGAAAGGCTTACCACCAATTCAATTATCTCCCACTGGAGAATCTTCAATGCTCATCTTCTACTTGGAGTAGAATAGGGAGTGCCGTCAGGAGCTGACATGTCTCGATATCAAAAAATCTTAAGTTAAGAAAACATCTTTGAATGCCATATTCTGCAGCCTTATACCTTTGTATACTGATACAAAATTAATATTATATTTGGCTAAATTAGTTTACATTTCTTAATTATCCTAAACAGTTTATGACGGTTGGTAGCAAAAGGCCAAAACTTCACATTTCAATTTTAATCATATATATTTATCCCTCTGAGGTCTCTGAGGTGGTTGAAGAATAGATAGCTAGACCTCATAGTTAAATTTTGAGTTGTTTAGGAATCAAGAGGGTGTTCTGGATCTAAGAAGATGTTTTTAAAATTGTGAGGCAAGTTACTATGAAAGCTGAGTTAGATATAGAACTTTAAACTCATGGAGATGGTTAGATAGTAGAATGTTAAAGTCAGGTGCCAAATACATATGGACTGGACATTGAGAATGTATGCTAAACCATATAACTCTCATAATTGTGGCCTATTTATTTCTGTTGTTTTGTATTGTATTTATTGTTATAAGAGAAAGAACCATTTGTTAGACTGAAAGGGGGGAACTGCTGGGGGAAAAAGATATACCTTAAACTAAAAAAAAGGGGGGGTAGAGGATGGGGGGTTGAGGGGGAAGAGGGTGGAAGGGTGGGACTGGAGGGGGGAGTAGGGAGGGGATTGTGATTGAGATGTAACTTGAATAAATAAAAAATAAATTATAAAAAAGAAACACCAGGTAGAATTCTTTAAATGTGAACATCCATGCCCTTCTCTAGACAGCTGATGATAGGGAAGGATGAGGATGAGAGAGCACGACAACATATGAAAATCCATCAATGCAATCCACCATATAAATAAGATGAAAAAATAAAAACACATGATCCAGCAGCTTCTAGGGTTTCATCATGTGTGTTGTTTGGGTTTTTTTTTTTTTTTCAGCTTGTTTATATGTTTCATATGTTGTCGTGCTCCCTCATTCTCATCCTTCCCTATCATTAGCTCTCTAGAGAAAGGCCTGGACATTCACATTTTATCAATTCTTCCAGGTGTTTATGATGAGATGGAAAGCTTGAGGAACAATATTATAAACCAGCTAAGAAAGATCTAGGAACAAAAATCCATCCAATAGTCTCCAGGAAAACCACAGAAAGGGTCACTTGGGATTCTGGATTCAGGTGCCTTTCTACAAGGCTGCAAATGTCCCTCAACTGAAGAATGGATTTAAAAACTGTGGTATTTCTACACAATGGAATACTACTCAGCTATCAGAAGCAATGAAATCATGCAATCTGCAGCCAAATGGATGGAACTAGAGAAGTTCATCCTGAGTGAGCTAACCCAGACTCAGAAATCCTTCTGAGATGTAAATACAACTATGTATTGTGAGAAGTTTAAGGTTATTTTAACTCTTGCTATAATGTACATTGATGAAAATTTAAAGTTATTGTTTATGTATTGTACATAGACAATTTATTTACATTGTATATGTAGTTATGACTGTAGATTTATTTTTTATTTTACAAGAAAGGGGATATGTAGGGAGTTAGGTTAATATATATTAGATTTAGTAAATATCTAGGTTTCTGATACAGTCTCTTAATCCGGATCATGAAGATCAGTTTCGCTGTGAGCAATTAGCTTATCAGCTTATGGATGAAGTCATGTGAAACAAGGGGAGTCTCTATGGGCTGAAAAACAAGGTTGAAGCCAGGTGAAACAAAAGACTTTATGACCATGGCATCTATTCACTTGTAGTCTGATTTTAGCCATATAGTACAGGATAGCTATACTACAACCAATGCACCAAAGGGAACATGAACATAGAGTTTTTTTCCTGTCAATGAGACACTTTTCCCTAGTGGTGCTGCCTTGTGGGCCCCCAGTGTAGGAGGAGGCTCTTGGCCCTCATATGACTGCTGAACTGGCGGGGGGGGGGGGAGATTGTTGAGTAGGGTCACTCCAATCCAAAGGAGTGGGATGGAAGGGATAGGGGGTAGAGGGTGGGAGGGTGAGACCGGGAGGGGTGGAAAGAGAGGACACTGTGATGGAGATGTAACCTGAAGTAATAAATAAATAAATTGAAAAAAAAAGCACACATGATCATCTCAGTAGAGGCTGAAAAAGCATTTGACAAAATCTTACATCCCTTCATGTTAAAAGTCTTGGGGAGATCAGGCATACAAGACTATACCTAAAAATAATAAAGGCAAGCCAACAGCCAACATCAAATTAAATGGAGAGTAACGTAAAGCATTGCCACTAAAATTAGGGACAAAGCAAGGATGTCTACTCTCCCCATATCTCTTCAACATAGTTCTTGAAATTCTAGCTAGAGCAATAAGACAACTAAAGGAGAACAAGGGAATACAAATTGGAAAAAAAAGTCAAAATATACCTATTCCCAGATGATATGATAGTATACATAAGTGGCCCCAAAATTCCGCCATAGATCTCCTACAGTTGAAAAATAGCTTCAGCAAAGTGGCTGGATACAAAACTAATTCAAAAACTCAGTAGCCCTTCTTTACACAAAAGATAAATGGACCCAGATAGAAATTAGAGAAACAACTCCCTTCACAATAGTCACAAATAGTATTTATATATGTTTAACAAATACTACATTTTAAAAATAAACGGTTGCAAAATAATATATTATCAAAGCTTTTATGTATTTAGGAAACAAATTTAAAGCAGTCAAGAACAATTGAAATTCATTCTACCAAAGAATATGAAATTGTTTAGTTATAAAACTTCCAAGGTATAATTTCTACTCTTTGTAGTATTATATATACATGTCATTATGTATCAACTCATACTTCACTGTTAATCGTTTCAATGACAGAAAACCACTTAATATACATTCTGGTTTTTATTAATCATAAGTATAGATGCTTAATTTAAGATTATATTTGTAAGGAGCTCTTATTTTAAGTAACTTAAATGTCATACTATTATTATCTGATACCTAGAAGAATTTCTTTGTTCATTTTGCAGGTGAACCTGTTTTTTAAATATATTGCTTATCTTGTATGAAAAGTCCTTCCAAATGTGGAATTCTGGTTTCTATTGCTGTGAGCAGTGCTGAGACCAAAAGCAACGTGGGATGAAAGAGTTTCTATGTATTACACATCACATTAGATCATTGAGGGAAGTAGGTATTAACCCAACCAGAAATGGAGGCAGAAACCATGGAGGTAAGCTGCTTATGGGATTGTTGTTAAGCTCACATTCAGCTACTTTTCTTAGTACATTCTTGAATCATTTGCCCAAGGGTAGTATCATCCACAGTGAACTGTGTAGAAAAAAATATGGCTAATTAAATGATTTGACCAGTATTTATATTATCATTAATTAGTTCGGCAGTGTTAATCCTTAACCTGCCATTATAAATGAATACACACAGACACTGGATGGATTTTAACAAGACATGGCCTAAATTGTGCAATCTTAGCCCATCTAAGCTAGCTCATAATTCCATTACACAAATATGAACCCATATATACATACATCCCTTTGACTATTATTCTCCACACTATGCTGATATTCCAGGCCACATGGGATGATTTTCCTTAATCTACCCCATGGCATGTGTCTTTCTTCTTCCTGTTCCTGACTCTCCCCTGAGCTTCTTCTTTCCAAGATGCTCTCTGACTCTCAAGCCCATGCACCTTAGTCCTGCCTACCTTCATCTTTGCCCAATCCAGGCCTCAGCATTTATTTAACCAATCAGAGACAATGTAAGTAACAGACAGCAAGCAGGACCAATTAACATTTAGAATGCTTAACACCACCCCATCATTTCCCTCCTTTTGTCTAATAAAAAAGCTAAATTTTTTAACTCATATAGTAAAAACAATAAGAACAACTATGAAACAATCAATAAAGCCATATATAAAAGATACACATATACTGTTTAGTCTATTTGTGTCAGGCAATCTTGAAGAAGAAAAAAATTATCAACCTATCTTGGTGTGTCTAAAGTTCTGAGCCTAAATATTTTCTATAACTATATTTCCTTTATTTATTTAAATATTCCTATATTTAAATCCTAAATAATTCAAGTATAATTGAAATTTTATAGCTATTATGCCTTCAACCCCATCAAAGATATAAGAAGGGATAAGGTTATTATTTACATGAATAGGAAGTACAGAAGAGCAGCTTCCAAAAAGAAATATGGCAGTTTGCAGCCTAGACAGTCCCAAATATCTCTCGATACCTTTGGAGCATCATCTTCAGCCTTCTGGCCAAGCATATCTCACAGACATATTTATGCAGCAGGAAATAGGGATTTTCCCATTTTGTCTCTGCAGAATCAGGACATCAACTTACCTGCATTTAAGCTCTGGTCCATCTTTGGCTGTATATAGTGTGTTGAGAGAGCAGAGACATTTTTGTCCAGTAGGAATTATCTCCTGATGGGAGGTTTGTTTTTGATGCTCATTGTCAATGGGAGCTGTCAGGAGCTGACTATCTTAAAGTCAAACAATGCTTAAAATAATATCTGTAAATGACATTTTCTGTATGCCTCTGAGGCTTTTGAAGATATTTATTGTTTTATTTATAAATCTATGTATTATCCATTTATCTACCCTTTAACAAGCAAATTGTATATTTTTATCTATTTATTATCTGTTTAACCTAGTATTTGACATGACCAGGACCTTGACTGCCCAGCAATCAACCTGTATTACCCAGACTCTTAAATAGATTGCAATAGCAACCCATTTTACATGAGTTGTATAGGCACAATACCTTATATGAGTAGATATATACATATTATGTGTCAAAATATAAAATTCTATACTAATGAATCAAAATTAATCTTATTTTATATCAATATACAAAATTCTATATCAATGTATCTAAAGATAACCTTTTTAAAGAATAACAGCAGTTTTAAGTTTTAGAGTAGATTCAATAATCTAACCTTATATCTTATTTCTATATTATATACCCATATTCCACCTCTTTTTCTTTTCTCTATCCTTCTTTCTCTCTTATATAGGGGGAAAAGATTTGAAAAGAAAAAGAGGTCTCCAAGTCTAACTTTCCAAACCTTGCTTAGCAAGACCATATAACAATTTTTAACCATTACCCCTAAACAACATTTATAACACATCAAATGAACCAAAAAAAAAAAAAAAAGAATTACCTACCCTACCTTTTGGGAATGGGATATTGCTCTCTTAAAATTGCTTCCTACTGAATTAGGTCATAGAAAACTTGTTTGAGGGCCCAAATAAAATAGAAAAAAAATGGTTAAGCAAGTTAATAGTAACATTTATTGTCCAGTCTCTATGTGCTCAGCAATTTGAATGTCCTGAGCAGTTTGTAGTCTGAAGTTGAACTTTGGGTGGGAAAGCTCAGGGCTTCATTGAAGTAATGGCTGGAATAGTGTGTAAGCTGGACCATCTGGGGTCATCTTGTCTTCTTTGGTGTTTGGTCCCTTTGTTCTGAAAATATATAAATTCTCACAAATAATATATCTCTCTTTTTTTCTTTTGAGGCAGTATTTGTCTGTGTATCCTAAACTCATAGAGATCAGTCTGTCTTTGTCTCCCAAGTGCTGGGATTAAAGGCGGGACTGGGAAGGGTCGAAAGAGGACACTATAATGGAGATGTAACCTGAAGCAATAAATACATTAATTAAAAAATAAAAGGTGTGCATCATCACACCCAGCGATTAGCATGTCTCCTTCAGGGCAAAATATCTCTTGAAACCAGTTTTCCTGTGGGAGCCCCACGTCTAAGGAGACTGGTTTGTGACCCCTTTCTCTTTACATCTTTAAAAATCTCTTATATTTTATCATTGTCAAATGACAAAAAATATCCTTTTTACCTCCCAATATAGGAAAATAAAAGACATCTAAACAAAATTCAAGCAAAGAAACAAGGACATTCCAAAAGCCTTGGTCTAATTGCCATTCCATGGTGTAATTAAAGTTCTGTTCATTGTTCTCTGGAATCTAGCTTTGACTGTATTGTATTGGGGAACCAATACCAGAAATCGATGAGAAGCATCTAGTAGCCAGGGACCTGTGAACTCCAGTTGTCATTAATTTCTACTCTATCGGGAAGGGTTTCCCTCCTCCCCCCATTATTATTGTCAGCAACTTGGCATTCCATCTGTAAGCTCTCTTCTTTAAGCTTTTCCTAGTCAGATCTTTCTCAAAAAATATACGTAGAACCACAATTGCCAGTGTATAAAAATCATCAGTATGGTAAGAGAAACAAACTCAACAGGAATCCAAACATATTGAGACATTATGAATTTTCCTCATTTTTAATCTAGGCAGTTAATTCCGTTCTCAAGCTCTGTGTAGAAGGCTGCCAGTTAGGCAGGACTAAGGTACGCGGCTTGAGAGAGAGAGAGAACCTTGGGAAGAAGCAGCTTGGGGGAGAAGCCAGGAGCTGGCAAGAAGGACACATGCCTTGGTTTAGGCTAAAAAAGATTATTCCACGTGGACTGGAACATCGACATAGCATGGAGAATAGCAGTCTAAAGGGACATATGTATATATGGGGTCATATTTGGGTAATAGAATTATGAGCTAGCTTAGATGGTCTAGGATTGCCCAATTGAGGCCAAGGCTTGTTAAAGTCCATCTGGTGTCTGTGTGTATTCATTTATAATGGCAGGTTAAGGATTAACACTGTCAAATCAATTAAATATAATATAAATACTGGTTAAATCATTTAATTAGTCATATTTTTTTTTCTACAGGACTGGGTTTCCCCAGTCAACAATCAATAAAATTCCAAGCAAGCATGTCTACAGGTAAATCTGACAGAGGCAACAGTTGAAGTTCCTTTGTATAGGTGCTTGTGTCAAGTTGGTGAGATTAACCAGCACAGTTTTTATATCAATTGTATCTATCTTAGTGCTGTTTTTGGTTGTGAGCCTAACCTTTAACGGCTGAGCCATCTCTCCAGCCCTATCTTAGTGCTGTTTTTAATGCATCAGTCTTACCAACTAATTCTGCATTTTTCTACTTAAATGTTAATGCTGAAAATGGAAAGACAAAGGTACTTCCAAATCATAGTCAAGTAAAATAGTAAAAATTAAATTTCTTGTGTCAGAAAGGTTAAAATCTAGGGGGAATAAAAATGAGATGCCCATAAGGTACATATAATAAATCTTATTCAAAATATCAAGAGAAATATAAAACTGGATTATTTTTAAATATAATTTCATTTATATTTTAAAATATAAAATATTTTTAAAATATTTAATTTTTAAAAATATTAAATATTTATATTAATATTTATTTCTTGATACCCGAAGAGTTCAATAGTTGGGACTCCTGTACCTCAGGAGTCCCAACTATTGAACTCTTCGGGTATCAAGAAATAAATGCAATAACCCCCATCTTTCATCAGTACAGGTTCATACCTTTATCATTTTCCTTACTTGTCTTCAGAAGTGATTTATGCATTATGGTATGTGATTACAGGATGTACTTTGATGAAAAATGTATTTGAAAATGTCCATGATCAAAGAAAATTTGATGCAGAAAAATTCATACAGCAACATATCTCTACCACACACCACTGACAGTATGGCTTTGATAATAGGCAGGAACGAGTGAGGAATTATCTCAGAAAGCAGTGAAGATTACTGGCATGGGGATGTTGATCAGATCTGTCATGTGGGAAGGAACTTGGCTGCAATTTTGAGAAGTCAAGAACATTTATTAAATTGGGAACTTGAAGGAGTTGGGAAGGAAATTAAGCACACCGTGTTTTTGAAGAGTAGTTGAAACTGGTCATTGATTTTTATCCTTTAAAGAGCTCAGTGACTAACCCTGACAACCTGAGTTTGATCCCAGGGATCCCTGTGGTTGAAAGAGAACTGACTCCCCATATTGTCCTCTGATCCCTATGTATGGGTTGTGACACCTTCCCAACACATAAAACATATAAAATTCCTCTTGTTAGCTCTTCCAAATAATGCTGCAGCAAAAATGCAGTCCATCAATAGATTAATGGCTTAAGAAAAACCAATACAAATACAGTGTGAAATTTTATTTGGCTAAAACAAAGTATGAAATTGTCCTATTTTCAGGGAAATGGATAGAACTAGAGAGCTTTGTGCTACACAATTTAAGTCAGATTCAGATAAATAAATATCACTTCTCCGATGTGGAAATTAGGCTTAAAGATAAATGTAAATCATGAAAAAGTAGAAGAGTAGCATGATAGGGAATGAGCTCTAAAGAGAAGAGAGAAAGAACAAGAGAGAGAAGCAGAAAGAGAAAGTATCAGGTTTTCCCTCATATGCAAAAATCAAGATTTAAATATAGGCATATATGCAATTATATGTGACAATAAAATACAGACTATTTAGAGAAATGCAATATGCTAGCAAGAGAGAAGAAGGAGAATAGAGGGAGGAACTGGTGGGAATGGATATGACCAGAGTGTAGAGAAGGTTGTATGAAAAGGTTCTAATAAACCAATTGTTTGGTACAGTAAAAGAAATTAATTAACTATTAAAACTGTCGCGGCCCCCTTGTCCAGCAAGGAATGACGCAACTCATAAAACTCTTCTCCAGCAGTTTATTCAGGTCCCTTGAAAACAGTCTTCCGAATAAAGGGGCAGACCCAACCCACAGGCTAAATACTAATTAAACAGCCAGTCAAGTAAAGCCAAGTGGTGCTATCTTAGAGGTCTACGTATGCGGAAGCAAGCCAGATCAGCAGCCTTTGCCAAATATGAACTTATTATCATAAAGAGCACTCACCGTCGGGCTGGTGGAAGGCAGAGACCAGCGCCATCTTTAGGGCGCGGCACTTCGCAGCTCTCTACAGTTCCTCCTTTTTTATTTTTTCTAAAGTTGGTAAAAGTCCCTGGAAAGGCTTCGCAATCCCTCTATCTGGGGATCTCACGGTGGGCCTGAGCCTGTAGGAGGGCGGTGCTCAAACTCTTACCCGTCTCTGGGTCAGCCTCCCCACTCGGGACTGCCCTGTCTTAGGTGGCCGAGACTTACCCGTCAACTCCGTCACTGACTTACCAGACCCTAATATCCGTGGAACGAATTCCTCAGTGGGCAGGGACTATGCTTAGTGAAGATTTACTTCACGGCAGCAAGCCATGCCTGAGGGGACTGGCCCGCCTCAATGGCGACAAGGGCTTGTATAATCATGGCTACATTACGCTTTTGTGTGGCTCTCATTTTGTAGATGCACCATAGGCAAACCAGAGAGGCTAGCATCATTAGTATTGCCAAAGAGCCTACACCTGCCCATTCCTTAAGATGATCCATAGCCGTCTGTATCCAAGAAGTCAAGCCAGTAGCCAGGCTCAGATCCACCCGAGTGGAGTTGATGTGGATGATTGTCGCTCTCAGCTCTCTCATCAAATTTTCAAATTCAGCCGACCAATCCTGTAAGAGGAACTTTGACAATTGTCTAGACAAATTAGCAGCTTTTGTATAATTTTGATATTGCACGGAAGTAACACACAAACCTTGCAATTACCACTCACACCCCAACTGTGCTAGTTGCCAAAGAGAATCAATCTGTTCTTGTATTAAATCTATACGTTGATTAACTATCATAAGACTTCCTTTGAGATGAGAATTCATAGAGGCCTGAGTATCCAATGCCTGTGCCACAGTGGCTGAGATGTTATTCAGGGCATTGGCAGTCTGTATAGAACTAGACAAGGCGATAGCTGAGGCAGTAGCTCCCACAGCAGCAACAGTGATAGCAGTAACAATAGCTGCAGTGATGCCAAAATCTCTTTTAAATCTGAATAGCATCATGGTATTAGGAGCCTCTACAGGAACTGGTACATATCGAGGCATTCTAGTCACCATAGCCACAGGAAAGGCTGTGGCATTCCAGCATAGGGCATAAAAACATGTACCTGGAGTGCATACTAACTTTTCTTCACCTAAGGATGCACTCCCATTACTTACAATCCACAGAAAAGGAGGCCAGAGACATACTGGCGAAGCTGAAAAGCTCTTGTTGCGATAAGAATGAAACAAAGAATTCCAAGTACCAGAGCCACTACTGCTAGAGAAATCCAATCTGGTAGCAGACCCTAGGGAAAAATTACCTCTTTGATAAATTCCTCCTCCAAGCATAATGACAGGTCCCAAGTCCATGCAACTTCCATTTACTCCACACAAAAGCCACAAATCAAAAGGATTGGTGGCAGTCTGCTGAGGATCCCTAGTAGATATATCAAACATTCCTGTACAAGACTTATTCACTATATTACTAATCATGGGGCTAAAGGAAAAATGATCTTGTTGAACCCAAACTGCTCTGCGCTCCTGACATACTCACTGCTACTATCACCAGGATCCTTAGAAAGGTCTTCATGATGAATCTTCCTCACAAGGCGCTCAGGCACCCACACTGGATCTTGTTGATTCTGAGGAAAAACACAAACAGACCCTCTCGCCCATGTTAGCACAGGGTCAGGCCTCCGCCAAGAGCCTGTCAAAATATCCTTCCACTTCACCATGCTTTTAGGTGAACCATGGGAATCCTGATGTCTGTCCGCTGCTGAGCGGCCTTGAGCATCCAAATTGAAACAATTTAAAGTAAATAAGGCTAAAGACATTCTTTCCTTGGGGGTACGGCCTTGGCCTAGTCCCCCTTTTTGTTTTTGCAAGCATTCTTTCAAGGTGCGATGAGCACGCTCCACAATTCCTTGTCCTTGAGGATTGTATGGCAATCCGTGATTAAGCTGTACCTCCATCTGGTTACAGAAGGAGACAAAGGACTGAGCCGTATAGGCTGTTCCATTGTCCATTTTTAGCTGTTGTGGTTTTTTTTTTTTTTTTTTCATGTAGCCCAGGCTTCTAAGCAATGTCCTATGACATTGCGAGCCTTTTCTCCACTCATAGGTGTAGCATGTATGATACCTGAGCAGGTATCCACAGATACATGAATATATTTTAAGGTTCCAAACTCTGAAATGTGGGTAACGTCCATTTGCCAGATTTTGAGTGGCAACAGCCCTCTAGGGTTCACTCCCACACTGGGAGGATGATGATGAATCACACACTGAGGACAGTCCAAAACTACTTGTCTAGCATCTGCTCTAGACAAATGGAATTTCTGCTGTAGAGTTTTTGCATTTACATGAAATAATTGGTGAAACTGTCTGGCTTGATCCAGGAATGAGCTCCAAAAAATGCATTCCATCCTGGTCCATTGATCAACTTTATCATTACCTTCACTTAATGGTCCAGGTAATCCTGTATGTGCTCTGATATGTTGAATATAAAAACACCTTTTTCTCTGCCAGATTAAAACTTGTAACTCTTGTAATAAGGCACATACAGTACTACTATTCTTAATAGGACCTGCTAATTCTAATACTTTCACTGCGTTGACCACATAAACTGAATCTGAAATCAAATTGAATGCAAATTGACATTTTTTAAACACCTCAATTACTATTTTCAACTCTACTATTTGGGGGGAGCCCGGTTGAAATTGACATAACACGGGCTCTTGTCTTTCTATCAAATAGGCTCCACAGCCTGTCTTTGAGCCATCAGTAAACACATTTGGTGATCCTTGAAGTGGTACTGCTGAAGTAACCTTAGGGAATATCACTGGGTGCTCCTTAAAAATTAATAGCAATGGATGTTTAGGGTAATGGTTATCAATCACTCCTTCAAAGCTACATTGCAATATTGCCCAGTCATCTACAGTGCCACACAAAATCTTAATTTGATAATTGGAATAAGGCACTATTATACTGGCAGGAGCAACTCCAAAAGACTGCAAGCATTGTTGGATACCATTCAAGGCTAAAGCAGCAAGTGCAGTGGGATAATGTTCTATTCTGTTCTTACTTGTGTCCACATCCCCGGGCAGAAAGATCTCCCTACTTTCAGGGACTGAACTGGCTGCTCTGTCTGAGTGGCTTCTGGATATGGGGGAGGAGTTGAAGGCGCCATGGCAACGGCTTTGTTTACACCAGCTGCCGCCAGCGTGGCTGAAGACGCTGTAGCGATGACTCCGCCCACTCCGACTGCTGCTGACGCTGACGTGTCAGGCGCCATGGCAACAGCTCCTCCCACACTGACTGCCGCCGATACGCCCTTCTGTTTTCCTTTTTTCTTTTCCTTTTTTCTAATAACAGTCCTCTCCCACTGTTTTATTAGAGCGTGTAGCTCTCCTTCAGAATCTGTGCTCTCTGAGTCCTCTAAATCTCTAAAATCTCTAAAATTTCTAAGATCGGGATAGAGAGGAACTTTCTTTTTGTCTTCCTTTTCACTGTCTGCCTGCTCAAATTTTTTGCCTTTGTTACTTCCCTTTTCACTGTCTGCCTGCTCAGATCTCTCCCCTTGTAGCACTTCCAAAGCTGATTCTCCCTCTTTGATTGCATTACAACACCTCTGGTCTTCTAAACAACTCCTCACCATTTTCCAAATCGGTCTTACTCCATGCTTCAGAGTCCCCTGCTCCCAATCAAAATCCAAGTCCCTGCCTAATTTGTCCCAGCAGGATACCATAAGATTCCCGGACACCGCAAACCACGGAGCCACAGAATCGCATTCATTCAGAAATCTCTCTAAGGTAGACTTCTTAATCTTCAAATTCCTAGCTAAAAGTAGCTCCTGAAGAGCCAGAAAAATTGGATGTGACTGAGACAATCCCATGTTTAAAAATTTTACTTTAGGTTCGCAACTTCCTGCGAAACTTTACCTTTTGTTCGCAACTGCCTGCGAAACTTAACCCTTTGTTCACAACTGCCTGCAAAACTTAACCCTTTGTTCACAACTGCCTGTGAAACTTAACCCTTTGTTCGCAACTGCCTGCGAAACTTAACCCTTTGTTCGCAACTGCCTGCGAAACTTAACCCTTTGTTTGCTATTTCTGCAAAACTTAACTGCTTGTTCACTATCTCCGCGAAACTTTATCTTTTGTTCGCTATCTCCGCGAAACTTTACCTTGTGTTCGCTATTTCCGTGAAACTTTATTGTCCTGATTTATCCCAGGAACTTACCAAGCGCTTCCCCTGACTGCAGGAGTTCTGAGTCTTTTCTGGTTCCCCGTACAGGCCACCACTTTGTCGCGTCCCCCCTTGTCCAGCAAGGAATGACGCAACTCATAAAACTCTTCTCCAGCAGTTTATTCAGGTCCCTTGAAAACAGTCTTCCGAATAAAGGGGCAGACCCAACCCACAGGCTAAATACTAATTAAACAGCCAGTCAAGTAAAGCCAAGTGGTGCTATCTTAGAGGTCTACGTATGCGGAAGCAAGCCAGATCAGCAGTCTTTGCCAAATATGAACTTATTATCATAAAGAGCATTCACCGTCGGGCTGGTGGAAGGCGGAGACCAGCGCCATCTTTAGGGCGCAGCACTTCGCAGCTCTCTACATAAAACAATCATTTTTAATAAAAATTATGTGAGAAAAACTCAATTTAAAAGTATTCTAGATCTAAGAAGATGGTTTTTTTTTTAATGAAGATGCAAGTTAGGATAGAAGCTGAGTTGGATATATAATTTAAACTCATGGATGGTTGCATAGTAGAATGTTAAAGTCAGTTGCCAAATACATATGGACTGGACATTGGGAATGTATGCTAAGCCTTATAATTTTTATAATTGTGGCCTAATTATTTTTGTTGTTTTGTATTGTATTTGTTGTTATAAGAGAAAGAGCCATTTTTTTTGACTGAAAGGGGGAGCTGTTGAGGGGAAAAAGATAAATCTTAAACTTGAAATAAAGAAGCAGATGGTGGTTGAGGGGGAAGAGGGTGTGAGGGTGGGACCAGAGGGGGGACTAGGGAGGTAATTGTGATTGAGGTGTAATTTGAAGAAATAAAAATAAAATAAAATTTAAAACAAAACAAAACAAAAAACTATTTTAATTATAAATTTTATACTGTATTTTATCATATTTTCTCCTCCTTCAACTCCTCCCAGA
The DNA here is from genome assembly GCA_907164525.1 of Lophiomys imhausi. Lineage (NCBI taxonomy): Eukaryota > Metazoa > Chordata > Mammalia > Rodentia > Muridae > Lophiomys > Lophiomys imhausi. The sequence goes on from CAJQZJ010032455.1 coordinate 3,396,048, forward strand.
ACTTCCCCATCTCGCTATCTAGCATTGCAGAAATAATTAATTAAATTACTTTGGGGCCATCTGTAGAAATAGGGTATTTAAATTATTTAGCAGCATTTATATTATATTTAATTGCTCAGCGGGTTAATCCTTAACCTGCCATTATATATAAGCACACAGAGACCTGGTGGATTCTAACTAGCCTTAGCACGGATTGTGCAATCTTAGCCCATTTAAGCAACCTCTTAATTGTGTTCCCCAAACATGACCCCATATATACATACATCCCTTTGGTCTGCTATTTCCCACATTCTGCCAATGTTCCTGGCCATGTAGAAGGAGGTTCTTTTTTCTAATCCATGACATGTGTCCTCCTTCCTGCTCTTTGTTTCGCTGCTTCTCTTGGAGCCTCCTTCTATTTCTGCTGGAGGCTTCTTCTTCCTTCTCTATCTCTCTGTTTCAGAAGCCTGCACCTTAGTCCTGCTTACCTCTGTCTTTGCCAAATCTCAGGTCTCAGTATTTATTTAACCAATCAGAGACAAGCATGGTAACACAGCATTATGTGATGTACAGCAAGCAAGTTTCTGGGAGCAGATTAATTAACATTTACAATGCATAACATCATCCCATAATAACATATTTTATGTTCTCTCATTCTCTCACTCTCTTCCTGTGCGTGTGTGTGTGTGACTCAAAAGAAAAATACACAAAATAAAAATTTGTGATACTTTAAAAGTTTATGTTAAGATTGGCATAAATTATTCAAATGTTAAAGATATATATTGAATACTTCATGTTAGGAAATTATAGTTTAATAATGATTTTTATATGAGTTTATAAAAAGTTGCAATGTGGCATGGCTGTGTCTTGAGGTAGGGCTATTCCAAGTTTTCTAAGATATTGCCAGACTGATTTCCATAGTGGTTGTACAAGTTTGCATTCCCACCAGCAATGGAGGAGAGTTCCCCTTTCTCTACAACCTCGCCAGCATGGTCCACTTGAGTTTTTAATCTTAGCCATTCTGACAGGTGTGAGATGGAATCTCACAGTCATCTTGAGTTGCATTTCTGTGATAATTATGGATGCTGAGCATTTCTTCAGATGTCTCACTGCCATTAGAGATTCCTCCTTTGTGAATTCTCGGTTTAGCTCTGCTTCCCATTTTTTCATTGGATTATTTAGTTTCTTGGTGTTTAATTTCTTGAGTTCTTTATAAATTATGGATATTAGCCCTCTGTCAGAAGTGAGGTTGATAAAGATCTTTTCCCAATCTGTACCACTTCTGGGTATCCACCCAAATGATTGCTCACCAAACCACAAGGACATATCCTCATCTGTGTTCATAGCAGCCTTATTTGTAATAGCTAGAAACTGGAAATATCCCAGATGTCTCTCAACTGATGAATGAATAAAAAAAATTGTGCTACATTTACACAATGGAATACTATTCAGCTATCAGAAACAAAGAAATCATGCAATTCACAGCCAAATGGATGGAATTAGAAAAGCTCATCCTGAGTGAACTAACCCAGACTCAGAAAGATGCACATGGCATCTACTCACTTATAATTGGATTTTAGCCAGATAGTTCAGAATGACTATCCTATAACCAATACACCAAAAGGATCAGGAACATAGACTTTGTTACCTATTAAGGGGACAATTTGCCCTAGGAATGCTATCATGTTGGCCGGCAGTGCAAGAGGATGCTCTTAGCCCGTATATAACTGATGAGCTGAAATGCGGGGACATGTAGGGACACTCCACATAGGAGGAGTGGGAAGGGTGGGAGAGGGAGGAGAAGGTGGGAGAGTGGAACTCAGAGGAGTGGAGATGTAACTTGAAGTAATAAATAAACAAAAAATTGCAATGTATATGAATCCATTATGTTGAACTGAATTACATTTTATCAATGTCACAAGCTGAAGCAAACATACTTGCACACACATGAACAACATACATGGACACATGCACACAGATACAAGCATATTCACATACAAACACACACATAAATGCACACACATACACAGACACACACACACACATGCACACACAAACACACAATCACTTTCTTTCAAGAATCATAAGAAGAAGCAACAGCCCAGAAGCTTTCTGAACCATGGATAAGTTCTTTTAAAAGAGAGAGAGAGAGAGACATGATATATTTAAAAAAAAAACCTTTTCATGTATTTATACTCTTTAAAGTTTTAAAAACAAAGTCTATGAGGTCATCCTCTACCCCCTAACCCTTCCATCTTACTCCTCTGGAGTGGAGCGACCCCACATAACAGTCCCTCGCCCCAGTAGAGATGTCATATGAGGGCCAAGAGCCTCTTCATACACTGGGGACCTACAAGGCAGTACCACCAGTGAAAAGTGTGTCATTGCTGGGGAGGGAAAACTAAAAAACAGACCAACAAACAAACCAACAAAAACTAAAACAACAACAAAAAATGAAAGAAAAAAAAGTCTATGTCCATGTTCCCTTTGCTGTGTTGGTTGTAGTGCGGATATCCTGTACTATATAGTTAAAACCTACTATAAGTGAATAGATGCCATGTGCATCCTTCTGAGTCTGCATTAGCTCATTCAGGATGAGCTTCTCTAGTTCCATCCATTTGGCTGCAAATTGCACAATTTCATTGTTTCTGATAGCTGAGTAATATTCCATTGTTTAGATGTACCACAGTTTTTTAATCCATTCTTCAGTTGAGGGACATTTGGGTTGTTTCCATTTTCTATCTATTACAAATAAGGCTGCTATGAACATAGATGAGGAAACTTCCCTATGATTCCGTGAGGAGTCATTTGGATGTATACCCAGAAGTGGTATGGCTGGGTCCTGAGGCAAAGCTATTCGAAGATTTCTAAGATATCGCCATACTGACCTCATAGTGGTTGCACAACCTGCACTCCCACCAGCAATGGAGGAGGGTTTCCCTTTCTCCACACCCTCGCCAGCATGTGCTATCATTTGAGCTTTTGATCTTAGCCATTCTGACCGGTGTGAGATGGAATCTCAGAGTCGTCTTGAGTTGCATTTCTCTGATGATTAAGGATGTTGAGCATTTCTTCAGGTGTCTCTAGGCCATTAGGGATTCCTCCTTTGTGCATTCTCTATTTAGCTCCATCCCCCATTTTTTAATTAGATTATTTGGTTTCTTGGCATTTAATTTCTTGAGTTCTTTGTAGATTTTGGATATTAGCCCTCTGTCAGATGTGGGGTCTGTGAAGATTTTCTCCCAATCTGTAGGCTGCCGTTCTGTTCAAATGACCATGTCTTTTGCCTACAGAAGCTTTTCAGTTTCATGAAGTCCCATTTATTGATTGTTGGTCTCAGGTCTTGAGCTGTTGGTGTTCTGTTCAGGAAGTTGTCACCTGTGCCAATGAGTTCGAGGGTTTTTCCCACTTTTGCTTCTAGTAGATTTAGGGTGACGGGCCTTATGTTAAGGTCTTTAATCCACTTGGATTTAAGTTTTGTACAACGTGGTAAGTATGGGTCTAATTTCATTCTTTTACAAGTGGACATCCAGTTGGACCAGCACCATTTGTTGAAGATGCTGTCCTTCTTCCATTGTGCCGTTTTGGCTTCTTTGTCAAAAATTAGGTGGCCATAAGTGTGTGGGTCTATTTCTGGATCTTCAATTTGATTCCATTGATCTACAGGTCTGTTTCTATGCCAATACCATGCTGTTTTAACTACTATTGCTCTGTAATACAGCTTGAATTCTGGGATGGTGATACCTCCAGGTGTTTTTTTTTATTGTACAGGATTGATTTAGCTATTCTGGGCTTTTTGTTGTTCCATATGAAATTGAGAATAGCTCTTTCCAGGTCTATAAAGAATTGTGTTAGTATTTTGATAGGAACTGCATTGAATCTATATATTGCTTTTGGTAGGACAGCCATTTTTTATGTTGATCCTACCTATCCATGAGCATGGGAGATCTTTCCATCTTCCAAAGGCCTCTTCCATTTCTTTCTTCAAGGGCTTGAAGTTCTTGTTGTATAGGTCCTTGACTTGCTTGGTTAGAGTTATCCCCAGGTATTTTATATTGTTTGTGGCTATTGTGAAGGGGGGTTGTTTCCTTTATTTCTTTCTCAGCCCATTTGTTTGTTGTATAGAGAAGGGATTCTGATTTTTTAAATTAATTTTGTATCCTGCCACCTTGCTAAATGTGTGTATCAGCTGTAAGAGTTCTCTGGTGGAATTTTTAGGGTCGCTTATGTATACTATCATATCGTCTGCAAATAGGGATAATTTGACTTCTTCATTTCCAATTTTTATCCCTTTGATCTCCTTTAGTTGTCTTATTGCTCTAGCAAGAACTTCAAGTACTATATTGAAGAGATATGGTGAAAGTGGACATCCTTGTCTTGTCCCTGAGTTTAGAGGAAATGCTTCAAGCTTCTCTCCATTTAATTTGATGTTGGCCACTGGCTTGCTGTATATTGCCTTGTGATGCAATTTAGTATGAAAGCTGAGTTAGATAGAGAACTTTAAATTCATGGAGATAGTTAGATAGTAGAATGTTAAAGTCGGGGGCCAAATACATATGGAGTGGACACTGAGAATGTATGCTAAGCCATATAACTCTCAGAATTGTGGCCTATTTATTTTAGGTTTTTTGTACTGTATTTATTGTTATAAAAGAAAGAGCCATTTGTTGGACTGAAAAAAAAGAATTATGCATTCTGGGGGAAGGGTGAGAGGGTAAGAGGGTGGGGCTGGGAGGGGTGGAGGGAGAGGGCTGTGATGGAGATATAACTTGAAGTAATAAATAAACATTAAAAAACTTAAAAAAATTCTATGAGGTCATTTGGACAATTACAATATGGTCAAATTACTTGTACCACAAAAACACTCATACACAAACTAAATTTATTTCATTCTTGAAAGTAAAATTCTAAACTATAATTTACTATAGATTTGTAAACTTCAAAAGTTGGTTTAAAAATATTGAACTATAAAACAACCTAATTCAAAATATCCCTGCATTTCAATATATTGTTATTTGTGTATGTTTGGAAGGGCAATTAGAACAAAATGAAAAACATAAGCAAACTGTCTCTGAAGACAACTCATAGTAACTTTTAACTGTCTTTATCTCCAATCCCTACTACAAGTCACTAATTAGCATAATTATACACTAACTTGGCTTTTTATGGTTAAAATTATTAGCTAGTTAGTGAACATAATGTATATCAGAGATGGATTTTTATTAGCAAATTAGTAGTTTTCAAGAAGTCTAGGTTAAGGTAGAAGGGTCTTAAATAGCATTCTTCCCTTTGGATTATGGAGAACATTTAAATCACACAAGTGAAGAAATCTAGGTCCCTTTAAATATAACATTTTTTTTAAAGATTTGGTATTGTTAGGTCTTCACCTTACTCTAGGAGTTTGCTGCATTACTATTCCAGCAAGCATGCCAAACTGAGTCTTATCATATGATTAATGTCACATTGAACTACCCGATACCTGTGATTTTGTTGGGATTGTGATCTGCTCTAAGGTTGCTTAGGGAAGACCTCTCACCGTCCCTTTAGCTATCAGAAGCTGTAGAGCAACTTCCATGGGTTACAACCCTTTGGGGGTCAAATGACCTCCTCTCAGGGGTCACATACCAGATATCCTACATATCAGATATTTGCATTATGATTCTCCATAGTAGCAAAATCACAGTTATGATATATCAATGAAAACAATTTTATGGTTGGAGCCATCACAAGATGAGGACCTGTATTAAAGGGTCACAGCATTATAAAGGTTGAGAACCATTGCTGTGATGAGTCCTGGAATTCTGTATTAGAAAACTAGGTAGAGCTTATGAACCATTCCTCTAGGCACAAAAAAAAAAAAAAATGATCTACTTGTCAGTAAAACAACAGCTTAGGAGTTTATAGGATCTGTTTGAAATCTCCTTTTTTTCCAGAGACGCAGCCACACTCTAATGGTGATCTGCTGGGTATATTTTTAAAGCTACTTAGTGCTAGATTTGCAATGTGTGGCAAGAATCTGTATAATAAAGAGTTAAAAGTATTTTCTTATATTCTATGTGTAGGTTATTTCTTTTAACATACTATTCAATTATAAAAATTTTGTATGTATTGTTATAAGAGAAAGAACCATTTGTTGGACTGAAAGGGGGAGCTGTTGGGGGGAAAAAGATATAACTTAAACTAAAAAAAAAGGGCAGAGGATGGGGGTGTTGAGGGGGAAGAGGGTGGAAGGGTGGGACTGAAGGGGGGAGTAGAGAGGGGATTGTGACTGAGATGTAACTTGAAGAAATAAAAAAGAAATTATTAAAAATTTTTGATACAAGTGAGAGGATTCTGTCCCTGTTATTTTTTAAGCACTGAGTAATATCCCAGTGTGCATGCATGCCTGTGTTGTGCTGACTAGTTTTATATCAACTTGCCACAAGCTACATCATCTGAAAGCAGGGAACCTGAACTGAAAAATGCCTTCCTAAACTCCAGTTGTGAGCAAGCCTGTAAGGCATTTTCTTAATCAGTGATTGATGAAGAAGGTTCAAGAATTATGAGTGCTACCATCCATAGGCTGGTGTTCCTGGGTTTTATAAGAAAGAAGGCTGAATAAGTCACTGGAGTAAACCCTTAAGTAGCATTCCGCTATTGTCCCTGCATCAACTCCTGCATCCAGGTTTCGCCCAGTTTGAGTTCCTGCCCTGACTTTCCCTCAGTGATGGACTATTACCTGGAAGTGTAAGTGGAATAAACCTTTTCCTCTTCAAGTTGCATTTGGTCACAGTGTTTCATCACAGCAATGGAAATCCAACCACACACACACAAAAAAAAACGCATGTTTGTATGCATATAACACATTTTCTTTATACACCTGTCCATTCATGTGGATAAATTAAATTCATATATTAGTTCTTATAAATACTACCACAATAAACATGAATGTGAAGATAGCAATTAGACATACAAGCTGTGTGTGTGTGTGTGTGTGTGTGTGTCAACTGAGACATCTAGATATCTATATTAGATGGTAGTTTGTTGTCAATTTGAGGGACTTCTATACTGTTCTCCATAGTGGTCTATTTTTAGGACCTCACATATGTATCAGCAAATATGCTCTTCCCTGTTAAAACCTCTAGAACAAGTCTGTGCCTTTGGTCAATATAAACTGTAACTCATCTAGCTATGCTGACATTTCATATTTATCAATCTCAGTTTTTATATGTTACAGGTTTATTTCTGCAAAAAGTCTGCAAGAGCGTACAGTCACAGAGGAAGTTATACATCATTATTTGAGTATTTTAACTATTAGTTGTACAATTAAATCTAAATTAATCCTCTTCTTGATTGTATCTTTCACTATTTGCTAGTAGTGAAACTTCCAAAAATTGAGTGTATCATTCAAATACCACTGAAATGCTCCTGCTTTTTAAAATTGTTATTATATATTTGCAGTAAGAAAAATCAATAGTTTTTAGCTTATACATAAAAGGTACATAATATTGCCAATCTCTCTTACATTTCCAACTTTTAGAACAGGTCTATTTTATCCAGCGTTTCTCCAAAGGCTAGTCACCAAGTTATTTGGTTTTTGCTCTAATAAAATCTCTACATCAGCAAAGAAAAAATTAAATAATGAATAACCTTTTAATTCAGAAATGTACTCCTTTGTTTATTGCCAATGAATAATAATGTGATTGTAACCCACAAGACATCAACAGAGGAAAAAACTTCCATCATTAAGTCAGCTTTCTTCAGTGCTGTTGGTCATTCCTTCCTGAAGTCACCTAAAATACAGTTCTAGATTAAGACAAATATCTACGAAGCTGATACATAGTTATTTCATTAATTCTAGATTATTAAACTATGCTATAAGAGAGCCCATAAAAAGTTATGGGAATTTATTTCCAAAATGTCCTAATTATATCCATAAAGAAGACATTTGGTTTGTTAAACATAAAATCTTTACAATAATCTTCAAAAGAAATTTACGTGAGTTTAAAATCAATTGTAGTTGTCCCTTTCCTAAAATATTGAATTACTGTTAATTTATATATGAATAAATTGTTGTGCACCAGATTCCAATGTACTGGCTGGGATCATCTCTAATATCAATCACCATCAAGGATGTATCCACAAAATACTTTAAACAACCGCATTTTGGTTCAGGAGCCACTGAGATCTCTTTTTATTTTTAGAAAGGGAATAATTAACTAAACAATTAATTAACTAAGCAATTGATTGTAAATGTTTGGTATGAATATGCCTACGAGAGTTTAATTTATATATCTGTACACACAATACTATTCTCATCACTCTTTGCTACTCATGTCTTTCCATTTGTGTTGTTTATTCTTTTCCCAAATTACAGAAGACTAGCTAAGAGCCCATGTGAGTCACTGTATTCTAATTTGTTTACATTGTACAAAACTTGATATTTTTAAGAAACCACATTTTCTTATAGCAGCTAGTGTTTCATTTATGTAATCATTATCACTGTTCAAGACAATCAGAAATGATGAAAGCCTCATTGCCTAATTAGCAAGACCTAAGGAACTCGGCCTCACTGGCTTAATTAAATTTGTCTTGAAACTCACAGTACAAGCCAAAACTGGCTGTTAAGGATCAGCACATCTTGCCTGTTTGGTTCCACTTTTCTTTCCTTTTAAGCCAGGGTGTTTTCAGGTTTCCTGAAAAGAGAGTGAAGTAGACACTAAGAGGCATTAACTCAAACATCCAAACGAGTACATCTTAAAGGTCTCTATTCTCTAAAGTGTTATTATGTTATTCACTTTCAAAGGACTTCCTTTTTGCTCCTGCCACCTTCCAAGCCAATCTCCCACTTCAAGTGAAGAATAAAGTAAGAAAGGAGATAATTCCTTGTTTGACTTCTATCCTTAACAGAAGGAGTTTGTTACTCTATTGAAAATTATTTTCTCATAATTCTCTCTGTATCCTAAAAAGTAAATATAACTCTTATCTATCCTGTTACTATTACATAACTTTAATAGATTTTTTTAAATTTCTGTAATGTTTTCATTGTTTTTTCCTTTAATTTCCGCCTTTCATAATTAATATATATTATGTACTTCCTCAGCCATTGATTTTTCCATTTATTATGCTGAAATTTATTTATGCATAAATTATGCATGATGTATTTGACTTCAAAAGAGAATATTGAGCTAAGTAGAATGGCTATGTTCTCTGTGTGGTTATGCTCCATCTGAAAGAAAGTAATGGAGGAGGTAGAGGAAAGGGAAGACAGATAAGAACCTCAGCTGTGTGCTAAGGTCTCTTTTTCAGAACAGAGATAAATCAGTTTTCATTCTGAAGGTTCTTCACAGATGAAAGGTCAATCAGGACACCATGCGGATAGTGTCTTGGAAGTTGTTGGAATCGTAGTTACCCATCAAATAGCCCTACTTCCTTTTTTATGTGAATACATTTTTAATTTGCTGAATTATGATAATTAATAATGTAAAAGTCCTTCCTCCAGTGTTATAGCCATATGAATACTGACTGGTAAACTGCCTAGAAGAAGACTTCAGTATCCAGCAAAATTTTACTAAAAATGAAATACTGGCATAGGCTCTTTGCCCTTTCTCTTGCATTTCTCTAGTGATTGAATGACATCATCAGTTTCAGTAACTATTTTTTACCCATATGTAACTCTCTTCATTGATACATAGCAACTTTTATGTCAATACATAATATAGGACTCAAAATGTATCTAACATAAATTAATCAATCATTTCATTGATAAATGAATCAGAAAAACATTTCTTCTCTAGCTTCCCTGTCATCTCCTACTGAGAGCTTACTTGTGAACTTAGAAGATTGATAATTCTTTTTACTTTTTTTATTAATTTGTTTGTTTTGCATTCCATTCACCATCTTCCTTCCTCCTCCCAATCTCACCCTCCTACCCACTTCTGCCATACTCCTCCCCGCCCCACCTCCCTCAGTTCCAACGCACTCTGGCACATCAAATCACATCAGAACTAAGTGTCTCCTCTTCCACTGATGCAAGACAATGCAGCCCTTCTAGGAAAATGGGATCCAGAGGAAGATAACGGCATCCAAGTCAGAGATAGTCCCTGCTCCAATTGTTAGAAGATACACTTGAGATCCAAGCAGCCCATCAGCTTCCTATGTGTAGTAGGTCTAGGACCAGTTCATGCATGTTCTATGGTTGGCAGTTCAGTCTCTATGAGTCCCCTTGTGTATCAATTAATTGGCTATGTGGGTCTTCTTGTGTTGTCCTTGATCCCTCCAGCTCCCTGAAATCTTCCCCTAACTCTTCCTCAATACTCTCTGATTCATGCCGAATATTTGGCTGCGGGTGTCTGCATCTCTTTCCATTATCTACTGGATACAGCTTCTTGGATGGCAGATTGAGAATTTTTAGGTCAGGCTCTACCAGGTTTGTCAGGTTTATAAGCTACACCTTTAAATAAACAGCACATTGTTTGTTGGCTTTGATTGTTTCATATATAAGTTAAAGTAAGCACATAATGATATCAATATTGCATGGTTGTTGAAAATACTTAAGATTACATCTCTACATTATGTCCTCGTGCATTTACAATTTCCATGTTATGTCTACAAATTTGGAAATGTCTACAAATGTCATAATTTTCTTTATGCAATCAATTTGCTAATTAGTATAATGAATGATTATATACTCCCTCCATTTACGGTACTTTCTAAATCAGTAATAGTCAAATACTCATTTCAGAATATCATCATGTTTCTGTGTAGTGTAAAAAGTACTAAACAAAAATTATAATTTGAAAACTCCATTATTTTTATAATACTGTTATTTACTGATGTTACATAAGTTATAACTAGACTAATAAAATATTTTTAATAATACAATGAGACTATTGAGAATTTTTCAAATATAGATAAGATACATACGACCATCAAAATATAAGGTGGAATCTTAAATTCATGAGAAACATTACAAAAGCAAAGGAGAATACAGTGAAGGGATATATTTACTTTTATGGAAGTAACTGATGAAACTTAAGGAAAGAGAAAGCTTTGCAACCATAGTCTGACAGATAGGGTAAGATGGGAAATGGAACAGAATTATAGACAGAATAGCATGAGAAAAGTCATAAAAATAGAAAAGATGATCATATACCAATCAAAACTGTGCTTTGCTTGCAGGGTAAGAAAGGGTAAAGCATTGGTAAGAGACAATGCCTTGTTGGTACCAGATGTGGGTTCATAGAATAACTAGTAATGAGCTACTTATCAAAAGGAACAGATAAAGCAACTATGCTCAACATTCCTTTTAGTAGGAAGATGACCTATTACAACTGGAGGCATAACTAAAGGGGTTTCTCACATGCTCTGTAGTGGAGTCCTTATGGTAATGTGTTCCTAGCCACCGATTCTCCTTTGCTTCACTCTTCTGCCCTCACAGATTGCATTTGCATAGGTACATCTGAAAATAGAAGTAAAACCCTGGAAATACCCCTTTCTCTGTTGTCTGAATCTTTGTCAACTTCAATACTAAGGTTCACCAAACGTTCTCATTGTCTATAAACTCACCAGTCTTAAAGCTAAGAGAATCATGAGACATGTGGCTTTTTATCACAGGAAGGATTCCTAGTTTGTGATGCCAATTAATTTGGGTAGAGTGAAAAGATGAGGTACTTTAACAAACTCACTTGTTAATGGCATAGCAGTAGCTTTTGAAATGCCTAAAGGCTAAAGAAAGGTTGCTGAGCTTCACTTTCACTAGTGAAATCTGGAAACCTTAAACCTGATGCCAATTGTTACTGGATTACCCCCCTTGCCTTGTCATGACCATTGGGATACTGTTTAATCGGACTACCATACTGTGCACAAATGATAGAGCCGTAATTCCCCAGAGGATATTTGATAGTCAAAATTAAAGATGTCTGCATTAAGTTCCTAAAGCCAGGAAAGACTGCCAGTGGAGGAAGGGGCCACCAACCCACCCACAAAAGCCTTGACCCAAAATCTACCCTGCCTATAAGACAGGCAGGGATTAGGAGGGAGCAGAAATTCAGGGAATGACCTGCCAAGGATTTACCCAAGAGAAGACCCAACCTATGAGAGAGAGCTAATCCCTGACACTATTAATTATGTTCCACTTTCACTGCTTGGTAACAAAAGCAAAGCACGACTGTCCTCTGAGAGGCTCCACTCAGCAAAGGATTGAAACAGATGCTGAGACCAACAGACAGCCACTGGACAGAGAGACCTGGGAGTCTTGTGGAAGAGTTGGGGCAAGGACAGAGGCACTGGAAGGGAACAAGAACTACACAACAAGACCATCAGATGCATCTAACGCAGGCCCATGGGGGCTCATAGAGACTGAACCATCAACCAAAGAGCATGGATGGAGTAAACCCAGGCCCCCCTCTACTCATGGAGCTGCAGGACAGTTTAGTCTTTATGTGGGCCCCCTACCAATTAAAGCAGGGACTCTCCCTGACACCTACTCTGTTGCATACAGTCAGATGTCTTTCCTCTATCTGGGTTGCACTGACTGGCTTCAGTGGAAGAGGTTGCAGTTAGTTCTGATGGGACATAAAGTACTTGGGCAGGTTGGTGGGCGGGGCAGGTTCTCTTCTCTGAGAAGAAGAAGGGGGAATAGGGGCAGAGAGTGGGAGGGTAGGATTGGGAGGAGAGGAGAGAGGGAGCTGTGAATGTTAAAATGAATAAATAAATTAAAATTTAAAAAAGAATACAATAGAATTGTCCCAGTTAGAGCTACTATTGCTGTGATGAAACACCATGAACAAAAGACAACTTAAGGAGGGAACAGTTTAGGTGGCTTACACTTCCACATCATAGTTCATTAATGAAAGAAGTCAGGGCAGGAATTCAGATAGAGCAGGATGCCAGGGGCAAGAGCTGATGCACACACCATGGATGGATGCCACTTACTGGCTTGCTCTTCATGGCCACAACATCTAAATATTTATCTTTATCAGGCTTGAGAGAGTTGAGAAGATTTATAGCTTGGAAAGATTTAGTATGTAACTAAATGCAATTTGGAATGCTTCATGGATTACTAAACATTGAAGATTTGCTGGGTCCTGAGTGAAAATGTCTTGCTGGTGTGATGAGCAGGACTTTCCTTCACAAAAAAAAAAAAAGACACAGGCTGCTTTGAAATGTTTCCAAAGCATCCACTCACTGTTGGTTTTAACAATGCCAAATGTTCTTTTTGACAAAGTAGCACTCCTACAACAACCTTTTTCATGAAAATACTGTGTTCTATTGATAGAGGTGAAATTTCCAAGTTACAACAAGTATCTCAGGTCTGTTAGTTGGGTCTATAGCTGAGATCACCTTCTCTATTTACTCTACTCTACTCAATAACTACAGTTTCTTACAGACTACTGCCTCTGTTTACTTGTAATTTAACCTGAGTTGGGGAAATAGATATTAAACTCTAAGGGAGATGGTGACAACCTGTTTGGGAGTATCAGAATGTTTTTAAAATGGCAATTTATGAAAATTATATTCCAAATAGTGGAACAGGTAAAATAATATAATAATTATTAACAAAAATTTTGCAACTATTCAAGCATGGTGTAAACCTGGTTTCATTGTGAACTATTATTCATGTACCTGAGTCAGTTAGTCATCTTCTGTGAAGCTGAGGTTTATATGTCAAAGGACACTATCTATATGGCAGATTAATGACCAGATCTTGAAAACATGATATAAGAATATCATTTATTCAGCAATGATCAGAAGCATAGTAAAAGCAAAAACAGAGAGCTCACATTTACTTCTAACATAGAAGTCTCTAATGAATAAAACCCACCCCATCTCCACTAATTAGATGATCAATGACATATGACATCCTGGGTGTTCCTGCAAATCTGGATTATGGCAGTATCATAAAAGCTCAGCTTTGTGAATGTATAACTATAAGACAGAGAAAGGACAAACCAAACATATGGAATCCCTAAATTTGTGGTGGGTGAAGAGCAGGACAAGACTAAAGGCTGAGTGTTCTGTGAGGTGACAATGTGACAAAATGGCTTCCTTCTTCACTGACTACATCCCCTCTTCAAATGACCTTTCTTTTATGAATTAGGCATATTGATCTTGAGGGAGGAAATGTTCAAACCATTAACAAAAGGCTGTGAGACAGCAAAGACAATCTATTTTCTGTTGCCTTCAACTGAGAGTAGCCAAATGTAGGTTACATGTGGATTTCTTCAGTCAGGAAATCCTGGAGGGACAAGTGACTCTGATCTACTAGCCCTGTTATGGGCCTGAAACTGACTTGACTGTCTGAGAATATTCAGTTTTCCTTTTCCAATTTCTAACTTCAGTGGTCTTTCACTGCAGGTCCTTGAAATACCTAACACAACAAGATATATTTTATTCTGTTTCCTACACTTTGTGTTTTTCTCCTCACTGTGGCAAGACCTTTCCCCTATCCCAGGTTTTGTTGGTAAAAAATAACAAATAGACTAACCAACTAACTAACTAACTTAATAAATAAATACATATGTACCCAATCTTATCATATAATGTGATATATATTATATATGATATATGCATTTGAAAATAAATTTTTCAAAACAGTATATTCTGATCACAATTTCCCTTCCCACAACACCTCCTAGAGCCTCCATACCACCTACCTATCCAACTCCATGCCCCTTTTTATCTCTATCTTTAGAAAATAATTAGCAATAAAATAAACCAGAATGAAAAATAATTATAATAAAGTAAACGTACAAGAAACACAGACACACAACAAAACCCACACAAACATAAAATTTAAAACCATATTACACAAACAAAAGATCAGTAAGACAAAAACAAAGCAATTCAAGAAAAAAGTCTACTAAATACCATTGAGCTCACTCACTGTTGGTGGTCTTCTACTGCTGGGCATGCCGCCTACCCTTTAATTCTTCAATATGCTTGATATACTCAGTGAGATTCCATTGGAGAAAACTAATTTTTCCATTCCAATGTATGAACACTTGGAAATAGATTCTCCAGTTAAAGACAGGAGGTCCTATCCACTTCTCCAACTCAGTACAATGTCTCTCAGTCTGGCTTAAACCTGTGCAGGTTATCTATCTGCATGATGCCACAATCTCTGTGAATATATATTACAAATGTGCATCCATTCTACTGTGTCTAGAAGACACTGTTTGGAATCATCCACACCATTTGGATCTTACAATCCTCCCACCTCTTCTTTCAGATAGCTCCATGAACCCTGAAGGGAGGGATTTGATAAAACATCCCCTGTAGGGCAGAGTATTCCAAAGTCTCTTGCTTTCCTCACATTGCCCAAACAAGGATCTATGCATTTCTTTCCATCTAATGCAAGAAGAAGCTTCTCTGATAATGACTGAGCAAGGCACTGATCTATGGGTATAGCAAATGCCATCAATAGTGACTTTATTAACATATTCTTTTGCACATGTAAAACTTTTGTGAACTCAACATGTGATCTATCTTAAATAGTGTCTCTTGTGCTCTAGGGAACATAGGTACTACTGATGCTGGATGAAATGCTTCTCACATCCCTGTTGATCTTTTCTCTATGTATTCTTCAACTCCATTATTTATTGATATTCTATGTCAATTATTTATCCATTGTTTAATGTAGGGTATTAAACTCCCTCACTTACATTATATTTCTGTTTTTATCTCTCTTCTGTTTTGTTAATAGTCTGTGTATTTAGATATATATGACGTTGATGAATTAACATCCTTAACGTTATATAATATTCAACTTTACTCATTTTTATTTACTTTGTATTTTGTCTGGTACAATTGTAATTACTCCTCCCTTTATTTTCATTTGCATTGGATATAATTACCATGCCTTCACTGTCAATCTACACAGTTTCTTAACACCAAACATGTCTTTTATGTGTATCAGATGGCTGACTCTTTTTTATATCAATTTTGCCCCTATGTTTTACAAAGAAAATTGAGGCTGTTTATACTCAATATGTAAGTTATTAATATGTAAGAATCAATAAAATTGTTTGAATAGTTGTTTATGGCTTTTGGTATATTGTTTGTTCCTTTCGTCCTAGCTCTTGTCTTCCTTGAAAATGTAATAATTTTTATATCAGCTGCTTTGATTTTATTCATTTCCATTTCTCATTCCTCTATCTATCGTAGACATAGAACTGAGGTAATGGCTTTCCCATAAAAACACAAAGTGTTTATAGAACCGGTCGAGCTCATATGACTTAGAATAGGGTGTGAGGTCCTTGTTCTCAGGTTGCACATATTGACAGCTTCTTACAGGAGATAGCGAAGGAGCTCAGAGCTTGTTCCTAGTTGGAGATCTGAAGCAGTGGTGCTATTGATTTACCCAGTGAGCCAAGCTACCAGTGTCCTCCATGGAAGAATCCACAACAACAAACCCTGAGAGGACCTTGGCTGTCTATACCAGGAGTCTCTGGCTTCTGTGGGGGTTGATAACAGCCTTGATGGTGAGAGTGACTGAGGGTCTCTGATAAGCTCGATCACAGAGACTGCAATGTCATCATCTCCTATGGCTGATGCCCTGTGTTTTCATTTCATTACTTGTTGCCATAATAAAATAGGGACATAGGATGCAAAGGGATAATTTTAGATCATGATTGCAGTCTGCTGCTTATCATCATAGGGAAGTCAAGATCACAAACACAAAGCATCCACATCCAGGAACACAGAGAAATGATGTGTACATTTGTGTTCAGCTTGCCTTCTCCACTGTTAAAGGGGTTTAATATCTCCTCTCCAGACCATGCTGTCACTGGTGGTAGGGAGGTCTTGCTACCTCAATAAACTCAATCAATACAATTCTCTACCAGATAGTCCCCTGTCTCAACCAAATCTAGAGAATCTTTCAGTGGGACTTTCTTCCCAGGTGATTCTACATTGTGTGAAAGCTACAATCCTGATTAATCATACACTGCTTCTATGACTTCTCCCTACCCATCATCATGTATTTCAAGTATAATGATAAATAAACAAACATTCTGTTCATTTATTGTTATTCTTATCTCTGGTATGGCTATAAGTTCTAAAACTGGAATTTGAGTATTGCCCAGAGATATTCTCATTTGTGAAGCAAGTTTTATTTTAGTAGGTTCTTGTGGAGAAAGTAAAAAAAAAAAAAAAAAAATCTAGTGAAAAAAAGCACAGAAAGACTCTCTGACAACTAAGGCTTAACTACTAACACTGTCTCTTTTCCATGCTTGATTATTTTACAATGGTTATGAACATTCTTATGAATTAGCATTGCATCACTGTAACAAAATATCAGAGATAATTAACTTGCAAAAGAGTTTATTCAGATCACAATTTTAAAGCCTACAGTTCAGGAATGAGTCGTCCAATTGCTTTGGCCCTCACATTGGGATGAATGACAAAGACATGAAGCAAGCATGTGTTAGATAAATAGACTTACATCATGAACCAGGAAGCAATAGATAAATAGGAAGAGATGGGAATCTCGTAATTCCCTTCAAGAAGACGTCAAGAGTGCACTAGGTCTAACTTCAAACTGGTCTCCCTTCTCCCAAGGACTAAGTCTTTAACACTCGTATTTTTGGAGTACATTCAACCTCCAGAAGACAGTAATTTTCCATAAATTTTTGTCTTACATTATTTATCAACTTCAACTCCCTTCCATTAAGAAAGCTAAAAAATCCATTCATCAGTTGAGGAACATATGGGTTGTTTCCAGTTTCTAGCTATTAAAAATAAAGTTGCTATGAACATAGTTGATTAGATGTCCTTATGGATTGGTGAGGAATCATTTGGATGTATACCCAGGAATGGTATGGTGGGTCTTGAGGTAGAGCTATTCCAAGTTATCTAAGATACCACCAGACTGATTCCCATAGTGGTTGTACAAGTTTTCACTCCCATCAGCAATGAGGAGTGTTTCTCTTTCTTCACAACCTCGCCAACATGTGCTATCATTTGAGTTTTTGATCTTAGTCATTCTGACAGGTGTGAGATGGAATCTCAGAGTCATCTGAGTTGCATTTCTCTGATGATTAAGGATGTTGAGCATTTCTTCAAGTGTCTCTCGGGAATTAGAGATTCCTCTTTTGTGAATTCTCAGGTTAGCTCTGTACCCCATTTTTTGATTGGGTTATTTGTTCTCTTGGGTGTTTAATAGACTTTGCTTCTTGTTAATAGGATACTTTGCCCTAGTGGAGCTGCCATGTAGGCCCCCAGTGCAAAAGGAATCTCTGAAGGAGGCTGATATGTAGGGCACCCCACACCGGAAGGGTAAGATAGATGGGAGAAAGGAGAGGTTGGGAGAGTGAGAGGGTAGACCTAGGAGGGGTGGAGGGAGAGAACTGTGATGGAGATGTA
Source organism: Lophiomys imhausi (assembly GCA_907164525.1). Taxonomy (NCBI): domain Eukaryota; kingdom Metazoa; phylum Chordata; class Mammalia; order Rodentia; family Muridae; genus Lophiomys; species Lophiomys imhausi. Next base: position 3,414,372 of record CAJQZJ010032455.1, read on the forward strand.
AATTGAGGTAATAAACAGTAGAAAAAATAAATAAATAAATAAAAAGAAAGTTTAAGAAATCTCTAAACTTAACCTTATGATCATGAACTCAGCAAATAGCTATATTTTATCCAAATCTGTCATTAATAACACAGAGGAAATCAAACAAAGTATTAACAAGAAGTATTTCCAAGAACTATAGTATAAACAGTCCACAATAATACCCTTGAAAAATGTGTCTAAAAAAGTACATTTACTCAAATAATAAGCCAAAGCAGCAGTGACCAATTGTAAAAGACGAAATGAACTGAAGAGCACACATCAAAACTATAAATAGATTGGAGACGAAAAGCATCCTCACTGCATCAGAAAAGATGCTGTGGATGTATCCTCTGATTGTAAATGATAAAACATTGCTCCTATTAAAAGTGTCATTTGCCAAATGAATTTGTAATGCCCTGTTTCATATTATCAGTGCTAATACTAGTTCTTCTGGCAATATCTGACTTCCAGAAGGGACTAGCAAATGATAGTGAAAATATACCAGTGATAAAGTTGCCCCCTGAGACAGTAATGCACAGTGGACATGTCTCTCTGACCCATAGCTACAGGCTACAACGAACACACTTGGCAAGCTTCACTTAGAGCCACTTACAGACTGTTGCCATTGATTCGATCATTTTTCTTTCCTTAATTCTGTTAAGAATAAAAGTATGTTTTGGATCCTTGGCACCCACCAGAGGAATTATCTTCTAGGAACAGGAAGTGCTCTGATTACAAGAACAGAAACTATATTTATCCAGGAATTTAACATGACATAAATTCCCTATCATAAGATCACTTATCTATGGTATGTTGAGACCTGATTCTAACTGACTTTCAAAGGGAATCTTAGGTTAATAATATATCACTATACATTGAATGGGATTAATCTATTATTCTATTATTCTGCTCTTCTAAATAAATGGAGGAGGGCCAAGGGATGAGACAACTGAGTGAGATTTCCAATTTTCCAGTGGAATGAGCATTGGGTTCTAACAACTGCCACCAAGGCGAAATAAAGTGATCTACAAATCACTCTCGATGAAAGAAGGTTTCAACAACCCTTAGAGGGCTACAAAATGTTCAATTTTATAGAAGTTTAATAAATGAGCAACAGAGAGTAGAAATTTTATCAAAAGGAAAATGGTTGCAAATTATAAAATAAGTTCCATCTTCTGTTGTCTTCTTGAGTCTTTCATCTTTCAGTACTTTGAGAAGAAGATTAAATTTCTGAAGACCATGGGCGTGGTAATGCACACCCTTAAACTCAGCATTCATGTAGCAGGGTTAGATTTCTCTGTGTTCAAGAGCAGCATGGTCTTCATAGTGGGTTCATGACCCTGCTGTTCTATGACTGAAACTAAGCATTCTAGCAAAATCATACTTTATTCCTTTTGTTTCAATAGCACAATTTCCTTTAGTTACAGTTTTATTATAACAGTAAATTTTAGAGTAGTTTATAAGAAATTATTCCATGATGATCATACCAAATGTATGTGATGTATGTGTTAATGCATTTTCATGAAAAAAAAAAACAATTCATGCAACTTTCTGAAATTTTTCCTTAAGAAAATATTTTGGTTTGATTTCCAGACTTTTACTTACTGTTTTTACCTCAACGTTCTACATAGAAAAAAAAATACTGATTTGGAAAAGGTGTGAAGTCATAACATTTCAAGAGTAAAGCAGTTTATTACATAACAATTTCTATAATTTAAAAAAGTAATGTTATTTCACTTAAAAATTTTTCTGAAAACCAAAAGGAAGCAGTGTATGGATTTGTGTCCCTGTTTCTCTGGTCTCCCCTTACTTAGGTCAGGTTCTTCTTTGTCAACTTAAATCTGTCTGCTGTAATTTCTACTCCAGGTTTCATGTGGTTACCTGATGGTCTCAATGTGATATTTCAATGTTATGGCTCTTTAATTTTGAATTCAACACAATGTCCTTTTAGTTCAAAGAAGGACTCTCACTCATATCACAGCTCTCCATCTCTTGCACCCCCTTCATCTTTGCAGTCTTAACATCCCAATTCCCAATTTTGGCCACAGACACCTATTCCTTTACATTTTTCTATGGCTATACTACAAATATAGCAATCACACTCCAGCGAAATTTAATTACCCTTTGCCTTCACCCTTGCATATTCTATTCTTTCAATAGGGGTACTATAGATGGTTCACCTACTTTCTTCACTCCACTTGGAAAGACTAGCCAATGACTATAAGTAATTTCTAACTCTTACTAAGAACAATCTGATCGAAAGAGCACTGGGTATAAAATAAGACGTGTAGAGGTTAAACTCTCGTTTCTACTAGTTAGAACTTATGACCTTCTCTGAAGCACTGAGACGTCTCAATTTTAACTTCATCTCCAATTAGATGGGAATAATGTCTACCTCTAAAGACTTCTGATAATAAATGTGAAAGTTTACTAAGTCTAAGTCTTTATTTTATTCTTACAGTCACATGCCAATTTTCTTCCAATTCTAGAAAATTACCTTCTTTTGCATTCTTCTGAGAACCTAAGGAATATTAAACAGGGTGTCTAGCAATTTTTTTTCTTACAACCGCCAATCTTATATATTCCCATATGTATATAGGCCTACCTTTCCCACCTCGTTCTTTCCTCTATGATATTGAAAAGGAAACATACCCTATATTTGCCCAAGATTGACAGCTCCACATATGATGACGATGGTATCCTGTCTTTCTTGTTAATTTCAGCTTTTTCTCCATAGTATATTATATGTTCTTTTTTCATCTTTTCCCAAAAAATACATTGCTCTGCGATTCACTCTCTTTCCAAAGTCACTGAAAGAGTACACTTTATTTTCTTCATTTTCTCAGGTAGCATCCCTCTTAAACCCAGAGATATATCTTTATTACTTAATAAAATAATTTGGATTTGTATCTGGTCACTTCTTTCAAAATCTCATGGGGGCATTTTTTTAACTTAATATATTTAATTTTGTTGGAAATTGATTTTTCTCTTATTCAATATATCCAGGCCATACTTTTCCCTCCTTCCACTCTTCACAGCTCTCCCCTCAACCTCACATCTCCCCCAGATCCACTCCTTCATCATCCCTTCTGACAATCTTTCCTCCCCCTCTTCCATGGGGTCACTGATATCTGAGGAAAGGGAACTAATAGAGATCTCCGATTTAGACTCTTCATAAGAAGCATCTCTGAGTATAGTAGAACACTGATAATAGCAACTGCACTGATCTATGAATATCTATGAATATAGCAGAACAGCATTAGGAATCATTTCATTGATGGTGTTAGTTTCTTTGTTTTTGGTTTTGGTTTTGGTTTTAGTTTTTGGTTTTGTTTGTTTTTTGTTTTGTTTTTTTTTTTTTTTTTTTTTTTTACTTTTTGTTTTGACAAGGTCTCTAGTTCCTGACCATCTAGTCAGTATAGGGCTTCAGATCTCACTCATGGTGTGGGCCACAAGTTAAACCAAACAGCTTTTAGTTTATTTTTCAGCTTCTCTTAAAGATACTTGTGTTCCTTTTCATCACTGAGGTTTTAACCAGTATCCAGTAAGCACACTCCTATAAGTTATATCAATAACCTTTACCACATTGTATTTCTCTTTATGACACAGGATCTCACTCAGTTGTCCAGTATGGACTCCTTGCTTTATTGCTGTGGTAGTATTCAGTCTTTCTATCCTCCAGCTTTAGCTTCGGGCCACTAATTAAGTGGAATTGCAGGAACACGCCATCATGACTTGATGCAGCTATTAACTTCTAAGGATATTTTTTCCCTTATGACCTGAGTGCATGTTTTTGTTCCTAGCTCTACCAGCAAATTCTTTTATTTTCTTTTCTCCTTGTTTTCAGAGCCTTAAAATTCTTTGTTTTTTAATAGCTTCTTTTTTATACATTTTATATAAAATATAATCACACCATTTTCTACTTTCTTTTGCCTCCCTACAGGCCCTCCCATGCCCCCTCCCTTATACCTGGTACTTCAACTTTGTTAGTCTGTGGTTTGTGGTTTTTGATGGGAAGCATTGCTAGCACAAATTGCTTTATTTCCTTCAAGATATATATATATATCCTGTAGATTATGTATATATGTGTATTATATATAATATAATATATAAAATACATATATATTTATTTACTTATAAATATTTTATATATAATGTATAAATATGTAACATAAAATATAATATATAATATGTGTTTAAAGTAAATATATAAAAATATATAATCTTTCATATATTTACAAGATAATAAGTTCCTTGAAGCTTTGTCACACAAATCTGGTGTTATTTGTTACTCCTTATTTCTCCGTCTGTAGTAAGTTCCCTCCTTCTTCCTCACTTGGAGTCCTCTCAACATTTTTCTGTTTCCCACTTCATATCATTCATAGTGCTATATATACTCTTTTTGTATTATTATGGTTATTCTCTCCTACTCTTGCCTCAGTATTCAGTGCATATGTATATTGCTGCTTTCCATCTTTACATTGTTAATGTTCTTTAGGTTTTAATTCGGGTTCTTCTTTTCCCTTTGACTGTCTCATATCTATAACCACTAACTTCTTCCCAACTCCTTGTACTTAATCTTTAAACTATGCAGAAAGTCCACGGTGATTGTTAGATTTGATACAAGCTTGCCCACAGACCATGATGTCTATTGCCAAGCTGCCTTTGGTTAGACCATGTTGACCCAAGGTAGACTTAGTACTGGACTTTGCTTCTTCAAGTCCAATATCATTATGTATAATCATTTTGATTACCTACTCATTTCACTCTACTACCTACACCTACAACTGACCAATCCATATCAATCTCTCCCATTACTAATGCTTCAGGTCAGGCCACCATTATCTGTCACATGCATATACTACTACTGTTGGCTATCATTCTCTCTTGATCACTTTATCCCCCATTCTCCCTCAAGTCTAATTCATCTTCAATGGATTAAAGTAAGCAATACCATCAGAGTAAGCATTTCATAACATAAGTCCAGCCAAGGCATTCATTTTCTTTAAAGGTATTCTGCTAAAATTCATGATTCTTTAGTGTGCCCAATGAGGTAATTGAAAAACCTATCCTGAACACTTGTGTATGCTTAGCTACCAATGCTCATGACAACTGTCTTCTTGTATCCTGATTATAACATATAGACACTGTGTATATTTATACTATAAACATTAATGTGCTAAGGTACTAAAATCTACTTAAGAACAGTGATCACTTTTATGAATATTTGTAATTCACTTATTTAAATATGTGCCTAACATCTGAATATGGTCAAACATGTTTATTGATTCACTGGTTACATGAATAAATTGATGGGTTAATGAATGAGAGGCTACTGTGGAACTAATATGTTTCATGCAAAGCTTAAGATGGTTTGAACATGTTTTACTCTGAGGGAAAACAATTTCAGTGCTTTGCAAAGGGAAATCAGAATTAATTACAGAGAATGAGAAGAATTCTCAGATCCAAAGAGGAAGTCTTTCTTTCAGAAACTATGTGACAAGATCAATGACAGCAGTGCTCTTACTGTTAGCAGTGGGAAATTGCTAAATGATATTTAAATATATGAAATTACTACTTCTCATAGTAATTATAGCTTAGGAATTGATTTAATGTAGTCTGGGAGGATAAATGAGCATGTGGCAACACATAGGTGATATATGAAAAGGTAAGGTCCTCTTGGATGGCTTCTGCTCTCAGAGCTCTTTTCGATAATTATTGATGTATTCCTCCAAGTGGCTTACCACCACTCTCTCCTTAACACAATTTATGGAGAGTATACTTATCCCCAGAAGCCATCATCTGGTGCAGCCTGTAGTAAACAAAAAAGCTGCAGTCTTGCTCTGTGGGCACAATCTTTACATGCTTTAGGCCACAGTTTCTAATCTGGCACTTAGCCTGTCCTATAGCCCAGTCTTTCCAGTGGGACAGAGATGCCATTTCCCTCTTGTCAACTTCCTTCCCCTTTGACTAAATAGATGGGTCCCTCACATTAAATTACCATGTCTGTACTGATTGCTTTAGTAATATTTCTCATCCAGAGGCATCCTGGGTATTGACTGAATCTTTGTGTCTTACTCCACTTACCTTAAATTGGGCTTGTATATGTATATTGTTTTCAACTATTCTGGCTTTGAAATTGTGTTCTTGTATAATGGTCCAGTGCCGCAATTCAAGTACATTATAGGTTACTTCTCAGTTTACATAAGAGACAATAATTCTTGTTGGAGGGAAAATGGGGCCTATTTCTCCCTACAGGATATTTAGGAAAGTCTAGAGATATTTTTGGTGGTCAAGAATGGAGGCATCCTTCTAGTTTATGTGGGAAGAGACCACCAACCTGTGCTGTTTGATCATACTGTAATCCCCAAGACAGCCCCCAACAGGCCCAAAACGTCAGACAGGCTGGTTTTGCAAAGGCCTGTGCTTTAAATTTATACAGTTATTGGGCTTAAAGCACCAGCATGTTGCATGGCTAAGCTGGCCCCACTTATAAAATCAGGGCAGAAAGTGAATAAAATTTGCCAATTTGGTATCCTATAACCTCATCATTTGGACTCTTTCTACACAGTTTCTCCATCTTCATGAACTCACGACTGACCATCCCTCTTCTACACAGGGCCCTGGAGGCTTAATAAATCCATTTTAATGAGGCACTCTGCCGTCCTCGGGTGAAAAATGTGCCACAAGTGTTATTGCCACACAGGGGAGAGCATGGATTGCTTTGCAGATAGGCACATGAAGTTCATTCCTGCAATGCACCTCTATCCCGTCGCTCCAAAAAGTACCAAATTTGCTCATAAAAAACAGAAGCAGACTGACAACTTCGGCATTTTCTTTTACCTCTGTCAGTAGAAGTGGAGGCACTGAAGAATCAGCTGTCAGCGGCTGCGCGTTTGAATTATCCTGCGCATCAGCCACCACTGTTATTGAATTTCGCTTGCTTCGAGAATCCCCTCATGTATAAAACAGGCAGTAGAGGCAGATTACACTGATCTCACAAAAGGGGGGATTAAAAAGTTCTCAATGTGCCAGCCAAAAGTTTCAATCTAGCAAACGTGGCCTATGTAAAGCACTAAAGACTGAGAAGAAAGATTAAGCACTCTGTCGCCTTGAAGTTCAAAGAGGCAATAGAGCTTCACCTATCTGGTAAAATTTAAATGTTGATCTGTCTTTAGGATGCTGTGCACAGGAAGCCTAGGGGAGTTTAACCTTTTCCTTCTAGCAAAGTTGTAACTTAAGAATACTGCAAAATTAAGTGTTTTTGTCATTTATACTCTTTGAGATATTGCTTTCATATATGTAATATATATCATGTTGATATATAATGAATATGATGATGTTGAATTTTATATTGTTTTAATTAACTTTATTTTCAATATAATTTTATTATTCAATCATTGTTTATTTCAAATAAATGTTTATAGAAAATCTTCTCCAAGCCAGTACTATATTTATAGACCATCACCCTACATACCACTGTGCCAAGCCACTATATCTTCTTGTTTGCAATATTTTTGCAGCTCTCTGCTTTATCTCTATGTTCAATTTAGAGAATGAGTTTGGCTGCATGAGGAAACTCATTAGAATAAGTGTAGCTCGAGTAGAATTGGATTTGAAATTTATATAATCAAACTGGAAGTGAGCATGTAATGGTCTCTGCCTCACTCTGCCTCTCAGACATCCTATGACCATAGCCTCTACCCTCCGATGTTCATGAAGTTGTAATTTGACAATTGTTTACCCATCTTTACTTCCACAAGAAGAAAAGAATGGAGGAAGGGGAAATGAAAGCCCATAGAATAGCTCCAAATGGAGAGCTTTGCCTATCCCACAACTTCAGTTTGTCTACTCATAAAACCATTCAGAGCTACAAGGGAGGCTGAGAATTACTTTGCCTGGGTGAAGTGAAAAATGAAAAATAGTGTGTGTGTGTGTGTGTGTGTGTGTGTGTGTGTGTGTGTGTGTGTGTAACAACACTGGGAAGAGAGGAGAGAGAAAGTAGATGGGAGATGGATATTCTGAAGACAATAGGTATTTCCTTCTCTTTTGCTTCTTTTTCTTATTCATCATAGTATTATATAACTAGTTAGAAAGTCCAACAGCATGTAATGGTGTTGAGGTAATCCCTAGTTTAAATCCAACACATTTGGAATAAAATCACTTTATTTTTCATGTACTATATGCCACCATATATAGTTTGATATCATCTCTTATTTTTACCCACACACTGCTATTTGTTACAATGGCAGCAAAATCATTTTGGTTATTAAATATCCCAAATACATTCCAGCCTTTGAACCTACATACTATTCTTTCCTTCCATTTCTTTCCTTCGAAAGGACTTTTGATTTTTAATGAGGATCAATCTAGATTGTCATCCAGTAAGACTCACAGACATCTCCCAGAGCACACAGCAAAATCACATGAATATTTTAACCTCTTACACTTGATTGCTTGTCTTCAAATCCTGGCTTATACCAGGAGCTAGCTAGAGGAATATGTAAGCGGTGACTGACATCTTCTTATATGATTTTTAAGTCTATAAAATAGACATAATTGTACATACAACATAGGATTCTTAATAGTATTCAGCAAGTTAGTAGGTATAAATTGCACAATCCATGATCTAGCATGTTGTGGTTACTTAATAAGTGTTGACAAAAATTTTAATGGGATTCCATTCATCTTTCATTAGCTACAGCAAAACTTCCAGGTCATCTTGCATTCTTGCTTTCAAATCACAGATTTATTTTAAGCTAGCAAATTTATTTATGTGAGTACCTATTAACTAACCACTCAATAAAAACACGAGTTATACAATGGTACCATTTATAGACAGACACTAGAACAGTTCTGCAAAAAAGGAACAAGAAATTTTTGAAACATTTAATACATTTAGTTTCCTTTATTATACAATTAAGTCACATCTAATAAATTATTAATGTATTATTGTTAGAGAAGTACTTTGACACTTTAAATACTTCCCGTGTATGTCCATTTAATTCTGACCTAGTTTTAGAGTACCAAGATTATGGCGGTAAAAGGAGACGCAGTTGAAATCAGTTTTCTGTGGAAGTTACCTCTCCTGAAGCCTGTGTTTCAAACACAAGTTTCTCAGCACCCTCCCTCCTCCTACAACTATGTTGTCAATTTATGTTACTCATAATATTTGTAAATAGAGACATATGTAAAATTATGAAAATCCAAAAGGCAAGCAAAATATTTCAAACACAGCAGAACACTGCCAGTCAAACTTTGAAGTCCCCATGCCTTCATATGAGACAAGGTTTGTTTTAGTTTGTTTTGTTTTGTTTAATTTAGATTAGTTTTTCCCAAAGTATAATTGAAAATGGAGATGGTTGAATTAGTGGCAACCCTATCTCTTGGCAAGAAAAACCCCTTGCTTCAACTGTAGACAGACTGCTGTCCAAAAAGGACAAAACTTGGAAGCAGGTAAGTCAACAGCCTACCTCTGCCAAGACAGGGTAGGTAAGTCCTTCATAATTCCTGCTCTACAATCAATGTCTGTCAGAGAAACGGGGCCAAACAGCTGAAGATCGATGCGGTAATGTATGGAGAGAAATTGGGAACTGTCCAGGTAGCCAGTGGTATGTCATTTCTTACTTTTGGAAGCTGCAGGCCCTGCACTTCCTATATAATCAGATATATTTATCCCTCTCAGGTCTCTGAGGTGGTTGAAGAATACATAGCTAGAGTCTCATAGTTAAATTTTGAGTTGTTTAGGAATCAAGAGGGTGTTCTGGATCTAAGAAGATGTTTTTAAAATTGTGATGCAAGTTAGTATGAAAGCTGAGTTAGATATAGAACTTTAAACTCATAGAGATGGTTAGATAGTAGAATGTTAAAGTCAGGTGCCAAATACATATGGACTGGACATTGGGAATGTATGCTAAGCCATATAACTCTCATAATTGTGGCCTATTTATTTCTGTTGTTTTGTATTGTATTTATTGTTATAAGAGAACGAACCATTTGTTGGACTGAAAGTGGGAGCTGTTGGGGGAGAAAGATCTACCTTAAACTAAAAAAAAAAAAAAAAAGGGTAGAGGATGGGGGGGTTGAGGGGGAAGAGGGTGGAAGGGTGTGACAGGAGGTGGAGTAGGGACGGGATTGTGATTCAGATGTAACTTGAAGAAATAAAAAATAAATTATTAAAAAAAAAGAAAATGGATGAAAGAGGCGTTTCTCCTGGAGGTGACACAGGAAGTCACTAAGCCACTACATTCTCAATGCAAGGACTTCAGAAACAGCCTGCATTCAAAACATGTTTTTAAATACGTCAACCCTAAGTCTTTCAGCTCAGAAGTGAAGCATGGGTATTTCTTCTGTCAGTTCTTTTGCCCTTGTTGGTCACATAGTTCCACTTGACTGAAAAACACAAGGTACATATAGGATACTAGATAAGTATCCTCCTTTTGATATACCATAAAGCAGAGGGCCTATTTTGTAACATTTGAATGTATCTTGTAAGTCACCTTAGCTCTAAATAGAGAGGGGTATTTATGAGAAAAGATTATCTTTTGACAGTAGCAAAGACAATTTTAGATTTACATATCAGCCTTTGGGTTGGGCAACTAATGTAAATGTCCAATAGAAAGTAGGAGGGAAAAAAAGCTATGGCAAATAACTAAAAATATGACAAAATGTATTTTAAATTATTTAAATGGACATTGAATTACATGACAGAAAGTGTATACTTAACACATAAAATTTAAATTATAGGGAAATATTTTGAATTTGATTTCTTTGAATGATCATCTAATAATTCTGTACAAATAATTTCATTTTTTCCACCCTTGTGTTGTTTATATTGTTATTGAAGAAAATGAAATAGATGTTTTTAATCTTCAACAAACATCAATGATCCTAAGAATTTTATTTTTCAAGGAAAAGTTTTTTTCATAACATGCCAAACAGTAAAACTTAATTCATGATTGACTGAAAAATATTATTTATTCCTCAAACATAATAATTTCTTAATGAATCCCAAACCAATTCTAGCAAAACGCTCTCACAAAAGAGTTTATTTCATCATATTTACTTAAAACTATGTTTCAGGCAATATTTATAAAGTTCCCACTACCAATATAACACAAGGACTATTTTCTAATGTCTATCCAGACAGTCATAATTGGCCCTGGATTTTACAAAAACCTGACAAAATTAATAATTACCTGCCAATTACCTCCCTTTCTCTTAGAATGCTGTGCTAGAGGAAAGGGTTAAAATTTACAATTTTATTGTAAAAAACACACGTACTTGGATTTATTTCAGAATTGTGTTTTTACATGTTATGTTCAATTTAATCATTTTAAGAAGTCAAATTCGAGTTTCTTCTGAAGACAAAGTCTTACAACACATAACGCACCATGCAATGCCTTGTTTGCTATGCGCTTGTCGAAGGGCAGAGAGTGACATTATAAACACGCGGAAGCTTTAAAGTCATTTTGACTTTGTAGATATTTAAAATACGCACCTGCTGTTGTGCTGTACTGGCAGGTGGCTAACAATTTTTAACACTTCGAACCTTTTCCCTTAATGCCTGCGTGAGGTTTCATGTCGTTTTCTGCGATGTGGCGCACTGCACACCTGCTGTTTGAGCTGCCTGACTGACTGTGTGATGAGCTTGCTGTTTTGCATGTGCCTGTGTTAAAGCTGCAGTTTCAAGGCCCGTTCAAGAAGTCCTTTGACTCCAAAGTTGTCTCTTCGTTTCTTTCATGGATCTTGATCACACCCAACATAAGTACCTTCCTCCAATTTCAATGGCAATGTTAGGTAATATTAGGTAATCACAGCTGCTGTAGGTTCAGCAGTGCAATAGCCATGTCATGCCCAGAAAAAAAAAAAAGTGCTTCACCTGAGTCCTCTCCATTCTCCAGTACTTAGCTTCTTTCTGTCCTCTCTTCTCTCTGAGCCTTATGGCAAGCGATAGAGATTTCTCCTTTAAAACTGAGCCCTCGCTAGTCGCTTTCACTCTCATTACCTTGACCAGCTGTGAATACCTTCACTGTGGTTACAACCCACTGCAAAAAGAAGCTTCTCAGTGACAGCACATCCACTTACCAAAACAATAGCAATAAGTTATTCCCTAAGGTCAGTCCATTGATGAATTTTCTTCCCTGGTGAATCACATAGCATGTTCTGGCACCATGGAATTGAGCCAGCAAGGAAGAATTTTCTAAGTCAGTTCCAGCTTGGTCTATGTCCTACAACCAAAGTGTTTTATATGTTCAGCGATAGGCCTAGTTGTCATCTATCTATGGTAGACAATCACAAATGATGGCACTAGCCTGTTGGGTTTCTAGAGGCTTTGGTGCTGTTCTGACCAATAACTCATGTGGAAATATCCAATGTCAGACACTAAACAATCAACAATTAAACTCCAAATATGGGTCCACATGATATTAAACAATATGATGTATGATAATGACACACTAGCCCTTAGAGTGTAGAAAGCCCCTCCTTCAAGAGGTTCCTTGTTTCAGAGTTTGCTAATCCAGAAGACTTATTTTATCATTTTACCAAAATCCAATCAAGCATTCAAGAATCAAGCCAGGGTGTGAGTAACCAAACACTAGAGATAATAATTCAGAAGCTCAGCACAGAATTCTGGATTTCCTGAAGTTACAATACTTGAGTCCCAACACACACCTCATACTGCAAAACCAGAGTCCTATTCTATTCTTTAATAGTACATCAGGAAATTCTGAAGCTTTTTAAATGGAAAATTTGAAACATGTCTCAACTGATTTAATAAAATGTGTGGAACTAATATTTTCTTTAGCACAATAAAAATGTTTCTCCAGAAGAAAAACAGAAATACATTTATTAGGGTTCATTCTGATCCAGGTGGCATGCAATGACCACATGCAAGTTTGCATGATTTGCTCTATAATTCAGAATGAGAGACACACATATTATGTGTTACTAAGATCAAGTTTAAGTTGGGAGCTGCTCTCACTGACCCAGTGGAAGACTGTTTGACATCCAAACAGAGCTGTAGACTCTTTATAGTGATGTTTATGTCCTCCCTCACAGCATCCCTTTTCCAGGATGCATAAAACCAAGTAAGAACTGGCTTTACTGTTTTTCCCTGTCCTTCTCTAACTCAATATAAACCTCACTCCACTCTGGTTGACACTTTTATTCCCTCAGACACTTGCACAAATGCAAGTTTCTTTATTTCCAATCTTATCCTGAGGCCTCTTTGTTCATCATGACCAGACCTGGGTGTTTCTAAATGTCTAGTTACACTTTCAGAAAGTGAAATAGTATTACAGTGCTATAACTAGCCCTTAGTGAACTCCCACTGCCTTGTGGCATTCATTACTTTCATTCAAGTAAACTGGTTTTTCTGAAGGTAAGGCCAGTGTAATGTTATAAAACATGAAGTAGATTATTTTTCTTTAATCATTGCCTGCCAACATGTTCTTTGAGTTTCCATTTCCCACGGGAGATAGACATTTTTAATGAGCATCAGAGAAAGACTCTACAGCTTTCTGGACACTTTTATTCATACTCCAACTCAGTACAAGATTCCACATGCTGATTCATGTGAAGGTTAACTCTTTCCCATTGTTGGATCTTGTTGCAGATTTAGAAAATTAATTGGAAAATGGATATATTTCTTTTTCAGTGCTTTCCTTTCTTCTGTCTTCTAGCAAGTAAAGAGAAAAGCAATGAAAATGATGAGCATTGGGGGACTAACGAGGTCCACCCCAGTTTTCTCTGTTGGTTGTTGTTGATTTTCAGTCAACATGAATGAGTGGCTTCTCCTTGCTAGTATGTCTCTCTAATGAGGAACATCAGTCACATACACACACACACACACACACACACACACACACACACACACACACACA
>CAJQZJ010032455.1:3434274-3474878 GCA_907164525.1 Lophiomys imhausi
ACACACACACACACACACACACACACACACACACACACACACACACACTGGAGAGAGACAGAGGCAGAAACAGAAACAAAGAACAGAAAATTTATTTCGGACTGGACAGATGACGCAAGGGTTATGAGCATTTCATGCTTTGCAGAGGATCAGGCCAGATTTGACTTTCAGCACCCACATTGTGCCTCACAACTGTCAGCGATTCCAATTTCAGAGGATCTAATACCCTCTCACAGCTTCTACAAGTAAGAAAGCATGAAGGCAGTGAACACACATACATTCTGGAAAGTACTCAAGGAAGGAAGGAAAGAAGAAAGGAATGATAGGAGGAAGGAAGGAAGAGAGAGAGAAGAAGGGAGGAAGGGAGGGAGGGAGGGAGAGAGAGAGAAGGAAGAAGGAAGGAAGGAAGGAAGGAAGGAAGGAAGGAAGGAAGGAAGGAAGGAAGGAAGGAAAAAGAAAGAAAAAAGAAAGAAAGAAAGAAAGAAAGAAAGAAAGAAAGAAAGAAAGAAAGAAAGAAAGAAAAGAGAAGAGAAGAGAAAGGAAGAATGAAAGAAAGAATTCTTCTTAGGAAGGTGCCACAGAAACAAACACACCTCTCAATTACTCTGGCACAGCTACAGAAGAAAAGACTCATAAAGAAAATCTCTTTTATAATTGACCTAAACTTGCTAAAATTGGAGGAGATTGCTACAACTTCCCAAACTAGAAATATATCATGACATAAAAATGTACACCTAAGAAAAGCCCATGAGATCTGAATAAACATGGAATTAAAATTTTCCATGTATATCTCAAGTACCTGTAAATAAAAATATACCAGTCAAAGCTCTGTGGATATATGTTGATAGTCTAAGTATATTAAATATGTATGTAATAGAACTACAATGCATTCAGTGAAATCATGATGCATATCAATATATTTCTTAAACATGAGACCTATAAATACAAGAATAAGGTCATATTTCATGCAAACTGGGAAATTTCAGGAAAATAATAACATCGAGAAAATTATTAAAAAGGAGAGAACTCCTGAAATAGTACACATGAAACAGAAAATCCTAGAAATGAGACCTACTGAGCTCACTGGGATTTGGAATGCTATTTAAAAAGTTTGAATTTATTCTACAAGCAGTATAATGCGGGGTGATTATTTCTTTACTTGTTGCTGACAAGGTCTTGCTATATGTCCCAGGCTGGCCTCAAGTTCACAATATCGTCTCGGACATTGTGCTGGATTTTTAAAGGAAAGATTGTAATGAATAAAATGTACACCTTCGGTCAAAATATATCACTAGAGACTGAAACATCAATAATTAAAAACAGAAACTAGAATAAACACCAAATGAAATAGAGGAAGGGTGATAGAAGTTGAGAACAAAATTTAATGAGGCAAAATCAAGAAAATTTGCTGACTGACCTGTTTTGCAGATAGAGAAAAAGGCAAAAATTTTATATGCCATGGCCAGACAACACAATGGCTATTAAAGGAAGCAAGATATTTTATCAGGAATTACAATGAAATTAATTTTAAGATATCCTCATTTGGTTTCCAGTGGATGTTGTCTAAGGAAGTTGGTTATCAACAGTTCATGTATTGGAAGGATAGTTCAACCTGAAGTGCTATTAGAGGGTAATGGAACTTGGTTTAAATAGTGGGGCTAGGTGAAAAGTAGTTACACAGTGCTCTGCTCTTTGAAGGAAAAGGGCTATTCAGTTCTGATAGGACACTGTGTTGATTCTAGGAAGAGAAAATTGTCATATTAAAAAAGTAATTCTGGTAGTTCCCTATGCTCTGGCTTCCTGTCTCATTCACATACAGTCTCTGACCACAAGCTCCAGCCATGCTACCAATCATTAGGAGATCAAACACCAAATAAAAGGGACTTCTTCATTTTGGAATTTCAACAACTGTGAATTTCAGTAATGGACAGCATACTCAGGACAGGAACTCGAGAATACTCAAATAAAGATAATCAGCAGTTAGGTTGCAAAGAAGAGTGCATGGTGGAAGAGAACCCAGGAATCATTTGGAAAGTGATAGTACCTGAGCTGGTGGATAAGATAGATACTACAAAGTATTTAGTGTGCAAAAAAAAAAAAAAAAAATCTTTCAAAATCAAAACAGAAGATAAAAATGTGGTTGGCGGCCATATTCAAAATAGTAAATAATAGTTATACTATTTACATCTAAATATAATATGAATTAGATGTCATACATTTTATATTTAGGGATATTCTTATCTGAGAGCTTAATAACTCAATAAGGCATCGAAGCAATTGTTTTGAAACAGTGTAGATGGCATGGTTAGGTTAACAGGAAAGCAATGTCTGGAGGGTTCACTAAATTGTTATTATCAATTAATATGTCATCATATATTTATCAAATGATAGCAGAAAATAATGAAAACATATAAAGAACACTGAAATGTGCATTCTTTCTTAGTCATTTTGTGTGAATACAAAGCAAATAATCATGAGATCATAATTAGTTTGACAATTTTTATTGATTAATTTTGTTACTTGATGATCTTACATAACTACACGATGTGTTCTGATTACTTTATCTGTCAAAATCTTCTCTTATATTCCTCCCATCCATTTCAATCACCACTTATCACTAGGAGTCCCTTTCCAGTTTCACAATTTTAGTGTGGGTTTGTGATTCATTTAATTTAACTAGGGCAACTCATGTGACCATTGGATTAGAACTATCCATTGTACTTCAATGAGTTCATCAATGGGTACATAACCGAACACAATGGTTCCTCATCTCCTTGAATCTATAAGGAAGCATAACTTGGATGTAGGGTATAAAGAAATCAAGCTGAAACTGACCTGGCATCTCTCTCCCTGCTGGATAACTTTTATAGTCCTGGAAAGTTTTAGGTGGGCTTTATTTTTCAGGAAAGTAAAAGCACTAATTGTCTTTCTCGGGTATGAACCCAATGATCTAAAACACTAATCTGTTAAACAAGATGTGGCAACTTGTGCAATAGTGGCTCTATTATAATGGGATAACCAATTACTTTCTGATTGAATTTGAAACTTGTTCCAATGGAGAAAATCATGCCTTATACTATAAATCTTGTCAAAAACTCATGCCAGAGAGTCCAGAAAAGGAAAGTGAATACTATTGTGTACTAAACTAATAAAGAGTCAAACTGCCTTCTAAGCAGTTATATTTATATCCGTAGGTGTTTTCTGTTGTCAGTCTTAGTCAGACAATCCTCATTTTCCAGCAATGATAGTGGATGAAAAGACACATGACTACATAGGGTCTTCAAATTAAGGGATGGATAAGTGATTGGTCCTAAAGAAGACATTTATAGCACCCCTCTAAAAATTGTGGAACATTTTAGAAAGGGAGAAGAAATAATGTAAAAGCTGAAATATAGGGAGATGATCTACAAAATATCATTTAATGAGCAAGAAAAATCCAGTGCAATCCCAAACACACAAAAGGTATGGATGCCTGCGCTAGGTCTACACAAGAATAGTTACATCAGCAGTCAGAAATGAATGGAATAATGCCTGCTAGAATAATGTAATCACTTAAACCACGCATTTTCTTCCAAACATTCAACATTACCTACCTTATCTGTATCACTCTAGACAACTATCCCAAGTTGGCTAATATAAACTACCTACTATGAGCTAACATAAACTAAAATTTCAAAAATATGAATAAAGAAACATATTTGTAAATATATTTCATGTATTAATCTTTTCCTTCCAAATAACTTTATATCTTGCAATAGATTTAAAAAGTATTTAAATTGTAGGTAGTGCGGTCTCTGCCACAGTTTACTCAGTAGCCTGGTAACAGTTTTTGCTTTGGCTAGCTGAGCCCTCCTGCTGTTCCCACCCGATGAAGGTTTTATCTGCTCTGTTTCTCAACTGTCTTCCAGGATTAGAGAAATCAAAGGGAGAACTCCTGAAGAAAGAAAGAAAGTATTAATGTTTAGAAAAATATTTAGTCAGAAGGCCAAAAAATACTGATTATGCTCAGTTTCCATTCTAAGCAAATGGTGCATGGGTTATGAGAGTAACTAACATTTTGAGTATCCATGAAGAAAGAAGAACATTTCTCAGACTATAGGTTATACACAACAAGCTTTTTCCCACCCAGTTTTATAACATTTTAATATAATGAAAAGCAAAACAGTGAATGCAACATTCTTAAAAAGATGAACACTTCTGTGACCAGATACATCAGACACAATAGTAATTTTTGATTGTGTCTTTTGAATTTTGTATTATGTTCATGGTCGTTGGTGCCAAACTTTTCTAGCATCGGTGTTATTGTGAAAACCGCTGCTTCCGGGTAGTGAGTACTAGGAGATGTCTCCTTGAAGAGGAAAGGAAAGAAAAGCTCACATACACAAAGGCAGTGTGAACAGTGAGAGAGCAGAGGAACCCTGGTGTGAACTTACATTGACGAATGGAAAGAGGACTTGGAGAGAATTGCCCTTCCTCAAGAGTACATCATCTTCTTATTAACTAAATCATTGATTTGACATTAAATTGATTATTCTTTGAGAAATGCTAAATAAAGAGTAAACACTCTGTCAGGTGATATTTTTTTCACACCAGAGGAGTAGTTTTTAAATTTTTTAACATTTTCTTTTTTTTTTTTACATTCTAATCCCCTTCCCCCTCCCTTCTCTTCCCAGTCCTTCCCCCCCCCCCCCCCCCCCCCATAAACCCCCCACCAAGCAACAACCCACCCTGGTACAACAAGCAGCATCAGGACTAAGTGCCTCCTCCTCCATCGAGGCAAGACAAGGCAACTCTGCCAGGAACATGAGCTCCTGAGGGAGGCAACATCGTCCAAGTCCGGGATAGACCCTGTTTGGATTGTTAGGGGAGCCACTTGAGAACCAAGCAGCCCTTCAGCTTCATATGCATCATGGGTCTATGGCCAGACCCTACAAACTCCTTGCAGGGTGTTCTAATCTCTTTAAGCTACCTTGTGTCCGAGTTAATTGACTATGGGGGTCCTTTTATGGAGTCCTTGCTCCCTCCAAGTTTCTCAAACCCTCCCTCAATCCTTCCTCAAGACTCTCTGAACAGTCTTTACCTCGTTGTCTGTTAAATAAAGTTTCTCAGACGGCAGCAATGCTGGGTTCCTGGCCAGATCCCTCACTCCATCCATTTCCAATGACTGTTTTATCTTCCCTACTTAGAGGAATTCAGATATTATCCCTTGAACCCTCCTTGATACTCAGCTTCTCTGGGTCTGTGGATTGTATCATGATGATCCTGAACATACTGGCTAATATCCACTTATGAGTGAGTAAATACCCTGTGTGTCCTTTTGAGTCTGCGTTAGCTCACTCAGAATCTTTTCTGGTTTCATCCATTTGCCTGCAAATTTCATGACATCCTTGTTTCTGGTAGAAGAGTAGTATTCCATTGTTTAGATGTACCACAATTTATTTTTCCATTCCTTCATTGAGAGACATCATGAGGGGACAAAAAGTACTCACTTCATTTCTTACATACAGAGAGTTTTTTTTTTTCTTATCCCATTTGAAACTGCTTTTCAACCACCATTACTTCATTCCCCAATTCCCAGACACAGAACCAACCGTATTCTCTAGAAAAGTATAAAAATCCATAGTGGAGAATATTAAAATACTATAAATAAATACATAAGCCATGTTTCTTCTTGTAGTGATGAGAAGGCATACAAGTAGCAAACTGTGCTAAAACATTTGTGCAGTGGAATAAAACTGTATTGATTGATTGGATTAGAATTGCAAGAACCTTCTTCACCAAATCATATATTCTATTGTATCAGTGAATTTTAATTTCTGAATCAAACTATTCTTCAGTATTTACAAACCTCTTTCACTCAGATTTCCACTGGTCCCCTAAATCAATTCTAAGCACCTGTATGCTAATTTCATGTCACTTGCACAATTTAGCTATATCACAAATATTGCACCAAAGGGAACATGGACATAGACGTGTGTGTGTGTGTGTGTGTGTGTGTGTGTGTGTGTGTGTGTGTGTGTATGTTTTTAGTTTTCTCTCCCTGGCAATGAGACCCTTTTCACTGGTGGTACTGCCTTGTAGGCCCCCAGTGTATGAGGAGTCATATTTGTCCCTCATATGACTTCTGAACTGGGGCGGGGGACTGTTATGTAGGGACACTCTACTCCAGAGGAGTGGGATAGAAGGGTTAGGGGGTAGAGGGTGGTAGGGAGGGGCTGGGAAGGGGGGAAAGAGGACAATATGATGGAGATGTGACCTGAAGCAATAAATAAATAAATTTTTAAAATATATATTGAACAAATTGAAGAGCTTTGCATCAACTTCACTGGTGAATGTTGTAAAAAATACCAAAAATAGCTTGTTTTAGTGTACAATGGAGTAAAAAATTAAACAAAAATAATCATCTTAAAAGTTAAGGAATAAAAAGTAGAAGGGCTAGAGAGAGGGTTCAGGGATTAGGAACATTGGTTATTCTTGCAGAGGACCTGGGCTCAGTTCCCAAAACCCACATGGCAGTTTGCAAGTGTCATGATCCAGTTCCCAGAGATCAAGCACTCTCTTCTGGTTTCTGCAGACATGAGACATGCACAAAGTGCACTGCGATAAATAAAAACAAGCACACACACACACACACACACACACACACACACACACACCCACATACACACGCACACACGCACACACGCACACACGCACAAGCACGCACGCACGCACGCACACACACACACACATACACACACACACATACACACACACACACACACACACACACACACACACACACAAAACCACCACCACTATCATTAACAACAACAACTTAAAGAAAGCATATGATTTAGTACTGAACAGTGAGATTCTGGAAAGATAGCCATTACAAATAATGTTGATACAATTTTATTTTCTCCATTTGTTGCTTTCTCGAAGATTTCTCAGAATCTGTCAAGGAAAACTAAGCTAAGTTTAGGATTCACAGATTTTAAGGAAGTAAGTTACTGATTTCTTCATCTTAGTATTTATGGTTAGGGTTTGTGAGTGAGCCAGATAAAGAAACACAATGATTTTATGGATTCTAAAACAAACTGTAACTCACAGATTCCATGTCACAATGAAATTACCATCAAAAGCTGTGTATCTAAAAAACAAGTTTATTCTGGTAATGTTTCTGCTACACATGATTGGGTAAACATATAAAATGATTGTTACAAACTCAGAACTAGTCTCAGAAACAGCTTTCATTCCTCAGGAAAAACTAAACCAGTTCCTTTTCATATTTATCTGTTTGAAAGGAAACATGTAGTTGCCCAAGCACTTCTTGCAGTAAGTTTGCCCTCTAATATGAGAAATATTTCTTAAAAACTGAAGAGTTCAATCCATATCTCATTATGATAATCAATCTAAATCACAAAAACCTCTGCAGGATGCTTGAAGTAGTCAGGTTAGAAAACTAGAAATATGACCTTAGGGCATATGATGATATGTTTAAGTTTACTAACTTTATGCCTTCATATTGCCGAAGCATCTGTGTAAGACAACACTCATCTTTCAACATCTCTAACTCAAATATCACATAGAAGAACCAAAAACAATGTAATGGAGGAAAATGAAGAAGAGACTCCAGAGCAAGATTGGACAATGAAAATTCTAAAATATGAAGAATACTTACAAGCTTTAAAACATTTTGTTCATTATCTGAATTTTCCATTAACAAATAGAGATAACAATGAATAAATGCTTACAGTAGGATCATGAAAATAATCTAAAGGATAGATAGTTCTTCACATTACTAGAACTTTCATGGAAAAGAATACAGGTCGTTTTTTTCCTGCTCACTAAAATAAGTCTATGATAATCTGTGCTGTGAACATGGGCACTCTTAGAGCTGTGGAGATGGTTAAATGCAACATTCCTTTACTAATAATCTGCAACTACTACCACATGTTCTAGCGATTGCAGATGACAACATTTAGTTGGAAAACTGCCAGATCTTCAAAATGTTTATCTCAATGATGCCTCCTCAAGGTTGGCAATAAAAATATTAGGTCACTTTTGTTACTTTTACTTGTTCATGATTTGAGGATTAAGATCATGAACATACTTACTGGGAATTCAAATAAATGAAAATAGTGAAGAATATAAGACTTTCCATCTAAAACTCTCTTCTCATGGACTGAGCAGTCCCCTTTCCCTTGTAATATAACATATTTCATAACTCCATGTCAGCTCCCTTAAGGAGTCATTTTATTCTCTCTACCACACACAATACAATGGATAAGAAAACACTAAGTAAAACTACACCACTGACTGCAGCCCCAGCCATAGCATTTCATATTAAAATGCTGACACCATAGGAAAGGAGCCAAATCTTACATCAATATATACAAAATGATTATACCTAAGAACTACTCAAATGGACTCACCATTATTTGAAGTGTTGTAGTGACTAATGTCAAGCAATTCATTTCATTTTAATTTACCAACATTTGTTAAGAACAACCATTAAACTTTTGATTACAAGGAGATAGCCAGTATTATTAAAAATGAATTATTAAAAAGCATACAATATATTCGTATACATTTTTCTATATAAAAATGTCATGGTATTTCTGAAACACACATGGCATTTTGGATTCATGATGACACGTTCCTGAGTCACTCATCAATGCATTACTGTATTCCATTATGGTTTTGAATCACAAATCTCTTGATGATAAAGAAATGGGTCATTTGGCTTTAATGTGGCTCTTTTTATTAGAGAGTAAAACCATTCCATCAGACTCCCTGTCAGATATGCATTGCATATCAGGACTTCATTATAGAAGGTCAGATTATCAACAAAGAGGAAAGGGAAGTCTCTTGGGCAGCAACCAAACCATAACACTTGCATTGAAAGTTTAATAACAAAGCTGGCACTGAGAATTTCTTTGCTATTTGATTATAAAGACTTTAAACTTTACCTTGGCTCTTCTTCTGCCACATATAAGTTCATAAGAAGTACTACACATTACCTTGAAGCTAAAAGAAAGTTCTAACCATATGTGGAACTCTGGATTCTCACCCAAATTGCCAACATGACCATCATTTCTCAAGATAAATATGATCCTAAGGGAGACCAGTCCTGTGTTCCCCCAAAAAACCTTACCATGCATGGTCCAACCACTTTGCATGACCTTATGGGTAGTATGCAACATTGTCAGTGTTAACATTCAAATCAACTTGTAGGTAGAAAGTATTTTTAAAACAGGTCTCTGAGGTGGTTGAAGAACAGATAGCTAGAGTCTCATAATTTAATTTTGAGTTGTTTAGGAGTCAAGAGAGTGTTATAGATCTAAGAAGATACTTTTAAAATTGTGTTGCAAGTTAGTATGAATGTTGAGTTAGATATAGACCTTTAAACTCATGGAGCTGGTTAGATAGTAGAATGTTAAAGTCAGGTACCAAATGCATATGGACTGGACATTGGGAATGTACGTTAAGCCATATAACCCTCATAACTGTGGCCTAATTACCTCTGTTGTACTGTATTGTATTTGTTATTATAAGAGAAAGAGCCATTTGTTGGACTGAAAGGGGAAACTGTAGGGGGAAATAAGATATACATTAAACTTAAAAGAAAAAAAAGGGAAGAGGATGGGGGTTGAGGGTGGGAGGGTGGGACTGGAGGGGGAATAGGGAGGGGACTGCGGTTGAGATGTAACTTGAAGAAATAAAAAATAAAGGAAAAAAAGTAAAAAAATAAAAATAAAATAAAACAGGGAGTTAGAAGAAGACTCTTCCAAGCAGCTGTTCCCCAAATCCAGTTCTTAAGTTTTACAAAATATTTTAAACGGTATTATCTTCTTTTCAACAACTCTTTTATATACTATCATTTATCTAAGTGGTCTAAAATGACAGACTGGGATTCTCAAATACAGTTAATCTTCCAAATGCAGATGAAAAATGGCAAATCTAGAGCTTCAGCACAGCAGCCCAGAGTGATTATCTCTGGAATATAATATTTCTGATTTACTTTTTAGAAAATTTATTTCTAAATAAAAGCCATTATTTCAACTTAATAATGTGTTTCCATAGTTAAATTCCTATTTAAATTGTAACCAGAAAAACCTCAAAGATTTACACAATAAAGAATATAAGGAAGCTCTGTCTTGTGGGATACTCCTATACTCCTAGTTTAGGAGGCAGAGACAGGAGAAGTGAGGAGATTGCATTTGAAGCCAGCTTGGACTATGACTAGGGCCCTATTTCCAAAAGAAAAAAATATATACTATAGAATAAAAGAAAAATATTTCTGCTTAAATTAAGATAGTCTGTTTCTTGAACAAAGGAGATTGCAATGACACGCAGTCAAGAGACAATCTGCATAGAATAGAACTAAAAGTAAAGTTGCTCTCACTCTCTTTCTTTCTCTTTCTCTTCTGTTTCTCCCACCCCATTGTGTAATATGTGTGTGTGTGTTCTTCAGTTTTTTGAGAATTCCCTGTTAAGTCAGTGTGCTACTTATACATCATACCAGTTATATGATTCTTTTAACAACCCTGAGAGATATGAGAGATATTCTTATATTTCACAAATAATAAATTAAAGTGCTTAGAAAGTTTATGTAACCTGCTCACACTTATGAAGTAGATATGTTGAATACTGTGTGATTTGAATCCAAAGGGCATGGGTGTGCATAATATCTGCAATCTTAACAAGTAACTGACACTATATCCTTGATGGTTATGCTTGTAGATATTCTCACGATATTGGAAATAAATAATCAATATATAAGAATTTATTCAGCATATATTATTATTAGTGTTTTATCATTGGAACACTTTACTAACTTAGACTTACAGACTATTTCAAGATAATGACTACAAAATATTGCTTTGATATCCTAGGAGATAGCCTGAGTTTCCATATCTTATTACAGCTTTGGATAATATCATTAAAGAAAATGAAAATGCCTTCATGACTGAGTTCTCACGTTCATTACTCATTTTAGAATTTCCCTTGATTTACACAGTTACTTCAACAGTTCCAAAGTGCTTTCACATTCTCATTTGATCCTCATAAACAGCCCATCAAGGTAAAAGGAAAGAAAATATTATTATCCCTATTTCATAGCCATAGTTGCAGCAGAGAAACTTCATGCATAATGTTTCAGGGTCTGATCGAATGTTGTCAGCCTGAAAATAAACAAAAATGTTGAAAACATAATAGCTTCTGTAATAAGGATTTTTGTTTTCTTTTAAGGTTTTTGAATATTATGGTGGAATCATCTTCAACAAGTACTTTATAAACTATGCTCTGGTTGAAAAGTAATAGGGCATTCTTTTATTTTATATGTAACACACACACTCAAACATGCACACACATACATATATATTGTTTTAATGTGTTTAAAGGTGTGCCACGTCTGTCAAATAAAATATTAATAATAGATATGTTATGTTATTTCAGATTTGCTTTAATCACTTTTCCAGTTAGTTTACACATTTAAAATATTTTGTTTGACTGACACGTTAGCATAAAATGTAACTTTTGATGTAGTCATTTGGTGTGTTTCCGATTAATTTAGTGTTCATGTTTGGTGCAAACTAAGAGAATAGCTAGAATTTTTCCACTCCAAAATTGACAAAGAAGGAAATGCTCTTAACCTTGTGAACTTAATTTCTCTGACAAAAAAAAAAAAAAAAGGAAATGCCATCAAGTTTTGGCAAAATTGGTGTGCTTGGCTGGCTAATAATGAGGCTCCCCTTTAAGTTGACAAGTATTTCATTTTTATTTAATTATCTTTTTAATAATAATTGTTGGTAGCTGGGGCATGGCAAGCATTGTTTTGGCAAGGAGCACTAACATAACAATTATAGTATACATTATCCTTATTTGTTATCAAAATTACTTTGCATTGAAGGCCATTGGTAATGATAAGCCTTCTATTTTGGTACATATAATTATGAAAAATTTTAGTATTGATTCCATTATAAAACAGTTGCTGTACAATTCTTTCCATTAACACTATTTCCATAGAATTATTTCTCCTACTAAGTAAAAGCATTCAGTTTTCACCCTAGAGTTTTAAAATATAGTATTCCATTCTGAATATGGCATAATTTATATGCATTCATTTTTTTCACTCTGGATAAGCAATTACTCCAAATTCCTATCCCCACCCTTACCCTTTTCTTCTCACTCTACTTGGAAGTAAGGTGTATGGAATTGGATAGAGCACTCACTCTTTTGAGATAATGTGCCCCTAAGGTCCAAAGAGATTCATGAAGAGCACATGAAAAACCATATGCATTGAGTCCCAAGCCATCTGAAATCTGCATTTGAGACAGTTTTTCTGTTTCAAAAAACATGGGTTAGTTTATATTTTGTTTGTTAGAATTTAATATATCAAGACTTACATTTACTTTTCACTGTACAATGTTTTAGTTACCTTCTTGGTTTTGTATAATTTGAAAATTGAAACGAGTCTACTGTCTCTCAATGCAGTCATTGCTATACAACATAGACCATTTGTTATAAAATGTTGAGAGAAGAGCTCTTTGTTTTGTTTCTAAAATTCTCCCTCCAGTTTGAAATCAAGCCATCCATCATTGATGTTTGGGCACTAGCAACTGGCTATAAATCTATCTGATAATGTTGTTTTCTGTAGAACCAAATTACCATGGTGGAAATTGGAATTACAATCTCCTATCCCCTTTCAGGCATTTATCTTAGTCTTTATAGTTCCTAAAAACTACCCTAGTGTTCCATCTGCAAGTTGTCCCAAAGAAAGGAATTTAATCACTGATCAAAATAAATATAAATCTCACTTTAGAACCCAATCATTCATTCCTTTCACCTTTGGGGACAATCTTTCCTCTTCACGTTCGGTCATCATTTGCTTTGACAGTGACTACTCACAAAAAGAAAGTTCGTATTTCTTCAGGTCATCTTCTTTAATACATACTTATGAATATATTTCCTTAATTCCCTAATAGTATAATTGGGAGGCCATAAAAGTGGTTTTAAAATGTGTAATGCCTTTCTAAATATATTCAAAAACATAATGAAACTATGAAGTTTTATAAAATTGAGACATTTCAATTCCTTAAGAGCAGAAGTCTTATCATTAGCACATTTCATGTGGTGTTAAATTAATAATTTAAATCATATAACCCTTCCTTTTAATGTAATGTTATTTTAATAAAAAGATTGCATTTGGTTGGAAACGTGACTTTGTTCTTATATTTGAGTGACAGAAGTGCTGAATATGAAATTGATAGTCAAAATTTGTGTCTAATAAGTTGTAAATTATTCTCAATAACTATAATCAATATTTACCTCAGCAGTGTTTTCATAAAAATCAACACATTGTATTCAAAGATTTTTATAATCTCTACAATGATTTCACAGTTTCCTTTTCGCTTGAATTTTGTTTGCAAATTATTTTATTTAAATGATTAATAAATATGAAGCAAATATTGAATGCATATATTTTAAGTAGCTGTTGTTCACAAATGAATCTAGATTTCTATTGATATTTGCCAATATCTAGGAACATTAGAATAATATTATTTAATGATCGACCATTTAACTTCTCATTCCCATTTTTTACAGTGGTTTCCATTTAATGCTGCTAAATAGATTTTTAGCAAACTTCATCTGTTTAAGATAAAAGGTTTAAGACATATTTGATCAACAAATCTTTTTGACATGAATTTAAAGAAATCTGTGTGTAAAATGCTCTAAAATATTCTGAAGGCTTCATGTCATATCTCTTCAATCAAATTGGCAGAATTCTTGTATCTCTCATATCTCATAGGTTTTATACCTAGATTAAAGTTGATTTTATGTTTCTTTAAGCACTTTGACAAGAAGATGTGATCTTTCTACAATATGTCATAATGCCAAGAAAAATACTGGATGAAATAGCTTGGCATATTTCTTTTTGGATAAAGTATGTGAGATATAAGTCTTCTGTATTATTGTCTAAATACTAGTCATTTACTTGGCAAAAGATAATTTTTTTTCATACAAACACACAATCCACTCAGTGAGTCTTTGCCAATATTCTCATTCTCACTGTTCAGAATTCTCTGTAGTTTATCAGATTTTGGCATCAGATACTTAACATTATTTTCAGTCACATCATGTTACCAATACTGTTTGATGAATGCTACCCAAATTTGCCATTCTCACTCTTCAGGTGAACATGTTCTACCCCCTCCCATAATTGCAATACAGAAAAATAATGCATATTTTCATTTATAGCATTTGGGAACTATTATATTTTTTAATGATTTGGAAGAATTGAGTAATGTTTGTGATTTTAATTTTTCTGCCTTTTAAAATTTAAATTACAGTATTAAATGTCTAGACCTTTTGAAATAGTCTTGGGTAATGAATTCTTCACTCTTGTTCTGTACATAGCTCTAAGTGCCTTCATAAAGAAATTGGAGAGTTCTTGTACTAGTGACATAAAAGTAACACTGAAAGCTCTAGAACACAAAGAAGCAAACACCAAGAGGAGTAGGTGACAGGAAAAAATCAAACTCAGGAATGAAGTTAATATATTAGAAGCAAAGAAAACAATAGAAACAATCAATAAAACCAAGAGCTGGGTCTGAGAAAATCAACAAGATAGATAAACCCTTAGCTAAATTAACTAAAAGGCAGAAAGATAGTATCCAAATTAAGAAATCAGAAATGAAAAGGGGGACATAATAACAGACACTGAGGAAATATAAAAAATCATAAGGTCTTACTTCAAAAGATTATACTCTACAAAATTGGAAAATCTAATGAAATGGATGATTTTCTCGATAGATTCCAATTACCAAAGTTGAATCATGAATAGATAAACAATTAAACAGTCTTATAACCCCTAAGAAAATAGGAGCAGTTATCAAAATTCTCCCAAACAAAAATATCATGGGGCCAGATGGTTTTAGCACAGAATTCTACCAGACATTCAAAGAAAAGCTAATATCAATACTCCTCAAACGATTCTACATAATTGAAACAGAAGGAACTTTGCCAAGTTCATTCTATAAAACTACAATCATTTTGATACTTATACCACACAAAAGCTCAACAAAGAAACAGAAGTTCAGACCAATCTCTCACATCAACATTGTTGCAAAAATAATCATTAAAATACTAGCAAATCGAATCCAAGATCACATCAAAAATACTATGCACCAACATCAGGTAAGCTTCATCCCAGGGATGCAGGGATGGTTCAACATACGACAATCTATCAACGTAATCCACTATAAACAAACTCAAAGAAAAACACCACATGATCACCTCATTAGATGCTGAAAAAGCCTTTGACAAAATCCAACACCCATTCATGATAAAATTCTTGGAGAGATGAGGTATACAAGGCACATAACTAGATATAATTAAGGCAATATACAGCAAGCCACTAGCCATCATCAAATTAAATGGAGAGAAACTTAAAACAATTCAACTAAAATCAGGGAAAAGACAAGTCTGTCCATTCTCCCCATAACTCTTCAATATATTACTTGAAGTTCTAGCTAGAGCAATAAGACAATGAAAGGAGATTAAGGGGATACAAATTGGAAAAGAAGAACTCAAAGGATCCCTATTTCAGATGATATGATAGTATACATAAGTGACCCCCAAAACTATGCTAGAGAACTCCTACAGCTGATAAACACCTTCAACAAAGTGACTGGATACAAAATTTACTTAAAAAAAAAAATCAGTTGCCCTTTTTTATACAAATGATAAACTGGCCGAGAAAGAAATTAGGGAAACTACTCCCATCACAATAGCCACAAATAGTATAAAATACCTTGGTGTAACACTAATCAAGCAAGTGAAAGACCTGTTTGACAAGAACTCCAAGTCTCTGAAGAAAGAAATTAAGAAGATACCAGAAGATAGAAAGATCTCCCATGCTCATGGATTGGTAGGATTAACATTGTAAAAATGTCCCTCTTACCAAAATCAATCTACAGATTCAATGCAATTCCCATCAAAATCATGACACAATTCTTTACAGACCTTGAAAGAAAAATTCTCAACTTTATATAAAAAATAAGAAACCCAGGATAGCAAAATCAGTACTGTACAATAAATGAACCTCTGGAGGCATCACCATCTCTGACTTCAAGCTTTACTACAAAGCAACAGTAATAAAAACTGCATGGTATTGGCATAAAAACAAACAGGTTGACCAATGGAATTTAACTGAAGATCCAGAAATAAACCCAAACCTACAGATACTTTATTTTTGACAAAGACGCCAAGACCATACAGTACAAAAAAGATACTATCTCCAACAAATGGTGCTGGTCTAATTGGATGTCTACATGTAGAAGAATGTAAATAGATCCATATTTATCACCCTGCACAAAAGTCAAGTCCAAGGAGATGAAAGACTTCAACATAAAACTGAATAAACTAAATGTAATAGAAGAGAAAGTGGGGGAAAGCCTTGAACTCATTGGCACAGGGACAACTTCCTGATTTGAACATGAATAACTCAAGCAATAAGAATAACAATTATTAAATGGGACCTCATGAAAATGAAAGCTTCTTTAAGGCCAAGGACACTGTCAATAGAACAAAACAGCAGTCCACAATTTGAGAAAAGATCTTCACTAACCCAACATCTGACAGAGGGCTAATATCCAAAATATAAAAAGAACTAAAGAAGATAAACACTAAGAAACCAAATAATCCAATTAAAAATGGGATACCATTTTTTAATCCAATTTTAAAAATGAGGAACTGAGAATTCATCACAGAGGAATCTCTAATTGCTAAGAAACACTTAAAGAAATGTTCAATATCCTTAGTGACAGGGAAATGTAAATCAAAATGACTTTGAGATTCCATCTTACATTCTTCAGAATGGCTAAGAGAGGGTGGAGCCAGGAGGAGTGGAAAGAGTACACTGTGATGGAGATCTAACTTGAAGTAATAAACATATAGAAAAAGAAAAGTCAAGTGATAGCACATGCTGGTGAGTATGTGGAGAAAGGAGAACACTCCTCCACTATTGATTGGAGTGAAAACTTGTGCAACCACTTTGTAAATCAATCTAGTGATTTTTAAGAGAATTGGGAATAGTTTTCAAGACCCAGCTATACCACTCCTGTGCATTTATCCCAAATATGTGTCACCAAATCACAAAGACATTTCCTCAACTATGTTCATAGCGGCTTTATTCATAATAGAAACTGGAAATAACTGGTTGTCTCTCAACTAAGGGATGGAAAAATACATTGTGGTACATTTACACAGTGGAATTATACTCCACTATCAGAAACAAGAATATCATGAAATTTGTTAACAAATTCATAGAACCAGAAAGATCATCCTGAATGAGCTAACATAGACCCAAAAAGACACACATGGTATTTTCTCACTTATAAGCAGATATTAACTAATATGTAAAGGATAACCATTCTACAATCCACAGACTCAAAGAAACTAAGTAACAAAGAAAACTGAAGGGATGATGCTTGAATCCCTCTAAGTGGGGGGAAGATAAAATAGCCATCAGACGTGGATGGAGAGAGAGAACTGGACAAAAACCCAACATTACTGCCATCTGAGAATTCTTATGAAACAGATAATGGAAACAGATATGGAGATCCAGAGCCAAACATTTGTCAAATATCAGGGGGTCTTGAGAAAAAGTTAGGGGAAGGCTTGAGGAAGTTGAGGATCAAGGACAACACAAGAAGATCCACATAGCCAATTAGACAAACAAGGGGCCTCATAGAGACTGAACCCTAACCAAAGAACTTACATGGACTGGTCCTAAGCCCATTACACGTAGGAAGCTGATGGACAGCCTGGACCTCAAGTGGATCACCTAACAATTGGGACAGGTTCTATCTCGGGCTTAGATGCTGTTGTCTCCCTCTGGAGCTCATTTTCCTAGCAGAGCTGTCTTATCCTGCCTCAACAGAAAAGGAGGCACTTAATCCTGATGCAGTTTGATGTGCCAGAGTGGGTTGGTATTAGTTTGGGAGGGGAGTGTGGAGAAAGTGGATGGGTGGGTGGGACTAGGAGGAAGTGGGAATGGTGATTGGAATGTTAAATAAACAAATAAAATTACAAAAAAAGGAACAAAAAGAGTGACAACAACAACAAAAAAAGAATACATAATTTATGTACTGGCAAAATGTCCATAATATAATGCCCCCAAATTCTAAACAAATAATTGAGTAGAACAATTATCTTTCAATTAATTTTGACATTACAGTAATTTATGTATGATACCTATCATGTGATTATTGGTAATTAATAACAATTACTTATATTGCAGGGATTCATTTAATAATAAAATTCATGTCCACTAGAATGTGACTATTGTATTGTGAACAAACTACAATGTTAGTCCTTTTATTTAACATTTATTTATTCATTCAACTTACATCTACAACAATGTTTTTTCATTCTATACATTCTGTTCTTGTTTTCTCCTCTCCCATCTCCTCTCAAATCCTCCTCACCCCCCCCCCCCCCCCCCCCACCCCCCCATCTTTTTTTCTCACTAGGCAAAAAAAAAAATATAAACCAGAAAAACAAACAGCAAAGAAACATAAGAAACACACATACACAAAATAAACCCCCTTCTACCCCTCCCCCCCAAAAAATCAGAAACCATACTATACAAGTGGAAGGCCTTAAGACAATAAATGCCAAGACAAAGCAATAAGACTCAGACATTTACAAAAGCACTATTGAGATTGTTTTGGTTGGCCATCTGCTGCTGAGCCTGAGATCTGCCCTTAAGTATGGTTTCTATGTCCAGTGAGACTCCATTGGAAAAACTAATTTTTCCTTTACAAGCAGTTGTCAATTGGAGACGCCTTTTTGATTAGGAATAGGAGCCTGTGTTATTTCCACCACCTCTGTCCTCAGATATGTAGAAGAGAATGTAGAAAGATTTTAAGAGCTAGAGGGATTAGAAAACTCCAAGGAAACAGTGTCTTCCAGACACAACAGGACTGCTATGCATATGAACTCATAGAGACTGTGGCAATGTGAACAGGGCCTGAACAGGCTCCAGTCAGACAGTGTTCAAGTTACATCTAAATCCTAGCCCCCTGCTCCTCCCCTTCCTGGTCCCATTCTCTTACCATCTTCCTCCTCTCCCTCCTATGCACTTTTTTTTTAATTTTAGGTGTATCATTTTCCCCCCAACCACTCTCCCTTTTAGTCTAATAAAAGGCTCTTCTTCTTATAGCAATAAATGTAATATAAAACAATAAGAACAACTAGGCAACAATTATGGAAATTATAAGGTATAAAATACATTCCAACTGTCCAATCCATATGTATTTGGTAACTGATAATAATATTCTATTATCCATTTATCTCGATGAGTTTAAAGTTCTATACCTAACTCAGTTTTCATCCTAACTTGCATTACCAACTTAAAAACATCTTCTTAGTCCTAGAACATCCTTTTAATTCCTAAACAACTTAAAATTTAACTGTGAAACTATATCTAGCTTTCAACCACATCAGAGACCTGAGAAGGATAAATATATCTGAATAAACAGGAAGTGCTGAGCAAGCAGCTTCCAAAACTAAGAACTGACAGACAACTGGTTGCCTGGACAGTCTCCAATTTCTCTCTATAATGTTGGAGCATCTATCTTCAGCCTTTTGGCCCAGTATCTCTGACAGACATTAATTAAAAAGCAGGAATTATGAAGGACTTGCTTACCCTGTCTTGGGAGAGCTAGGCTATCGACTTACCTGTTTCTAAGTTTTGTCCTATTCAGACAGCATTCTGTCTACAGTTGAAGCAAGGGCCTTCTCTTGTCCAGTGCAGTAATGCAGCCATCTCCAAATGGAGTTTCTTCAATGCTCATCGTCTACTTGGAGTAGAATGGGGGGGGAGGGTGCTGTCAGGAGCTGACATGTCTCAATATCAAAAAGTTTTAGAGAGCATTTTTGAATGCCATATTCTACAAATCTCTTGAGGTTTTAGAAGAGCGCCTATCTATCTCTGTATATTTGAATAAGCAAATATTGCTTGTCTCTTAGCAACTTGATTTCTGATTAACTTAGAAAACATCTGTGATACACTATACTAGTACCTAACAAAATGACAAGTTTGAATGACTATTAGTTTGCATTTTTTAATTATCCTAAACAGTTTGTGACAATTGCTATCAAAATGCTACAGGGTTAGTCTTATTAGTTTAATTAATAAGATAATATAAGTGACATTATGTATTAATGTACTTGTTCAATTCACAATAAATAATTCATACATTTAATTTCAAGATAGTAAAAATAAAGTTCTATCGAGGCACATGCAGTTTAAATTTGGTTTGATCAACAAGCTTAGTTATAATAAGTTGTCCTTCATAATTCAAAGAAGAATACTTTATTAATTCTTCAGCAATAAGAAAAGTCATAGTCTTTTATTGGCTGCCAAGAGCAGGAAAGTCCAGTTTTCCTCAGGAACAAATTTCATAACACATTACCCTTTTCCATGTGGCCAGCCTTAAACACACAGGAGCAAACTAAATGGACTTGATTGGTTATATATAGATCTCAGGGTTGCTTCTTGTTCCCTTCAGTATCACAAAACTACCATAGTTATTACTACAACTATTGTTACTAGAACTGCCTACCTAAATCGCAACTAGAGCTGTAGTCCCTGATTCTATTACTGTTCTCCTCTACTGAGATCTACCCAGAATGATTCCAATACAGCTCTGAAATTCTGAACACCATGGATGCCATATGTAGTTATCTGCTATTGAGGACAAACTTAAGAAGTTTCCCTGGTTAAGCATACATGCACTACCCTCCTCAACAGAAATCACTGCAAGTGTTGCTGGTAGTGATGTATTTCCATAAACATCTCTGAGAACAGCTAAAATATGTTTACATTCACCTTAAGCATATATACAGTTTAACTATCCTATAACCAACAGATCGAAAGGAACAGGAACATAGATTTTGTTACCTGTTAGTGGAACACTTTACACTAGTGGAGCTGCCATTTAGGTCCCCAGTGCAAGAGGAAGCTCTGAGCCCTCATATGACTGCTTAACTGAGGGCGCTGGCATGTAGGGGCACCCCACACTGGAGGAGTAGGTTAAGTGGGAGAAGGAGGAAAGGTAGGATGGTGGGACTGGAGGGGTGGAGCGAGGGGACTGTGATGGAGATGTAACTTGAAGTAATAAATAAAAATGAAAAAAATGCCCAGTCACTGTGCATGGATAATGAATTATTTCCTAAATTAAAGAGAAAATTAGCAAGTCCATTTACAGAATTTTTTTTTCATTCTTAAAATCACTGTAGGCATGAGAGTACAAGAGTTACATTAGTACCTTTAGCAAGTTGACATTCAAATTACATCCTAGTACTCAACTAGACTCCTCATACATAAAACCTAGTGTCTTCTTGGGTTAAGTTATGAAAAGGCCAAAAGTTGATTCAGTCTATAAATTACTGTATAGCAACAGGTCTCAGTGGAATTTAGAAGTCCATGGAGTCATTTGTTAGCTTAACAATATAGTCTTAACATATTGGACTCAATATCCCTTCATTGTACAGCTATGAAATTTATGAATTTAGAACTCATTAAAACAAATATTGCCAACATTCTCCATGAAACCCATTTTTATCAGATTCTTGTATATCTGAATAATGAGTTAATTTCCAATTCACTGATTCTCCCCAGAGTTCCAAAATTTCCTTAGAATTTTATTGTTTCACCTCAATATTATTCCTAATAATGTGATACATTTTGGAAGGCAATGTCAGAAGTCTTCACACATTGTTAATGAGCCATCTAAGTCCTTCTCCCCAGAGATAAGTTGGAGTATATAAGATCTATTAAAAATTGAAAATTCTTATGTAAAAAAAAATGTGTTAGAATGTAAGAATAGGCATGTCACAGTAAAAAAGAAAGTGTTCCATGTAGGCAATAAATTAAGACAGTCTTACCATACTGCATAAATTCTGCAGCCATTTCCCCTGCACTGTTTTGTGTTCACATTATGTTCTGACTAGGAAACATCAGATTTCATTTTTCAAAATCCTTCATTGTGATACAAAGCCACAATGAATTCAAGCTTGTTAGCACATTTTCTAAGATAACAGTAGATGTGCAGCCACAAGTGGGAATTCTAAAACAATTCACATATCAAGATGACTGTACTTCAGAGGAAAATAAGTGTGTGGTGTGTTTTGTTTCCCCTGATTAGAATGTAAGATTTTACTCATGCATACCAGAGCCAGGTCAAGGGAAGAGTTTTAATGTCCCCAGATTAATTAATGGTTGTTCTTCTGTGGACATTTGCTGTGAGCAGAGTTAGCTGAAGCAATTTCTCCCTGTTCCAGAGAATGTGCTATTCTCTTTCCCCAAACCATGAAGAATCCTAAAACTGAGGAAAAAATAATGCTTATGACAAAACTAATGTTTCCAACTTTGACAAGTGAACGTTAAATCCAGAAGTTGTCTATGTTGCTGATTAGTCCTGATAGGACAGCCTCTTGTGTTTCATGTTCTGATTCAAGTATAGTTACTTACTGAATATAACCCTAAATATGTAGATACAGGTTCGAACTAACCAAAACTTCTTGTGATTCAAAAAACGCTAGCTTCATACCCCAGGACCTGCAGCCATTCTGCATCAGTTGGGGCAGGAAGCTTCTAACTCATATTGTTGAAATTTCAAGAATTAAAAACAAACAAAAACAAAACACCAGAGCGATTTTTATGTGGATCATGATGTCCAAGTTGATTTTGCATTTTGACCCACTGTTTTATTCCTTTTATTGAGAAACAGAGACTTTAAGATTTTTAATGTTTTAAGATATATGTTAACTTATTGCTGTCCTATTCTCTTTATAAAAATCTGTCTGTTGATAGACTTATATATTTTCTTCTTACTAGTCTATTATTATGTTAGTATTTGGTCACTGATAATCTAACCATTTTAGTACCAAATGTTAACTGTTAGATGGATGTGCTTAATTCTTATTTCAATGCTTCCAAACACACTTCAGTTTCTTTATCTTGATTTCTATTGTCCCTACCATCATTACTTCTTCCTGCTGTAATCTCACACAAGCAAGATTCAATCTACAATCCCAACTCTGCCTAGCCACTTCTACATCACAGGTCAGTATCCAGCCCGCTGATATATTTTCTAAGGCTTGGGGTGTTCTAACAAATCCACTTCCAGTATGCAAAAAGGAGCAGAGAACATGTTAAAGAGGAGAATGTGGAAGGTTCTAGTAAGTTCTGAAAATAGTCATTGCCACTTCAGCTCACATTTAAGTGTCTCAAACACATGGGCACTCCTAAGTGCAAAGGAAATTTGAAAGTATAGTCTGGTTGCTAGGCTCAGGAAGAAAAAAAATATTTTTGATAAGCACTTGACAATCTCAACCACATTGATTCATACCTGTTGGTAGCCCTTTCTACCTCAATCTGGTCTCTGCAGACTGTAGTCAGTATTTCATATCCATAGGTTCTCATAGTTTCTATAACCGAAAGTCAAATCAACCATATTTAAGTAATATACATGCATATATTGAATATATATAGAACATATACAGAATTATTTCTTGACATTATACCCCAAACAATACAGCATACTATTTACATAGTAATTCCAGTGTGCTAAGTATTATAGGTAATCTAGAGGTCATTTAAAAGAGTTTGTATTTTGTGCAAAGATTATGCATTTTATATGAAGTATTTTATCATCCTTGGATCTTTGTATCCTTGGAGACTCAATCCTGGAGTCATTTCTCTGTAGATATCAAGAGATAGATGTAAAGTTTCATAACCAGTTCTCTATGGTCTTCTGGTTTTTATACATGTACATTTTGATAGTGAGATATAGCAGGATTTGTGCACGTAGTATATATTGAGTGCTTACTCTGCATCTGGAACCGTTCTAGGGGCTGAGAGAAAACTGCACAAATGGCAAAAAGAAGAAAGGACCCTTCACAAATCCTGCACAGACTCAGTGCTTTCGTAACTCTGTGAAGAGAGAATAGCCGCTTTTCTGTGTTAGAGAATGAGAAAGGCGTTTAGGAAATTCTTCTGTACAAATAGTCCATGGATTAAGGTAGCACTTGATTAAAAGGGATGCCTTCACTTTAATTAAATCTCCATTCTCACTTTAAATAATATTACTTATTCTGGAAAGTATGACATATTAAGTTGAAAGAGATTCTGTGTGTTTCTACCCATTATGTGTCTTTTTTTATGTTTATTCACTACTTCAAGTCACATCTCCATCACAGTGCTCCCCCTCCACCCCTCCCAGTCCAACCCTTCCACTCTCCCATTCTACTCCTGCAGGGTGGAGTGTCCCCACACATCAGTCCCCCACCCCAATCCAGCAGTCACATGAGGGTCAAGAGCCTCCTCATATACTGGGGGCCTACATGGCAGCACCACTAGGGCAAAGTGTCTCATCAACAAAGTCTATGTTCCTGTTCCTTTTGGTGTGTTGGTTGTACAATAGTTATCCTGTACTATATGGCTAAAATCAAATTATAAGTGAATAGATGCTATATGCATCCTTCTGAGTCTGGTTTAGCTCACTCAGGATGAGCTTCTCTAGTTCCATCAATTTGGCTGCAAATTGCAGGATTTTGTTGTTTCATGGCTGAGTACTATTCCATTGTGTAAATGTACCACAATATTTTTTTACATTCCTCGGTTGAGAGACATCTGGGTTGTTTCCAGTTTCTAGCTATTACAAATAAGGATGCTATGAACATGGATGAGGAAATGTCCTTGTGGTTTGGTGACGATTCATTTGGATGTATACCCCGAGGTGGTATGGCTGGATCTTGAGGTAGAGCTATTCCAATTTTCTAAGATATCGTCAGACTGATTTCCATAGTGGTTGTACAAGTTTGCACTCCCACCACCAATGGAGGAGTGTTCCCCATTCTTCACTACCTCTCCAGCATTGTACACCATAATCAAGTAGACTTTATCCCAGGAATTCAGGGATAGTTCAACATATGAAAATCCATGAACATAATTCACCATATAAATAAGCTGAAAGGAAAAAAAAAGCATATGATCATCTCTCTAGATGCTGAAAAATTATTTGACAAAATTCAACACCCTTCATACTGAAAGTCCTGAAAAGAGCTGACATACAAGGACCATACCTAGAAATAATAAAGGCAATATACAACAAGCCAATAGCCAACATCAAATTAAAAGGAGAGAAGCTTGAAGCATTTCCTCTAAACTCAGGGACAAGGCAAGGATGTCCACTCTCTCCATATCTCTTCAATATAGTACTTGAAGTTCTTGCTAGAGCAACAAGACAACTAAAGGAGATCAAGGGGATACAAAGTGGAAAGGAAGAAGTCAAATTATCCCTATTTGCAGATGATATGATAGTATACATAAGCGACCACAAAACTCTTACAACTGACAAACACCTTCAGCAAGTTGGCTGGATACAAAATTAATTTTAAAAAATCAGAAGCCCTTCTTTATACAAAAGATAAATGGGCTGAGAAAGAAATTAGGGAAACAACACCTTTCACAATAACCACAAACAATATAAAATATGTATCTTTTTCGAGATGGGAAATTTGGTGATAATAAAGAATGAAAGGCATCAGAGGCACATAAAAACAAATAAAGGGTGGACAAAACATAATTCCTACGGCATAAATTCATGTCAGGACTCTGTGAACTGCTGTGCCTCGTACTTTTCGCTCTTACTGCATAGTTTGAAGAGAATGATGCATGAGATGCCATGTTTTTGCCCAGAATAGTCTATGTTGAACTTTGCCACCACTGATCTAGTCAAGTGTTCAGTCTCTAAATTAACATGATGTAGACCATTTTTAATTATCCCTAAAACTCACTATTTTATAGTCTGAAATTCTTATTACTTCTTCTCTAAATAAAACCCCTCTGGTACCATAGTTCAAGGACATAACTCCTTCCCTCTCTCCCCGCTGATTTCATGTTGCTGCAGTGGTGAAAACAAGTCACTCTTGGGTCACATAATGGGATTTCACATGAGATATTTCTAAGCACAGCGTGTGATTTCCAGTGTTCCTATGTATGTATGAAGGAACCACATCTTTACCTGTTCTGCGATGGACAAAGCCATCATCACTTCTATATAAAACAAGTCCACAACGGTTGTCAGATATTTTGAGAAGCTGAAATTTTCCTACAAAGTTTCTAAAATTACTTCCATGTGGGGTTCTTTCCATAATTATTGAATATGTTTCCTGTTGGTGGAAAAATATGCTGTCTGTGGTTCATTTAGGTTTATTATTCATAGCACCTCTCTGAACTCTGAAAAGAGTTAGCTTTGGATACTGTTGAAAACGAGCCACTTCTGCCTGGGCTGGATAAACAATTCCTGGATTTTGTGGTTACAAACTTCTAAGAAACCAGGAAATTTTAAAGCTACAAACTGTTTTAATATTATTTAGTTCAGTTACATAATCTTGCACATGAAAAACATGAGACCTATGAAAAGCCATTATGAAGGTTACAAACCACCCACCTGTATTCTTCTGTGAAGACACATCAGCAATATCAGGTATATTCATGAAGCATGGGATTGTTATATTAAAGGATTGCATGGATTTTAATTTCGGATCTAATGTGAGTGAATGGGCTGTGCAATAATTCTAGGGTAGACATCAAATAAAAGCAAAGAAGAGTCAAAATCTCTTTTTAACAAGTGGCTTGAACTTCCACTGAGCATAGTTAATTGTGTATATTCATATAGGAGTGGTAAACCAACCACGCTCTGTAATTACTCAGAGAAGCAAATATTTCACTCTGTTTTGAAAGTGGGTTTGCTCTTGTTAAATTAGTTATCCTGAGGGAGGATGAAATTTAATTCAGGGCTTGTTTGTCTATTCAAAGCAGTGCACTCCCATTCTGCCTCCACTGCAAAATTCGGGGAAACTCAGGTCCAAGGCATTAATGTTGAAACTAAATCTGTTCATTGACTCCTCACAGGATTAACTTTCTAAGTATGCTTTAATTCTGAGGCATTTGTTTGCGATGGAAGTTAGAATCCTTAAGCCTAATCAGGAGCTGTTGCTGCAGTTTATTTATAGTTCAGAAGGTCAAACTGATTCACTTAATTGGAAAGCGCTGCTTCCTAGTCTACGCACTATTGATGTACTGTACACTTGATGCGATTAGTTGCCAGGGTGAGATTCTAAAATGACCTTTGTTAATAAGGTGCATTCTCCATAATGGGCTGTTTGCAGTTTCTAAGGGCCGTTTACATGATGTGCTTGGTAATCAGTTATACAGTGCAATTCCCAGTGTGAAAAAAAAAAATCCACCTTAATTGGAATATCACGGAAGGCTCAAATCTGAGAGCTTTTTTAGTAGATTGTGTCTGATTACTTATAAAATTTTACATGTGCTTTTTAAATCAAAAAAATACTTGTTTGTAGAACAAACCTAATATCGCACACTTTTCATTTCGAAAATTACACAGTACAAGACAGAGGCATTACTAGGGAAGAGTTTCTAAGTGACATATGGGAAAATATTTAGATGAATATTGTTTATAACATAACCACTCCACATTCACATCATCACATAAAATCTCTCTGTCTCTCTTTCACACACACACACACAGACACACATACACACACCAATTCCATTTCACTTTGTAACTTTTCAAATCTCTACGGCAAGGTATGTGTGATGAAAAAAAAAAAAAAAAAAAAAAACTTGGCCCAACAGTTTTAAAGAATGTAGTGGTGCTTAGATGATAGGACACAAGACAAAAATGTGCTTTTCAAAAAGGACAAAGAAAATGCACTTTCTCTACAAGTAGCTTGAGAGTATTGAAAGTTGACTGGACACAGAGCCAGGAAGCCTGCAATGTTTGTTGACTTCACCATTTATTTGCTGTGTGATGTTGGTCAAATTAAACTCTTTGAAACTATGTTCATTTGTTTATGAAATTGGAATATTAAGCATATCTTTGATACTATTACATAAGCTGTCACACAACATTTCCGATATCCATGAGAGTCCTTGTTTGCTGACGCATTTGTAGATCTGATTTTTTCTGAAGAGGAAATGGAGGGGAGTGGATCTTAGGGAGAAGGGAGGTGGGGATGCTGGGAGGGTTGAAGGGCAGGGAAACTATGGTTGAGATGAATTGTCTGAGAGAAGAATTTATTTTCAATGAAAACGAAAAAAATGAAAGCCCAAAACACAAAATCAAAATATTAATATAACAGTTGCATTATATTTGTTCTCTAATAAAACTAGTAGAAAAATAATTCCTGGGTACTAAAGCTTAAGAGTAAGAAGAGAGTCTTTTGTTGCTCAACAACATCCACTAAGAGAAATGATTTCATATAGTTATAAAGGTATAGTTATAAAATCTTGCCACAAAACCCTGAAGCTAAACATCCCTAACACCTTGATTTTCAATTGTTTCTTTTGCTTGCTAAAGTGAAATTCTTGTCCCCAATTCCACAGTATTTTTTTACACATTCCTTCCCTTAGTCATATTTCTAACAAAACAAGAAGCCATTAAAACAACAAAACTCTGCTGCTAAGTGACATAACCATGTATGCTGTCACTACCAGTTATATCAAAGGTGGAATGCACACTTACAGGAATGACTAGACAGGACTGGAGACATGGCTTAGTGGCCAGTGGCCACTGCTGTTCTAGAGAACTGGAATTCAATTTCCAGCACCAACATCTATTCACTCATAGCTGCCTATAACTTCAGCTACAGTTATGACCACTTCTGGCCTCTACAGGCACTGAATGCATGTGGACAAACCTGCACATAGATGCATATATACACATAATTAAAAATATAAATGAATTTTTAAGCAAAAGAATTATTTGGTAAGATTTTGTAAACTCCAGATTTCAGACTCATCTAGTAAGTCTGTAATGAGTCAGAACCTATATTGTAAAAAGTGCCTGAAATGGCTCACATGTAAGAGGTCCACAAATCTGCTTTGAGACCCAGGGAAGCATGCGAATTATTTTTTCTTACTAATTTATATTTCTTTTATATATATATATATATATATATATATATATATATATATATGTCCTTTTATTTTCTTCAAGTTACATCTCAGTCACAAACCCTTCCCTATTCCCCCTTCCTGTCCCACCCTTCCACCCTCTTCCCCCCCAACAGCTTCCCTTTTCAATCCAACAAAATGGTTCCTTCTCTTATAACAGTAAATTCTATACAAAACAGCAGAATTAAATATGCCACATTTATGAGAGTTAAATGGCCCTGTATACCTTCCCAATGTCCAGTTCATACATATTTGGCGCCTGACTTTAACCTTCTACCTTCTAACCGTCTCCATGAGTTTAAAGTTCTATAACTGACTTAGCTTTCATACTAACTTGCATCACTATTATAACCATCTTCTTAGATCTAGAACGCCCTCTTGATTCCTAAACAACTCAAAATTTAGCTATGAGACTCAAGCTGTCTATTCTTCAACCACCTCAGAGAGCTGAGAAGGATAAATATATCTGATTATATAGGAAGTGCAGCTTCCAATACTAATTTATATTTCTAATAATGGCATTTCTCATGAGCCTTAGGAATACTCAACCATTCAATACTCAAACATATGCTATATTTAAAAATATAGACCATAAGATACTAAGTGTTTTATATGGTCAAAAATATTATTTATTTTGTTTTCCCAGTGGAAAAGGCACATTCTTGCAAAGCAAGGTAACGTGACAGAGCCATTGTAGATGTTGCTAAGGATGAGTGATCCTCAGTGGCTTGCTGACAGTGGTTACCTAAGAACTGTCCTAGGTCTGAGACAGTTCTTAACCTGAGTAAGATATCACTTGTAGACTCATAAAATGAAACAGGCTTCAAGAATTTAAATTAGTGGATATAGACAATCATCAGACAAACAGTATTACTGTGTTTGCCAAACTACAGCTTTCTACCTCACTGGCTTAGCTCAGTAAACATGGATGTGAGACATGTAACCAAATTCTAATAAAATATCTCACGGAAAGTTAATAATACTTATGACATTACAAATATAAGAGTATTAGATTGATTTCACAAGGGGACTTGTCTTATAATCTTTCAGACTAAGGCATCATAACTGAGTTAGAAAATAAAAGTCATCAGAGAAATGGCATGGAGACTCTTATCCAAGGAAATTCGTTTCTTAGATTATGTTTACAAAGTTCCAGATTTCTAGGCAGACAAACATATTAAAATGCAGATTCATGGGCTGGAGAGATGGCTCAGCGCTTAAGAACGCTGGCTGTTCTTCTAAAGGACCCGGGTTCATATCCCAGCACCCACATGGCAGTTCACAGCTATCTGTAATTGCAGGATGTGGCGGTGCACCCCTTTAATCTCAGCATTCAGAGGGTAGAGGCAGATGGATCTCTGTGAGTTCAAGGCCAGCCTGGTCAACAAAGTGAGTGCAGGACACCCAGGGCTACACAGAGACACTTTCCCTCGGGTGGGGGGAAAAATGCAGACTCATCTATGCCTGCTTTTCAAAAGACAGCAATTAGAAAACCTCATGTTCCACTGAGAACATATTCAAATATATAATTTTACTTTTTTTTTTTTTTGGTGTTTTGAGACAGGGTTTCTTTGTGTGTATCCCTACCTGTGATGGACTCATTTTGTAGACCAGACTAGCCTTGAACTCACAGAGATCCACCTGCCTCTGCCTCCAGAGTGCTTGGATAAAGGCATGAGTCACCATACCTGGTGTAATTTTACATCCTTAACTTAGATATATTAAACTTCCAAACCTAACTGATAATAACCAAACTGTATAATTTTTACAACTGAAATCTTCCTTCTTCAATCCAAAAAATAAAATCTATTATAAATATAAGAAGCAAATTAAAGTCATGTATATACTGCTTCTCCGTTTTACTTAGCCATCTTTTTGTTTTGTTGTTGTTGTTTTGCCCTCAGAATTAATGACAGAATAAGAACTGGATAAGATTGATAGCTTTCTATTTT
Source organism: Lophiomys imhausi (assembly GCA_907164525.1). NCBI lineage: Eukaryota > Metazoa > Chordata > Mammalia > Rodentia > Muridae > Lophiomys > Lophiomys imhausi. The sequence continues at coordinate 3,465,268 of CAJQZJ010032455.1, forward strand.
TGAATATAGTGTTTTTACACATAAATGTCAAGTATTTGCAGGCAGTGGATGCTTCAAGCTTAATAACTGCATAGTAAAAATATGTTTTGAAATAGAAGTCTCTGGAGCATTGCAAGAGATATGCTGCAGTCACAGAACCTGGTTGCATTTCTAGGCTCCATGTATTGTCAAGGCTTTCCTCCTTGTTTGTAATGCTGATTATCTTTTTGGTAATGTTTCCTTTATTTGATTTGACAGATTAACAGCTGTCTTATATCTCACATCTCCTTGCCATCTTTGTTAAGTGACCATTGTATTTTCTCCATTTTTTATCATGTTTAATATGAAAGTATTTATTTATGTGGAAATGGATTCTTAAGCCAACTCTGGTACAAAGTATTTGCAGTTTTCACTTCATCTGTTTTAAGAGCAAGAACCCTCTGTGTTTTTCTTAGATCAAGCATGTACGTGTTTTCAGAATGTAGCACTTAACTTCCCAGATTTGAAAGTGGAGCTTCAATTGAGATGTAACTTGAAGAAATAAAAAATAAAGTAAAAAAAAAATAAAAAATAAAAATAAAAATTTCAACTGATAAAAAAAAAAAAAGAAAGTGGAGCTTCCCTGACACATAGTTGGTCTAGGACCAACAGGCTTCTTCATAAATGACAGCGTATTGAGCACACATGTGCTGAAATTGGCTCCATTTCTATCACAGCAAAATATCAGAGAATCCTCATGTCTGTGCTATACAAAGCTTTGTCAAGGTATTTCTATAACTTATTTGAATGGGATATCTGTGTAAACAAGTTACGATGCTACAATTATTTGCCCTGGTATACATATAAGAATAAAGTTCATATATCAAAAAGCTAAATATGATTGCTTCTATTTATTTAGACTGTTTAACTGGCAACATGATGATCTTATGCAGTCCCCTGCTTTCTCTGGACCTCTGTACTGTTATCTTCAAATGAGGAATATTTCTAAAGCTAGTTGTCGTGGGAAGGATGCTTGCCCGAGATAAAATATGTAAGAAAGAATCAATAGGTAGCTCTGTTTTCTTGGTAATCTCCCTGCACATCTGTTCTTTTTAAGAGTGAAAGGAAGTTTAAAATGAAACAGTAAAAGCTCCATTCTTGCTTACTTATGCTGAGGAAAAAGAGGACTTGATCATTAAGTCAAAACATGAAAAAGAAAACCCAGAGGGAAGCTACCAATTTTAAAACAGGTACTGCAACCAACACGAAAGTAGAGCTACAAGGTCAGGTCTATCTGGTTTTGTGGCTTTTAATCTGTTTCCCAATAATGTCTTCCTTTATGATTCCTGAAAACTAATAAAAGTTAAAACATTACTTTTACCACATGTGTCTGACTTTTAAGCTCTTTTAAATGCCATTTGTATCGATTCCCATCTAAATTTCTTTACGTCTCTGGAAATCTTGATTAATTAAATGCTTGAATTGACTGGTAGCCCTGCATAACTTGGTCCTCCAGAAGGCTTCTTCAAAGGCATTTTTGGACAAGATGGAAAATATTGTTTCTTTAACTGATAACTTTAACGTGTTGCCATACCTAATGTGAAAACTGGTAGCTATTATATGATTCAGAGGACATGGTTGCATTATAGAAGATATAGCCTGGAACGCAAGTGCTAGATCTGGGTAGAATAACCAGGCCTTTGGGTGACATGGCTGTGGGTACTAGAAGCCCAGGAAGCTGTGTCTTCTTAACCCCATGGTTCTGTAGATGGTATTTGAAGGCCAGAAGGTAATACAGCACTTGCATGTCTTTTCCTCAGGCAAGTTTGGGAAATTTCGGGAGTAGTAATAACTGAACAAGAGTAGTCAAATTAATCCCTCAACCCTTTGTTAACACTTCTGCCTGCTGACGTTTTTTACAATAAACTATATTCTGCATAACCTCTCTTATTTTTATAACTGTCTTATTTCAGCAAATATATGACCAAGGACCCAGACCTATATAGCAGATTTAATTGTAACTTAATAATAAAATGTATTAGACTACAATGGTCTGGCTCTCCCTTCCTCATACCACTGTATCTAAACCTCATTTTTATTTCTAGAACAAAAGAAGTACACAGAGATGATTTAAATTCCTTCAATGCTGCCTTTAAAAGCCTTCAATTCTAGCTATACAATCTACTGTTTGCTTTTTTTCCCAATCCCCAGTGGCCTATAGTTTTTCTTATTTACAATTGCCTCTCACATTAAATGGCATTTCTCATAACTAACTAACCTTAACCTTGGTTCTCTGTGGAAACATATTAGTTTCTTGGTCCTTATTTTTTTCTGACAATCCTTGGTTTGTCACACTGTAAATCTCTTTTTTTTAATGAACTTTCCTTTAGAGTCAATAATTTCTCTAAGTTATTCTTAAATCTTATTTTTATCATAAGATAGGTGAGGATAACACAGGAACATATAGTCATAAAGCAAATAACATCAAACTGAAATGTATATTCATCTGATTGCTAGTGTAGCACAACAGTAGTGTTAATATTTGAGCCCAGCAACTCAGGGCAGTCTCTGATCGGGACTCTGTTACTTCCCTTTGGATCCCATTTCCCTAGCAAGGCTGCCTTGTCTGTCCTCAGTGGAAGAGGAGGCACTTAGTCCTGGTAGGATTTGATGTGCTAGGGCTGGTTGGTATCTGGGATGGGGAATTGGAATGGGAGAAGTGGGTGAGGAATGGGATTTGGAGGAGAGGAGAGAGTGGGGCTGTGATTGGGATGTAAAACAAACAGAGAATTAAATTAATGGAAAAAAACATTTGAGGCTAGCTTTGATCATTAATAGTACATGTTCACACTACACACAATCACACACAGACAGAGATACCACACTAATTAATTCAAATGAAAAAGGAGGGAAAATTTTGCTCTTGGGATCACAGTTTAACTTGGTTAGTAGGCACTATTAATATCACTTAAAAATACTAAAATATTATCAAGGGTAATATTTAAAATAGAACATGGAAAAAGTGAATCATCCAAAAAACAGCCTTTGATAATCCATATTCATCAATATACAGGAATGCCCTGAATATGCACACCCTGGTAAACAAACCACCAGAGAAATCTATTGTGTTTTAGTGTGAAAAGTTTTGAGACTCCCCCAAGCCCTGGAATATTACCGTAGACAATTTATTTCCTCTACTCAATTGCCAAAAATAAATATTATAATTCATAAATCTAAATGTCTATAAACATTTATATAAAATATTAGTGTTTGAGGCCTTCAGCTCAGTTCCCATCAGATATATAAAAGATGGACATAGACAGGTGATCATCTTGTACCAGAGATAAATGTTTCATTATAAAGGAAGCATTTTAAATCCTTGAGTGTATACCTGTCTCTGGTAAATTTAAAGGGCATCTAATTATATCCATGTTGCCTGAAGAAACTTAGCTTATAAATCTATCAACACCTAACCTGCACCACTTAAGTTCCCCTATCAAGGACTTGCTGCTCATCCAAATGAATAGAAGTCACCGACTTCCACACTATTACAATTGTCTGAAAATTGAATCATATTTATTTATAAACTTCTGAATGTAACTGCCCTCTGCATTGAACTGCGTTGTAGATTCAACCTGGAACTGCTCTAGGAAAGAAGAGACATTTGGAGATGCAGAGATAAAGGAAGGCATTTTGTGGTGGTTGTTGTTGTTGTTATTTCTGTTTTTGTTCTAATTTTCAGGAAAGTCCCAGAAACAAAAATAAAAGTTGGAGAACTAAAGCAGGAGCCATTTAAGAATCACACAATTAGGTGAAAACATGGGAGATATGAGCAGAAGTTGAAAAGGTAAGGTTATAAAGCAAAATATACTAAAAGCTATAGATGTTTGTGAATAGCACATTTAATATTGATGAGCAATGCACATGTAATTAGTTATTCTATTTGTTAAATACTTTATTTCTTATGGTTAGTGTTAAAAAAAAGAAGATAATTTTACCCAGTCTTCTCCCTCTGGATACCAGCATGTGTGTCAGTGCATAGCAACTCTTTGCCTTTATGCATTAACTCTAATCCAATGATCAGTACCCAAGTCCTGGCTCATTAGAATACATACTAACTACTCTAAATTCTCTCAAATCACTGAAAGTTCTTCAAGTTGGTGCCCTATACTTCAATGAATAGTAAATTAAAAGAACTTTTGGAAGGCGAGTTATTATACATACACAAAAATATAGAAATAGACAACCCACCAAGATCAGGAAGAAAAGACAAGACAAAGATATTTTTCCTTCTCCTCTGCCAGAAAAAAAGGCTACCCAATGCTTTTATTTTTAAATAATTGTTAGCATTCCTAAATTCTACCAATAAGAGATGTTCTTACTACGTACTGTCTTCCATCCATAGATTAGATGTAACTGATGAAAGTCATTGAGTGTATCCATTAATACAACCAAAATAGCAGTGTTGTTTCATTTCCCCCTTTAGAATCTTTGGTTTTGTCATTCAATTTCAGCTCTAGTATTAGGACTTGCCATTTCAGACCAAAAGAATATCCCATTCTTTTAGATGAGATTGATTGGTGCTGAAGTAGATAGAGAATGGTTATAATTCTGGGATAGTGTAACCCTGTAAAGTGGTGGATTCTTTTACTGAAGATGGAGAAGTTCAGATGCACAAGCCAAATATTGTCATTATACTACAACTTATATTCTGTGCTTTTAAGTTTTTAAGTATTCATGCTACACTCAGAGTATCAGAGAATAAGCCATTCAGGTTATTAACCTTTCACATAAATTAATACAAGTTGAGACAAGTCGTTTAGAGATTTAAGAAGTTGCACATGTGCCCACTAAGATACTCTCAGAACAATACAGATAACACAATTTGTTTCAAATGACAATGCAAACTCTTAGGAAAACCTGAAACTAAGACTTTTAGACAATCTCACTCTATTAATCTTATTAATGTCCAAATTAATGGGATTTTTTTAAAAAGATGCACCTTATATAACTATTTAGTAGGCTAATTAACTATTAAAATAGGGATATTAGGCTTATTGAGACAATAATCATATGTAAAATACAATGTGTGTTTATATATGTATATTTTCAAAGCTAACCATATGGCACTAAACAACCAATTGCTCTTCTCTAGAAAAGACCACGTCTGCTCCCATCTTTTGTCAGTGGGCTGTAGTTCTCTATGTAGGGTTGAGGACTCATGGATTTTTTAGAAATCATGACAAGTTTGTCAAATCCATGATCATTTGTCCTTGCTCATCTCATGTTTGGGCAGTCACGTTGGTGAGATATTTACAGGTGCAGCTTCTGATATTAATAGAGGACCCAATCTCACAGCAAGATTCCTCATCCCCTGGATCTTACAATCTTTCCAGCTTCTCTTCTGCAATGTGGGAGTGCCCTTTGGGACTGGACCCCACAACTCTGCATTTTGATTAGTTGTGGTTTTCTGTAGTGGTCTCTGCCACTTGCAAAAAAAAATATTTTTTTTCCTTTTCTTTTTTTTTTTTATTACTTCAGGTTACATCTCTATCATAGTGTCCTCTTTCCACCCCTCCCAGTCCCACCCTCCCACCCTCTGCCCTCTATCCCTTCCATCACACTCCTCTGGAGTGGAGTGTCCCTACATAACAGTCACCCGCCCCAGTTCAGCAGTCATATGAAGGCCAAGAGCCTCCTCATACACTGGGGGCATATAAGGCAGCACCACCAGGGCAAAGTGTCTCACTGACAGGAAAAAAGTCTATGTTCATGTTCCTTTTGGTGCATTCATTGTAATATAGTTATCGTGTACTATAATGCTAAAATCCAAAGATTTTTGATGAGGGATAGAAATCTCATACATCTGTAGGTAAAAGGGCAAATGTTTAGAGATAGTTGTTAGGGATTATGCTGATTTCACAATTCAGTGGTTGTAAATTCTCCTCCAATAACCACAACTTTACTAATGTAGATACAGGTAGCATAATATGGACTGCATAGATTATATTCAAGTATATTCAATATATATTATATATTCATATATGCATACAATAATAATTAGTGGAAAAAGAGGTTATGAATTTGAAGGGGACTAGGAAGGAGTATATGGGGGAGTTTGGAGGGAGGAAAGGGAAGGGGGAAATGGTGCAATTATATTATAATGTCAGAAATTATGTGGTTCTCAGTTCTGTCTTAGCACAGGGTAATAAAGCACCTTATGTTTATAAACAGCATTTTTGATCACCTAAATTGTGGCACCCATCATGATTTTGTTCAAGAAACCTGACTAGGGGCAATAAAGGAACAAGGGAAGGACAGATGTTAAAGAAATAACAAGTAAAGGAGCTTGAGACAGGTCGGCTGTGGATACTTTTATGGAACTGTACCTACGTATCACTTATACAAAACCAGAAATCTCAGCCTTTGGATTATGTAGCGCACAAAGGAAGGAGTTAGAAGAGGTCTCTGTAGCCACGTAGTATTGAACTGTACACATCCCGGAGGAGGAAGCTACAGTTATACTTTTTGTACATCTTGGTGAATCATTTGTGTGAAACTCATACAGGCACACACTGTCAACATTTGCATCTGATCAGAGAGAGGTTTTGCCATCATTCTGAGGCTGACCCATAGGGAAAGGCTCTGCCATCCCCATGGGTCTGGGATCTTGGACCTTGACAAGGTTTTGTCTATGTCAAACATTACACATTCACTAAAGGCTTACTTTGTTCCCTACGCTGAATTCAAGTTTAAAAGAAGACTAATAAGCCAAACCAGAACAAAATTGAGAACTAGCCGGGCGTTGGTGGCGCAAGCCTTTAATCCCAGCACTTGGGAGGCAGAGGTAGGCGGATCTCTGTGAGTTCGAGGCCAGCCTGGTCCACAAAGTGAGTCTAGGACAGCCAGAGCTGTTATACAGAGAAACCTTGTCTCAAAAAACCAAAAAAAAAAAAAAATTGAGAACTATCTTCCTGATATAGTAAGAATAAAGGAGATTGGAAAAGAAAAATTGAACAAGCTTTCATAATTACCCTGACAATGAGAACTTAATTAAATGTTGTTCAAGAATATTGAAAAAGTGCTGTTAAATATGTATTTAAAGAAATATAATGAGGCTTATATCATAAAATATTTTTTAAATACAGTACACAATACACAATGCATGTTTAAAAATGGAATAGGGTCAAGTACACAGAACCAGAATAATGTAATTCTTGAGTTTTCAAATTGGTTCCAAAATGAGAAAATTAAAATGCAAGTATTAGATATGTCTAATGCCTAACCATCTCCTCTTTTTATAGCATATTGCTCAAATTTTAGTTAATGTTCCTTTGAAAACAGTAAGACCAAATAAATACATCATTGATATTGGACGTTAAAGGTTTAAGAAGCAATGAGAGCAAGAGAATGGGGAGAAACATTAGATAGGGAGCAGATAACCAAAACTAAGGATGTAATAAGGAAACCTAATGAAAATCCAGTTTGTTTGCTAACTAAAATACATTTTAAAAACAGAGTTTGAATAACAGTATCTTGCATAGGTGGACAATGTTGCTTCCAGGAGACATGAGCCATTTAATTTAATAAAAATTTGTGTGAGTCATTGATCAGGGAGGCATCTAAGACACATACTAGACCACGCACTACTGCTGTTGCTCATGGTTGTCCACTGTAAATATATCATAAGACCTCATTTTGTGTAAGAACCACATACGTTGATTACAGGACACAGAGAAATTAATCTTAAGCTTATCACACAATGCTCTCCGTGAAAGTTAGCTTTCCCAGTGCAAAAAAAAAGTGTTATGTAAGCTGCTAGGGAAGACAAGACAATCGATACTTTGTGTCATTAAACTACCTGCCAAACAAGATGTACCCACAGGAACAAAAGTGACATCATAGCTATAGGAGTAACCACTTCTTTCTGACCCAACTGGATTCCTGTTCTGCAGGAAAGGATTCATGCCTTAGTTTCATCATGAAATAAACTTTTTAAAAAATATGTCAATGCATTGTTAACTAGGTCATAGTAAATTCTGATTTAATTTTTACTTCTCTTAAAAATATTTGCATTTGTTTGCACATATATACATACCAAGCCCTTCCCCAATTTCTAAGATCAAATATCCAGTATATTCCCTTCTTTAATTTTAAATATCCAAACTATAAAAATCCAAATGTTTATACATAGATATGCTTGTTAAAGGAAATTTATTTTGATTAGGCTCCCTTTGAAATTATGAATTACATAAAATTTTATTTAGCTTATTAAAATGTACTATATTAGAGTAAACTATCCTCTATAAAAATATGGCTAGGAATTTTAATTTTTATTAATGTATATTAATTGTACAAAATACAGGATTTCATTATAGCATTTTAATAAATGCATATAGTATACATAGATTTGATTTTATGTCCCTACTGTCCAAACTTGCTCCCTTACCATTAGTCACATTCTCATCCCGTAACAGTCCCTGTTCATTTATTTTAAGGGTTTGTGTGTTTTTTAATGTGTAAGAGTGTTCTGCCTGCATGTATCTATATCATGTGTGTGAAATTTGCACAGTGGCCATAAGTGGGCATGATAACGTTCAAAACTGGAGTTACATACAGATATGTGTGCTGGCTACCTGACTTGGGGTTTATACAAGAGCAGAAATCTCTACCCCTCATGGCTTTTTTAAGATTTCACATATGAAAAGGAACATATGATATCAACATCCAACTAATGCTTTGTTTTCTTATCATGATGATCTTTATACCAAATTTCCTAAAATCAACATGGATTCATCCTTAATACCTAAATGTTTTCTTTATACATTCAGCCATTAACAGTTACCTGGTCTGAATATATGGCTTGGATGTTATGAATAGTGGTCACCATGATAATGTGAATATGCAGCCATCTCTATTGTATGTTTTTTCAGGATCCATTGTGTATAAGGACTGACATGTTTTTAATTATTCTATTTCTCTTCCTAGAAGTATCTTTTTTTACCCCACAAGATATGTATCTTTTTATATACACATGCACATAAGGTACATGCCTTAGTCTTTCTTTTTTTTCAACATTTATCTATTTCTTCAAGTTACATCTCAATCACAGTCCCCTCCATCCTCCCTCTCCTGGTACCACTCTCCTACCTTCTACCCCTTCACCATCCTGTTTTTTTTTTTTTTCATTTAAGGTGTATCTTTATCCCCCAAAAGCTCCCCCCCTTTAGTCCAATAAAAGACTCTTTTTCTTATAACAATAAATATAATACAAGGGAGCTAAGATGGCGGCGACCTACACTGACGCATTCTGAACGCGGGGGGAAAAAAGAGCCATAAAAAACACAGAGTTACTGGGCACTGTGCAAAAACCGGAGGGGCTAGACCCCCCCCCCCCGGGAACGCTCACAGCTCCCAAGGGACTGTTAAAAGTCCCAGGGCAAGGCTCTCCCCATCTCTCACAGACACGGAGGCCACTAAACCGGGGACTCGGGAACTCCCATTTGGAGAGGCGCCTGGTAAGATCGATCCCAACTTACAGCAGACAGAATCAGGGTCCACTTGGCCTTAGATCGCTGTCCTATTGGGCTCCCCACACATCAGGCTGAACTTATACCCACTTAGAAAAGGTTGCGAGATAGTGGAAGCCTTAG
>CAJQZJ010032455.1:3475278-3511787 GCA_907164525.1 Lophiomys imhausi
CAAATAGGTATAAACTGAACATTGGGAAGGTATACTGGGCCAATTTAATCTCATAAATGTGGCATAATTATATCTATTGTTTTGTATAATACTTACTGTTATAAGAGAAGGAACCAGCTGTTGGACTGAAAGGGGAAACCTCTGGAGGGAAGAGGGTGGAAGGGCGGGTTGGGAAGGGGGAATAGGGAGGGGTTTGTTACTGAGATGTAACTTGAAGAAAAAAAAAATAAAGTATTTATAAAAAAAAATAAATAAATAAATAAATAAATAAATATAATACAAAACAATAAGAACAATTAGACCACAATTATGAAAATTATAAAGTATTACATACATTCCCAATCTCCAGTCCATACATATTTTACAACTGTATTGATATTCTATTATCTATCTGTCTTGATGAGTTTAAAGTTCTATACCTAACTCCTTTTCCATCCTAACTTTTATTACCAACAAAAAAAAAAAAAACATTTTCTTAGACCTAGAACATCCTTTTAATTACTAAACAACTTAGTATTTAACTATGAGACTGTAACTATCTGGTCTTCAACCACATCAGAGACCTGAGAAGATAAATATATCTGAATAAACAAGAAGTACACAACCAGCAGCTTCCAAAATTAAGAAATGACAGACAGCTGGCTGCCTGGACAGTCCCCATTGACTACATTGGTACAAATATTTGTATATTGATACAAAATTAAGGTTAAGTCCTTTTAAGGTATTGTACCTACATAATGCTTTAAAATGCAATTTTTGGCCTTTTGATAGCAACTGTCACAAACTGTTTAGGATAATTAAGAAATGCAAACTAATAGTCATTCAAAATTGTCATTTTGTTAGGCACAAGTGTACTGTATCACAGATGTTTTCTAAGTTCATCAGAAATCAAGTTGCTAAGAGACAAGCATCATTTGTTTATCCAAATATACAGTGATAGATAGGTGGTCTTCAAAAACCTCCAGAGACCTGTAGAATATGGCATTCAAAAATGTTTTCTTAAGATTTTTTTATATTGAGACATGTCATCTCTAGACAGCACCCCCTCCCCAGTCTATTCCAAGTCAATGATGAGCATCAAAGAATCTCCATTTGGAGATAGCTGCATTAGTGGCAAGCTTGTCACTGGGCAAGAGAAATCCCTTGTTTGAATGGTAGACAGACTGCTGTCTGAAAAGGACAAAACTTGGAAGCAGGTAAATCAACACCCTAGCTCTGCCAAGACAGGGTAGGCAAGTCCTTCATGATTCCTGCTTGACAAACAATGTCTTTTTTGTTTTTCTAACCACTATCTTTCTCCCTCATTTTCTTTGATACACATTTGAGGGCTTTTGAACCTTTTCTGTTGATGCAGTTATTTGATGACCAGTTTAATATTTTTATCAAATGAGTTATTTAAATTTTCAGTCTATGAAAATCTTTTATCCATAAGATATATTTCATTTGTTAGTATTCCTTTGTAGACATTACACTTATCCACTATATACTGAGTACTCCTTTTCTAGTTTCCATAAGTCATGTTCTTTAGCAATTTATTATTTTTTTAGCTTTTATTTATTACTTCAAGTTACATATCCATTACTACCCCCCTCTACCCCCTCCTGGTCCCAACCTCCCTCCCTCTACCCCTTCTCCCATCCATTCCACCCCTCCAGTGTGGGGTGCCTCAATGTATCATCCCCCCTCAGTTCATTAGCCACATGAGGAGCTTCCTTGCACAGGGGACATTCACGGCAGTTTCACTAGGGTGGGGTGTCCCTCTAGCAGATAACCAAGTCTGTGTTTCTGTTCTTTTGTGTCTATTGATTGTTGGATATGTATCCTGTACTATATGGCTAAAATCCAGTTATAAGTGAATATATGCCATGTGTATCTTTCTGAGTCTAAGTTGTCTCACTCACGATTAGCTTTTCTAGTTCCATCCATTTAGTTTCGAATTGCATGAATTCTTTGTTTCTGATAGCTGAGTAGTATTCCATTGTGTAAATGTACCACAGTTTTTTAATACATTCTTCGGTTGAAGGGCATCTGGGTTGTTTCCAGTTTCTAGGTATTTCAAATAAAGCTTCCATGAACTTAGTTGAGGAGATGTCTTTGTGGCTTGGTGATAAATTTTTGGATATAAGCCCAGGAGTGATATGGCTGGGTCTTGGGGTAGAGATATTCCAAATTTTCTAAGATATTGCCAGACTCATTTCCATAGTGTTTGCACAGGTCTGCACTCCCATCAGCAATAGAGAAGTGTTCCCCTTTCTCCACAACCTTGCCAGTATGTGCTGTCTTTTGATTTTTTGATCTTAGCCATTCTGACAGGAGTGAGATGGCATGAGTTCCATTTCTCTGATGATTAAGGAAGTTGGACATTTCTTCAAGTGTCTCTCAACCATTTGAGATTCCTCTTTTGTGAATTCTCGATTTAACTCTGTTCCCATTATTTGGTTGGGTTATTTAGTTTCTTGGTTTTTAAATTCTTGGGTGCTTTATAAATTTTGAATATTAGCCCTCCTTCAGATATGGGATTGGTGAAGATATTTTCCAAATCTGTAGGCTGCTATTTTTTTCTAATGACAGTGTCCTTTGCCTTACAGAAGATTTTCAGTTTCGTACGGTCCCATTTATTGATTGTTGGTCTTAGGGCCTGAGCTATTGGTTTTCTGTTTAGGAAGTTGCCACCTATGCCAATAAGTATGAGACTTTTCCCCAATTTCTATTAGATTTAGTGTGTCTGGTTTTATGTTAAGGTCTTTGCAAAAAGTAACTATTCCTCCATTGAACAATGTTTTATGGAAATTTTTTAATGTATTTTTTCTGGAAAATGCTTAATTTCTTCAAGTTATGAAATATTCTCCTATACTGCATATGGAATCTGCTTCCTTTTACTTTTTCTTTCCTAATTTTTGAGCAAGTCTGCCCAGATGCAGACTTTTATTTCTGAATATATATGGTTTGTTTTTTATATTGGCCTTTTACGATAATGGATTTTTCTGCCATGGGAGAGCTCAATTTTGTTTCCTGCAGATATCCTTTGAAGGTAGATTCATTGTATGGTTGGAGGTATTTAAGCCCCAACAATCAAATTCTCTGTATACACCAGAGAACTGAGTATGCTTTGCACTGGTCAGCTTGAACATTATCTTCCCTCTCAAAAATCCTAATTCTAATCCCTCTATCTCTGCCATTCCTCTCTCTCACTACCACACTCTGTGATATTTCTAGGCTGGTGGCACATCTTAAAACACAGTTTCTGCCAGTCGTGGTGGCACATGCTTTTAATCCCCGCACTCTGGAGGTAGAGACAGGTGGATCTCTGTGAGTTCAAGGCCAGCCTGGTCTACAAAGTGAGTTGAGGACAGCCAGGGCTACACAGAGAAACCCTGTCTCAAAAAATACAAAAAACAAACAAACAAAACCACAGTTCCTACTGACCTCACCTCTGTTGTTAGAGGCTGGCATGCACAGATAAAGGGAAAAGTTACTAAAGGATGCTGTTGGAGAATACTAAGGACAGGTTGGTTTATGCTATTGAAGCTTTCTCCAACTTTAGCATTATAATACATTGAAAGGTTCATATTGTCTGAGTATTTATTTTACCTGAAAATTCAAGGGCTCATAATAAAGGCTAGACTCATAACAGTTTGAGACCTTACCTGTCACAAACTTACTAATACTTTCAGGAATGCAAGTGGCCACCGAGTACATATAAAGCAGCAAATTTCTCAAGTCTCTGTCATAGCTACTCAACATAGCACGAAGAATGTGGTGGCCTGGGTTAACAGAGCAATTTCCAGCCTAGGTATATAGTCACCTCATTTCTTCAGGAGGATGAAACTGCAACTTAGTTATCAATTGTATTTATTAATAAGTATAAACTGTAATAGTAGGCTGGCAGAGCAGCTAGCTAGCTTGTGGGAGGCCAGCAGGCCTGGCTTGCCTTAACTGCCAGCTTGACTTGTCCTGGGGATAAAGCCCTGGACTAAGGGTGGCCTTCACCACCTGCAACCTGAACTCTGTTAACTAATATATTCATTAATAAATATAAGTTGCTATATTATGTCAGTGGAGCAGCCAGTGCCCTGGTGGGAGATCAGCAGTCCTGACTGCCTTAGAGGACAGTAGGCCTGGCTGGGCAGCCTGGCAGGGCAGCTGCAAGATATTTATTAATAACTTTAAACTGTTATATTAAGCCAGTGGAGCAACTGGCACCAGCCTGGCATGGTAGCCACCAGGGCCTGCTGTTATGCCTATGACTGGCAGCCTGTAGGCCTTCCAGCCTGAAACACCCAGCAGCCTTTCTCCCAATAATTAATTACATCAAGACCCTTTAATGTTTCAATGCTTAGCCCTTAGCTGGGCAGACTCTCATCTAATTTACCTAAATTAATCCCAGACCACCCATTCCCAAATGGCCATGTGGTTTGCTGTACCATCCAGAGCTCTCAGACACATTTGTCTGCTTCTATGTCTCCTGGTGGAAAAGAAGGATTCCTCTGTATAAAATCCAGGGTTCCTGTTTCCATCTCAGGAAGTTCCACCTTCCTATACTCTTTCTAAAGACATTCTAGATAACACCCCTACTAGCAAAAACTATTTGGTTATTTTGGCCAAGTAAATCATTATGTTATTTAAAATATGAAGATCAGATCTAATCTTTTCCTCCCATGTTCTCATCCTACCTTTGCAATGTGCCTTGACATCCATTCCCTGCTTACCAAAATGAGGAAATACATTATAGATTTGTGGTAAATTATACTCTTCCAAATTATAAGAATTACTTGAGGATAAATTTTTTTCTCTTGTATATTGCCAACAGAATGTGTTTTTAAAATTGTGTTTCTAGGCACAGGCTCTTCTGGCAGAGACAACTAGAAAAAAGATGGGCAGGCATCTCTGGGACAAGCTAGAAACCAAGGGCAATAGAAACTCCCAGAATCTCTGAGGGTTACCCTAACTAAGACTCCTAGCAATGGGAGATATGGAACCTAAACCAACCATCTCCTGTAATCAGCCAAGGTTTCCAATAGAGGGATTGGGACACCAACCCAGCCACAAAATCTTCAACCCACAATTTGTCCTACCTACAAGATGTGCAGGAACAGGAGACTAGCATAAGCATCATCAGAGAGGCTTCATCCAGTGACTGATGGAGACGGATGCAGAGACCCACAGCCAAGCATTATGTGGCGCTTGGGGAATCTTGCAGAAGAGTGGAAGGAAGGATTGGAGGAGCCAGAGGGGTCAAGGACACAACAAGAAAATCTACATTATCAACTAACCTGAACCCATAAGGCCCCACAGAGACTGAACTGCCTACTAGGGAGCCTACACGGGACTGGCATAGATGCTCAGCACATATGTAAAGGTTGTGCACCTTGGTCCTCAAGTGAGACTCCTAACAACCAAAGAGGAGCTATCTATGACTCTGTTGCCTGTCTTTGGGAGCCTCTCCTCTTACTGGGCTGCCCAGTCTAGTCTCAATAGGAGAGGATGCACCTAGTCTTACTGCAACTTGATATGCCAGGCTGTTTGACCTTGGCTGACAGCGTTTTTTTATTTAATGAGATTGTGGGACCTTTGTAAGTCACATCATAACTTGAAGAAGTCAGTCACTAAGGAAAGACTTTGAGATCTATAGCCCTGAATCTGGACTGAACACTTTCCTCCTGGCTCATGCAGATGTGAGAAGTCTCTGTCATATATTCCCAATGCCATAAATTCTATCAGGCCTTTCCCACTGTGATGGAATGTACTCTTTCAAAACAAAAAATTTAAATATAAATTTCTTCATTTTTTGTTGTTTTTGTCAAATGTTTTGTCACAGCAGCAAGAAAAGTAAATACTAGAGCTTCACATTTGTTAAGTTCAAGAAGCAGATTTCTGAACCTGAATGTGGGGTGACCAAGGAATCACCAGGAACTCAAGAACGTTGCAAAAAGCAAGAGTATTTTATTGGCCAGCATACTGAAGTCAACTTCACAAACTCTCCATGCAAGGAAAGGGAGGAGACCCTGAACAGAATTTCAGTTCAGGTTAAATACATTTCATTAAGGCAGAATCAAGCATCATCAAGCAACAGTACTTTGATTGGCTAGCATATGTGACCTAGGAAACAAGGTGGGGATTTCCAAACTCATGACCATTGGCAACCTGTGGTTTCTATTGTTCTCCCTGTTGCTTTGGGAACTGGCCATACCCAAAAGGGGAACTTGGCCTCCTGGTAATGGCTAGAGATTCCAAGCCCCAGGGGGTAGTACATGATAGATTCTGAGGCAAGCTGACCCAGAAATTAGGGCCTACTCAAATTCCCAGGCTTCTGAACCCTGACTAGTTTGGTCAAATGAACTTTTGTCCTAACACACTCACACTGATATTTATCATCTAAGGCAAAATCAAACTCATCTCCGTGCTTTTTTAAATGGCCTTAACTAACCCCACTAATCCCTGAAGCACAATATGGTACTCTCACTATGAACTTCTGAGTCCCAACCCAACACTTTATTTCACACATCTTCATTTGTCTTTTTCTTGTTCCCTACTACACCCTTAGTAAAAGTTGGCCTTCTAGAAATTAGATGATCACCTCCAGAAAGGCAAGAACTTTCTTCCCATTCGGTAACTAGGAGAAGTAAAATGATATCTTAAAGAGTTAAACAGAACAAGAACACACTCTTAATAAGCCTGAAATATTTTCAAAGTTACCTTGTTAGTAACTGGAAGAAAAGTGAATTGAGTTGATAATTTTAATTGAAAATGAAATCACACTGAACCTAATTGCACCATGGCACAACACAGACACTACACAATGAAAACATCCATTTTATTGTTGCAAACCCTGTAAACATTGCCAGCCTTCAGGTAATGCTTCATTTCCCTTGAGCTCCTTCCAAATACAGCAGGATTTATTGATGTGTACAGTGAGGTCAAGTAATGAACTTTCAAGGTCATTTGTGGACAGGAGCATAATTTCTTCTGGCTCCTACTAGCCATCTTTACATAATGGATTCCTCCTGCAGAATTCATTACTTTTCCCACCATGATTTTAGGCAGTACACATATGCTCATTCTTATTATATTCTAATCATATTAGATATATAGATAGAGATAGAGATAGCAATATAGATAGATAATATTCTCATTATAATCTAAATTTTTATATCGCTATTTGGAGTCTCCTAAAGATCCAATGATAGATAATTCATATGTGAACTTTTTGAAGAAAACAGGAATGACTACATGGAACCTTTAGTTACAAGAGTACAGAGTTGTGGATATATTTTCTTCAGTTCTGTAAAAGGAACCCAAGACAAAAGCTTCTGGCCAAGGTTGCTACTCCTGTATTCAAAATTTCATCACACATAAAAATGTTTCAGTTAGATTATTCTTAACCATGAGAACTATAAGAAAAAAACTAAGGGTACACACTAATTTTACAAAGTTCAAGCTTATTATAATGTCAGTGTTGGGAAGCTTAAATACAGCCAAGCTTTCCTAGAGGCCTCTAATAAAGGTGAATGAACTTTCCCTTCTTACATTCTACAGAATCGTAATTGATCTCATCAGGGTGCATCATGAATTGGGTTAGAAGAAAGAAGAAGTGACGGAGGATGAAGGCACTATTCTATCAAAGATATTCTATCTTTGAAATCTTAACATTCTCATGGATAGCCAGTACACAAAACGTAAGAGCTTAGATTATGGCTCTGGGAGTATAGTTAATTGGGATACATCACTTGTGTTGACTTAAAGGACTTGGGAGAATTTGGCTATACAAACAAGCATTCAGTATGTATCTGGGGACACTAAATCTTAGTTTGTAGGGGAAACAGAGTAAAATGAATGGCTTCAAATGCCTGTAATTCACAAAGTCCTCCTTTGGGAAAACCCTTGCATTTATTTTAATGCCTCTCTATTACTGCCTTGTAATAATGTTAAAATATGGGATTTATGCATTTAATTTTGCACTTAGCCCTACGAATTACATATCTGATATTCAGTATGTAAGAACTCTCTATTATGACACATGGCAAGATTAGGTTACAGGGTGCCAGAACTAGTCAGTACTATATCAAGACAATGATTGTGATTGGGAACTAATTAAGAAGAAACTAGTTTGAAAAATAAATAAATTCTAGAATATTACAAGGACGCAGATTTGAACAACAAGGTTTAGAATTGTGTTTGCAACTACTCGTGCACCTTTGCAGAATTTTGAAGATAAATATGGTAATTAGGATTCTATGAAGAAGTGAACAATAAATTGAATGAATTCAATGGATTTAAAAACAAGATGTTGAAACTCCCGGAGCTCAAGGTCAGCCTGATGCAGGGCAAACTCTAAATAGAGAAAGACTTCGATCCAGGAGTGGTGGAACACATCTTTGAGCCCTTCAGATGGGAAACACAGGTCTCTGATCCCAATAATTAGAGTTCAGAGACACACACATGGGATTTGGAGGGACCTAGGTTTGGAGGCTACTTACAAAAGGCCTTCTCGATGCAGGCAGATTGTCCCTTGGGATCTCAAAATATATACACTAGAGCTGGTTTAGCTCCAAGGTGACAGAATGATTTCTTCTTTAACCTGGATTGAAAGATAACGCTTTGTATGTTGTCGGAAGGCCAATTTGCTTCAGGAGAAGTACTACCTAGACCCCCTTCCCAAAAAAAAAAAAAAAAAAAGAGGGCAATTGTCCTAGGGTTGGGATTGGGGCAGGGCTCTGCTCTTATCTTTCCAGGACAATCAAAGCATCCATTAGGGGAGCCCGGGGACAGCTGGACAGCGGAAACCACAGCAGAGAGCAGAATCAGGCACCAAGGAGGACGAGTGACCCAGTTGATTCTGCCTGGCAGACTTCCTCAATAGCTGTCTCCATCGGGGGCCTGCAACCACCACGGCAATCCAATGTCGCTGGGACCGTTCAGCTCTACACAATGCCCCGGCAGGAACCTCAGTGAAGCCTGCAAGATCAGCTTCTGCCTACAAACCCCTTAGGTCATCTAAACAGCTGAGAACAGAAGGACTGAACATAAAAGGAGTGTACTAACATTTTTAACCATTTTTTCCATTTGGGTTCGGGCCCCAAACAGGTCTACTACGACCCAAATCAGCAGGAAGTCACTTTAAGAGAGCGACGTCCCATGCCCAGAGGGTGGGGAAGGTGTTTCTACGCCCTTCTTTTTGGTTATTTGAAGGATAACTGAAAACTCTGATATTTAGGGGAAGAGATTACAAGCTGATAAATGGTCCTGTTTAATGGGTTTTGGAGGTTAGCCCCAGGGACTTCCTACTTTTCCTTTTCTGTATCCTTCTTCCTCTCCTATGTAGGACTGCATAGGCTTGAGAAAAATGAGATATAGACATAGCACAGGAAGGTCCAAGAAGAAGGGGCAGATTATTGAATATGCCCTTATACCTTTGTATATTGATACAAAATTAGTAGGTTATTTGGCTAAAGTGGTATTGACCATTGTTTATTGTGCAAAAATAAGATTGTATTGGATTACATAGGTATTGATCTTTGTATATTGATACAAAATTAAGATTATAGTTGGCCACAATGGTATTGACCCTTGTATATGGATGTAATATTAAGATTGTATTGGGCTACATAGGCATTGACCTTTGTATATTGATACATAATTAAGAGTATATTTAACCACAACTGAATAGATCTTTGAATACTGATACAAAATTAAAGGTAATGCTTCCTAATGGTATCATACCTAGAGATACTTAAAAATAAAATGAGAAGCTCTGGCCTCTTGATACCAACCGTCTAAAACGGTCTAGGATAGTTAAGTAAAACAAACTCCTAGTCATGCAAACATGTCACTTTGTTAGCTACTATGACAGTCTATCACAGATATTCTCTAAACTACTCAGTAATCAAGTTGTTAAGAGACAAGCAACATTTGCTTATCTAAATACAAGAGATGGATAGGGCATCTTCAAAAACCCCTAGAGATCTGCAGAATATGGCATTCAAAGATGTTATCTTAAATCAAGATTTTCTTTTTTTTTATATCGAGACATATCAGCGCCTGAGAGCACCCCCTATTCTACTCCAAGTAGAAGATAAGCATCGAAGAACATCCACTATAAGATGGTTGAATTAGTGGCAAGCCTATCTCTTGGCATGAAAAAACCCCTTGCATCAACTGCAGACAGACTGCTGTCCAAAAAGACAAAACTTGGTAGCAGGGAAGTCGACAGCCTAACTCTGCCAAGACAGGGTAGGTAAGTCCTTCATAATCCCGGCTCTACAACAAATGTCTGTCAGAGAAATAGGACCCAAAGGCTGAAGACTGATGTAGGAATGTATGGAGAGAAAATGGGAACTGTCCAGGCAGTCATTGGTATGTCCTTTCTTAGTTTTGGAAGCTGCAGACCCTGCACTTCCTATATAAGCAGATATATTTATCCCTCTCAGGTCTCTGAGGTGGTTGAAGAATAGACAGCTAGAGTCTCATAGTTAAATTTTGAGTTGTTTAGGAATCAAGAGGGTGTTATAGATCTAAGAAGATACTCTTAAAAGTTGTTGCAAGTTAGTATGAATGGTGAGTCATATATAGACCTTTAAACTCATGGAGATGGTTAGATAGTAGAATGTTAAAGTCAGGGGCCAAATGTGTATAAACTGGACATTGGGAAGGTATACTGGGCCATTTAACTCTCACAAATGTGGCATATTTATATCTGTTGTTTTGTATGATACTTACTGCTATAAGAGAAGGAACCATATGTTGGACTGAAAGGGGAAACTTCTGGGGGGAAGAGGGTGGAAGGGCGGGATAGGAAGGGGGAATAGGGAGGGGTTTGTGACTGAGATGTAACTTGAAGAAAAAAAAATAAAGTATTAAAAAAAAAAAGAAGTTGAAACTGAATGCTTTTTAATAAGAGTTTAACAGTAAACCTAAGATCAAAGTAGAATTGAGACATATTTCAGAATGGATACCCTGTGTTTTTCCTCATCCTGGTACTATCTTTCTCTATAATGTCTCTTTCCAGAATCAACAGGAGGATAAAAGCAATTTATTTCATGATCTTGTGTCTTTTTTCTAATACTATGCCAAACATATTCTACAATAACCCAAATTGTCCATAGTGAAAATTTTCATAATATATCCTTATTCCAACAAATACATTTTATGAAATTGCTTAGACAGCCTCACACATGTCTTTATACACAACTTTCCACCTTTAATATTCCTCCCACTTGTGCCAGACTCCTTTCTTGCCCAAAAATCTCTTTCCCATATTCATGACATTTGGTTTTGTTTCTGACCCACTGAGTATATCACAATTTAAAACTATTTCAGAGAATATTGTTAAGACAATTGTGTGTTTATATCTCTCAAAAGTAATTCCATTGTGCTACCATCTTCCTTCAGATTTACTCTTGACATAGCATCAGCTTGTTTTGAATTCAAAAACATATTATAATAATAAACAACTCCGATAATCATTGAAAATGTTTACTGGCTTTTAGATTTATGTTAATCAGGAATAACCACTTGACAGTGTGATACTGTGAATAAATATTAAAGTTTCTAAATCAATAACCAGGGGTGAAAATAAATCTTCATCTAATCGTGACTGTGAGGCGTTGATTTTATTCACAGTATTGACACTGCTCAGTGGAGTTCATTCTTGCTTCATCCTATTTCAGCCACGTCGAAGAAACTGTACAGATTGAGAATGGCACCCTCACCTCCCAAAAGAATGGCTTTGGCCCTAAATGTAAACTCTGGCTTACCTTGTCTCATCAGAAAGATTGGAGCTCAAAGGTTTCGCTCAGATAACACCTTTTTGTCTACTTAAAATAAAACATCTGGATCCTGAGCTTCAGGTTAACAAAAAGAAAAAAAAAATCTGTTAAAAAACTGTCAACATGCAAATGTAAAAATTCTCATTTTACTTGCAAAAATATGCAGAAATTAGCTGAATCCTATAATTACAACTTAGTTTGGTTCATTAACATTACTTTGAAAATTCAATGCACAAGCATTAACATTGCCCATCTTATAAACTCTTCCTCTCTTGCCACATGTAAACCTACATCTTTCTTTCACTTTCTCCTCCTTGCTCAGCTCCAGCCACACTGAGCTCTTGGTCTGTTTTGATGTACAACCCAGCACTGAGACCAATGCTTATGTCAACTGTAAAGCATATACTCTGATGGTCTATTAGATGCTGAAGAATGGATTAAAAAAAAAGTGTAGTACATTTACACTATGGAATATTACTTAGCTATAAGAATCAAGAAAATTATGCAAACAGGTGGAACTAGAAACACTCATTCTGAGTAAGCTAAACCAGACCCAGAAAGATACACATGGCATGTATTCACTTATAACTGGATGTTACCATATAGTACAGGATAACTATCCTATAACCCATAGATCCAAAGGAACAGAAAATATCCTACTAGAAATATAACTATCCTACTAGAAATTCCACCCAGCAGCAGATCAAAACAGATGCTAAGACACACAATTAAACATTAAGTGGAGCTATGGGAGTCCTGCATAAGAGAGGGAGGAGTCCTAGAGAAACCCGAAGGGGACAAGAACAACACATGGAGATCAACAGAACCAACCAACCTGTGCCCCTAGACGTCTACAGAGACTGAAACACTAACCACAAAAAGAAGAAAGCTTAGACTAGACCTAGGACCTCCCCACACACACACTATACAAATACAGAGGATAGGCAATTTGGTCTTCACACAGATCCCTCAGCAAGTGGGCAGAGGGGTGGTCCAGGGGCTGTTCTCAATCATGGACTTTGTTACCTGATAGTGGGACACTTTACCCTAGTGGAGCTACCATGTAAGGCCCCAGAGCAAGAGGAAGCTCTTAGCCCTCATGTGATTGATGAACTATGGGGGGCTGATATGTGTGGGGCCCCACACTGAAAAAGAAAGATAGGTAGGAGAGGTGGTAGAAAGTAGAAGGGTAGAACTGGCAGGGGAGAAGGAAGGGAACTGTGATTGAGATGTAATTTGAATTAATAAATGTTAAGAAAAAAGGGGGGAAAGGGAAAAAATTACAATGGAGCCAAAACACCTCCTGTTATACCTACACCTACCAATATAGAGAGACATATTGTTTATGTTAGCCATGGTGCTGTGGCAACATGTCTACTGGGATGCCAGATGGATCAAAGTATGACAGGAACAATCATGGCCAGCAGCATACCCTTGATATTGTTCACAAATGGTTGTTATCAGTTTATATATTTACTAAAGTATATGGCTTACTGTTATTTTAAATTATATATATATATATTACCTTTATTTATGGATTTATCCTAGAAAGGATGACATGAGCTCAGATTTCTGTGGCTTTGGAGTTGTAAGATTTGGGACGAAGAGATTTTAGCCATGAGACAAGGCTGCATGGATTAATATCAACTTCTCCCATATGAGAACTTGTACTATCATACCACCAAAATTTCTGTCTTCTCGTTTGGTTTATTGAAGATACTTTCCATACCATGGTGAAAGTATTCATGCATAATTTTATACCACTGTTTGAGAAATGAACCCAGGTTTCTTAAAGACCAAGTAATGAGATCTACCCAGGGTTGTATGAAATGCAATTGGTTGAGGAACTGACAAAAGCATTGTCCTACAGGTGAGCAAGAGCAAGCCGATCACATTCAATTATTACTGAAGGGAATAATGTTGGTTAAAACTTTAGATGACTCTAGTCAGGTCATGCTATGTCCATCCAGAGGGAAATGAATGTGAGGGAGCAGAAAACAGAGCAGTTATACCTAGGTTAACTACTTACTTAGAGATCTTAAAGCTAAATACCAGCCTATTAAACAAGCTATACCAATTCCTTCTGTAAAAATTGTTGGGGTACACTGTGTGAAGTTGTATCTCTGTCCTTCCTCATTTATCTAAACCATTCTCTGACTGGTTTTAATTAAAAATATATGATGACCAGTTAGCTGGGCAGAGAGAGAAGTCGTAGGCAGGACTTCCTGGGAGAAGGAAAGTAATTCTGGGAGGAAGAAAAAGGAAGGTCCTTATTCGCCTTCAAGGAGTCAAGACAGGAGAGGCGTGATTGTGGACTCTGAAGGTACAGCTAGCTACATGACTGAATGGGCTCGGTGGTTGGGTTAATTTAGATGAGCTAGTTGAGAGTCGGCCCAGCTAAGGCTTAATTATTGAAATATTGAAAGGTATTGGTGTCTTTATTTTTATGGACTAATGGCCACCCTGGGACTCAGGCCATTTTACCAGGAGACATACACTGCTGGTTTTACATGACAGAAAGTCTCAAATTTTCACATAGTATCATTAATGTAGCTTTCATTTTCTGTTAAACTTTTTCTATTATCAATCTTGCCCAGATATGTGATACTTTTATAACACTTTTTGACACAGAAAATAGTTTAAAAAATCCAAAACATAATAAAATTTTAAGAGTAGCATATATTTTTCTAAATTGGGAGCTTGTATAATTGTGTTCATCAAACACAGAAGAAAATTTGGCTTTAATGTATGAAATTTACCTACTGTGTAGTACAGGGACCAGTTAAGGAAATACATCATTTAGTTTCTGTAATAATCATCTTCATTGTGTAAATTAAGCAGAGTTCATAAAAATAAAGTTCTAGAGTATTTAATATCATAATAATGATATTTATTTTTGCTTTTTAAAAACCAAATGAGCACATTTATTTTTTTCTGAAAAGTGATAAAGAATCCATGAGTAATAGATTATCTTAAAACAATAGTTACTGGGCTGGAGAGGTGGCTCAGAGGTTAAGAGCACTGGCTATTCTTCCAAAGGTCCTGAGTTCAATTCCCAGCAACCACATGGTGTTTCACAGCCATCTACATTGAGATCGGCTGCCCGGGCATATATGTAGAGCAAATATTGCATAATAAATAAATAAATAAATGTTTAAAAAAAAAAAAAAAACAATAGTTACTGCATAGTAGGTGCTGTGCTGTGATTTGAGTTAAGATCTATGGTGTACAGCTGAGCACTCTGTTAACAGTTCATGTCAACTGGGCATAAAGTCGTCTCCACTGCCATCATTACTGCATATGCAATACTCAGGGACATAACTGCAAAATAGTGTTAAGCAGTCAAGGCATCCAGGGGAAATATATCCAATACATGAGCAAATCACCTAAAAATGAAATTTAATTTCTTCCAAAGTTTGTTTACAGCAAAAACCTCATATTTCATGACCCAGTTACTCTGATAATTTGAAATTTTTTATTTATTTTTTCTTTTTTTGGTGTGTGATGTTTTGGGATCAATCATCAAATCCTTACACTTGTGTGGCAGGCAATCATTTTATCAGTTAGTGCATCATGCTAGCCCCAAGCTGCCTGGTTTTGAGCATCATACAATTTCAAGTATTTAAGTGACTTTTTAAAAATATGTTTGTTTATTTATTAATTCAAGTTACCTCCCAATCACTGCCTCCTTCCTCCTCCCTTCCTGGTCTCCCCGCCCCCCCCCCTTTAACCTTTCTCCCACCTATCCTACTCCTCTGGTGTATGGGGGAGGCCTATCAGTCACATGATGGCTAAGAGCTTCCTCTTGCTCTGGGGCCCCAACTTGGCAGCTCCACTAGAGTAAAGTGTCCCAATAATAGGTAGCAAAGTCCATGACTGAGACTGTCCCACCCCTACTTGCTAAGGGATCTGTATAGAGAATTACCTATCCTCTATATTTGTATGGGGGTCTAGGTCAAGTCTTAGTTTTTTTTGTTTGCTTGGTTGGTTGGTTGGTTGGTTGGTTTTTTTGTTGTTGTTGTTTCTTATTTTGGTTAGTGTTTCAGTTACTGTTAGCCTCTAGTAGCCTAGGATAGTTGGTTCTATTGATCTTCATGTGCTGAGATTGACCCCTCTGGGTCTCTCTAATCCTCCTCCCTCTTTCTATGGAAATCAGTATGGTGATATCTTAGAAAACTTGGAATAGCTCTTCCTCAAGACCAAGCCATACCACTCCAGGGCTTATAATCAAAAGATTCTTCACCAAACCACAAGAACGTCAGCTCAACAATGTACATAGCAGCTTTATGTGTAATAGCTACAAACTAGAAACAACCCAGATGCCGTTCAATGGAAGAATGGATTTAAAAAAAAAAAAACTGTGGTACATTTATAAAAAATTAATTACTACGAGCTATTAGAAAGAAGGAAATCATGCAATTTGTAACCAAGTGGATAGAACTATAAAAACTCATGCTCAGTGAGCTTACCCAGAACCAAAAAGATACACATGGCATATATTCACTTATAACTGAATGTTAACCATATAGTATAGGATAACTATCCTACAACCCACAGACCCAAAGGAACAGGAACCTAGCATAACTATCCTATGAGAAATTCCATCCAGCAGTAGATCAAATCAGATGCCAAGATACAAAATCAAACATTAGGTGGAACTCTGAAAATTGTATTTCAATTCTTGGGCTTTTCTCCTATTTTTTTAAACTTTTAAAATTTTTATGTTGTTTATGTATTTATGTCTATCTGTGTCATTGTGTTTATGTGTATGTGTCTGTGTGTATATGTGTCTGTATGTGTACGTGTGTGTATATCTGTGTGTATCTGTCTCTCTCTCTCTCTCTGTGTGTGTGTGTGTGTGTGTGTGTGTGTGTGTTTGTGTGTAACATGGTTATTCTAGAAGAAGAGGTCACAAACTTGAAAAAGAATAGAGAAGATACTAGAAGAGTTAGAACTGGGAGAGAGTAAATTGGAAATAGTATAAATATAGTATTTATGTATGAAATTTACTTACTTTGTTTTTTTACAGCATTACATTTTGCTTTTTTTAATGTTTATTTATTACTTCAAGTTACACTCCATCACAGTGCCCTCTTTCAACCACTCCCACTTCCACCCTCCTACCCTCTCCTCCTTCTACCACCCATCCAACTCCTCCAAAGTGGAGTGTCCCTACAAATCATCACCTCTCAGTTCAACAGTCATATGAGAGCTAAGAGCTTCCTCTTGCACTGGGGGCCTACATGGTAGCACCCATAGGGCAAATTGTCCCATTGATAAGTAACAAGGTCTATGTCCCTGATCTTTTGGTGTGTTGATTGTAGGATAGTTATCATGTACTATATGGCTAAAATCCAATTATAAGTAAGTAGATGCCATGTGCATCTTACTTTGAAATCACTTTGAGATTTATATCAGGTTAAAAGTTCCTGCACATAAAGTCATTTATTGCAAATGAAAACTATAGGAGATGCAAACTAAAAATGAGTTTCTTAGTTTTTCTCTCACATGCTCTAATCTAAAATGAGCTTTTGTTATCAACATTTTTTCAAGAGAAAAATATTTAAAATCAAACAACTCTAAGAAGCACATTTCCATGCAAAAAATCTTACTCAGATAGTATAGTGGCATTAAGGTTCTTGATGTTTTCTATCTAGGATTTAACCGTAAGCCATTGAAATTAAGATAGCAGGTCTTGATTCTAGTTTTAATCAGAAACCAGTAATACCCAGTCAGATAGGATAAGAAGCATACCACACAGTCAAGTTATGCATTATTATGCTAAATTGTTCTATTGGCATTTTATTCTTCTGAATAATCCACTAGTATTCAGTTCTTTTAAGACGATAAGATACTAAACATCAGTAACATCAAGGAAAACTGTATAGACAAACAACATTGGTCACTGTCCTACTTCTTCATCCTCATCAGTAAACACTCCTGACATTACCTTTTTGGTTTATACTACTGTTTGTTTGTGTGTTTGTTTGTATTTGTTGTTTCTTTAAAGAACACTGATACTTGTAAATGTGTTATCTGACATCTATATCTATTTTGGTAAATTGTAGACCACAGAAACCTGAACACATCTGCCTGATTTCTTTTATTTTGCCAAATAATGTGTTTTGCAGCATGTTTTGTGAGCTCTGACAAACACTTAAATTGCCATGATTTGCTGCATGAAACCTCTAGAAACCTTACTTACCAAGGAATTTAACCCAAATCAAATATCACTGCAAAGCTGATAAAAAGGGGTAAATGGCAGAGTCATATAATAAATGCCACTGAGTTTATTGCATTTGCGAGTTTTGAGGTAATTAATAGTACATGGTTACAATCCACAAAGAGATGAACTGGTGAGGCTAGACATCTAGTGGAAAGGTATCAGAAGTTACAAACATTTAGAGGTCTAAAGGCTAATTAGATATCAAAAGCCTATAATTAAAAGGATTTAATATGTTAGTAAATTAACAAAACCTAATAGAATCTTATTGTTATAAATGAATATTTTTTCCAGTTTTCTTTTTTTGAAGCTCTGGTGTAGCCTCACACTAAATGTGTATGCAGAAGTAAAAAAAAAGAAAAAAAATCTGGTGTAATATCACAATAGAAAAAAAATTCTCCAAGAACAATAAAGAAATAACAGAACTGTTTGTTTCTGTCCTGTGGGAAGATCTCAGAGGAAAATGCCTATACATTCTGGTCCTGTTCCACCGGATGGGACTGATTTTTCCCTGTTGGAATGGGTCACATTTCTTAATTAGTTGGCAATTACTTAGGCATACATGTCTATCACATCTATCTCCATGTTTTCTCCTTTTGTTCTTTGTAGCCTATGAATAACTTAAATATCAATACATACCTTATCACTGATTTCCCTACTTCTGACTGTCTCCATCTGCATCCCGCTTGCCCACATCTACAGTGGAGTAGCCCTTGTTGCCACTAACTGCACCATTCAGAATCCCAGGCTCAAAGGCTCAGTGTTTCAGCTCCACTCTTTGCTATATTTACCCCACCAAGTAATAATAGTGATTATGATGATGATGATGATGATGACGATGATGATGATGATAATAATAATAATAATAATAAAAGATTTCTTACCCCTGTAAGTTTTGCCAGTCTTTTGTATTTCACTCTTTTGTTCATCAAAAAAATAATTTTAAATATCAGGGTTTGAAAGAGTAATGATGTACAAACCTACCATAAGTTACACATTCTAGAGAAATGATTATTTTTAAATTTTGGGGGGAAATCAATGTTATTAAAAATATAGGAAAATATCACAAATTCATGCTTCTTAACTCTGAGCCAGTTGCTAATTCTGAAAACCATTTGAACATCATCTACAAAATCTGATCATGGGCCAGAGGTGGTAACCTTTAATTCCAGCACCAGAGAGGCATATAGATCTCTGTGAGCTCAACCAAGCCAGACCTACATGGTAATATCCTGTAACAAAACAAAGCAAGAACAGTAAAAACTGATCATGAGCCTTTCTTAAAAAAACATGTAAAATAATTTTTATTGGAGTAAAGATTGAAAAAAGAATGAAGATCATATGTGAAGTTTAATTCATATGAAGATATATGGGGCAAGTTAGTCTCACCGTCATTTTACCCACAATCTGCTCAGGTTTATAGGAAATACCAGTTGTTTTCAATTGAGGTTACTTACATCTAATTTTTAAATTATCACCTAAAATGTAATAGGCATACAAGAATCTTTGACTCTATGTTAAAGGAAAACAATCATATATTTTATATAGTTTTGGAAATAGTTAAAAACTATCCTTATCATTTGGGGTGAAACAGTTGTTAATTGTGCTAATAAGAACAAAGCGATGAATAATGAAGCAAGTCTTTGGCCTTCCTAATGTTCATTCCTAGAGATATAAATCTAGGCTATTACAAATATTTCAGGCAGATTAAGGTGCACTGATGAGTATTTAGTGGGATGGGTTCACAGAATGCAGTATCTGAGAACTTCTCTGTTCAAATTACTGTACCTTGAGACAGATAATAAATCTAATGAAGCTTATTTTATAGTTAATTGTTTTAGTCATAGGACTTCTTGCCATAGCGATAAGGCCATAGATATTGTAAAAAACAGGACAAAAGGTCTTATTACCACTTTGTAAGAGGAAATAATATTGATTGCTACACAGAAATCAAATAAATTAATGGGAAATTATGCATCACCTTTTAAATAAAATCAGGTGGTTTCTAGCTATATTTCCATTGTGTTTCTAGCTTGTTTCTAGTTTGTGCAAATGCAAATTATAAATGTCCATCTGGATGATTGGGATTAATTTGAACCAATATAGACAAAAACAAATTTTTTCTATCACATATCAAAGAAAATGTATCTAAAGTGTACCTAAAGATATTTCTAGACCCTCAAACAGACTATTTAACACAACTTTCCACATCTAAAAAAACTAAAGAATGCTCAGGTTTTCACTGAGAAACTCCAGCGGTTTGATCATTGAATCATGAATGTGTATTCTTATTGCCATACAATACATCCTCCGGGGTTTTCTGACTTATGAATAAATGATGTTTAATTTAATCCCAAAAGATCAAGTAACATGCTCAAAGAACAGGGCACAGACATCAAAGCCTCACCTTCCTCCTGAGTATGTATCTATGCCCCCAAAATAATTTAAAAAGCAAAAATAACAAAGAGATTTGGAGGAATAGATAAGTATCTCCTTTAAGCAAATTTAACAAATATATTTTCTGAAAAAGGAAGCAAAGTAGTACCCCTTTGTTACCTCTACTTCAACATCACTAATTGGCTTCATCACAAGGGGATCCAGTTTAACTTTTTCTTTCTGTGTGTCATTATAATTCAAAGTCATGTATTCAACAAGTACAGGAGACAGATATTAGCATGCTCCTAGTAATTCTCACCTTTTAATATTCATGTTCTTTGATAATCCCCTCTCTAATTCAGGCTAGATTTAGTAACTTTTCTTTGATGAAAAGATGGCTTAGGGGTTAAGAGCACTGGCTGCTCCTACAAAGGACCCAAGTTTGATTCTGAGAACTCACAAAGTCCCAAACAACAGCCAAGAAGCCTCAAACAATAGTCTGTAACTCCAACTCTAGGGATCCACTGTCCTCTTCTGTATTCTATAGTCACTGTATGTGACACACTGACCTGTGTAGTCACTCATAAACATAAAATAAAGGTAAGTAAATATATTTCTTAAAAACAAAAAAAATCACACCAAAAAGTCATCAAATCTTACATCTAAAAAAGTTACAAAGTAAAGAAAACTTCCAGATTTCTCTGCTTTAGGAAAGGAACACATGTGTTTCCATCCATGAAAAACAGACCCCTAAAAGGGGCATGCAAAACATCCTGATAGAGAGCATCTGATGTTTTCCCAGCTGGAAACTGCCACATGTGGGAAACATATTTACATCTTTGGGGGGATAGACTCCTTAAAGGGCAGGTCATCTTGGTCAAAAGGATGTACCTTGTGCTGAGGGCATGAAGTTGGCCAATTGAAAAGCATCCTTGTGCATATTTGGAGGAGGTATAAAGGGAGGCCCCAGAAACATAGATGGGCTTTTTGTATGGCATCGCTTCTCATTGCTGCTTCTCTTTGAAAGATTCCAGAGAATGTTTCGCTGAAGCTTGCTGCTGCTGAGAGTTGCTGAAGATCATGGCCCAGGTTGAGTAAGCCCAGGTTGGCCCCATTTCAGGCCTTGAAAGCCACTTGTTTGTCTGTCCTTGTTGGTGCTCCTGGTTAACTGTATTCCCATTGCAGTTGATTGCTGTGTTCCCATTGCTGATTGTACCTGTTCCTCTGTGTGCTGCTTTGGCTGGACTGCTGAGGAGTTGTCCCAGGGACCTTCGATTGAGGAAGTCTTCATCTTAATATCCTTTCTTCTCTACCTCAGTTTGATGGCTTGGATGGCATATAAAGTTATTAATAAATGATTTAAAATATACCTTCACACAATGGCAACAATGAAGAGAATACAAGAAGTTCTCATAATTTCATTGACCACTACCATGTCTGCTCCAACAATCCTATAAGGAGCTGAATCCTGCCAAAAAACACAGAGGTTATCTTAAAATTAGGTTCTCCCTCCAAGCCTTGTTATTTTGTTCAATATTTGGATCATTGACTTCTAAAAGATTCAAATTCAAATCACTAGATATGAGCTGGGTGGATTCTAGGTTCTAATCCACAGATAATATAAGAAAAGGAGCCTGTTTTAAAATCTCTAAGTTTGTGCTAATTCATGCCATAAAAACACATAACAAAATCTATATTGGCAAAAGAACGCCAATTTTCCAAGAAATTTACATGTGATTTCTTTGTGCATAAAACCAAATCAAAGTGTCTAAAATATTAAATAAAATATATTTCCAATAATAATAATAATAATAATAATAATGTCAAATTACATTACAAAACAAGTAATAGCAATAATGATTCTCTTTGTTGATCCATTTACCACCTACCAGAAGGTACTTTGGAAGGATTTGTAACATGAAATTATATCCTGATAAGCTTAAATGGCATCTTAAGCATCTTAATCAGATTTTGTAAGATTATTCGGTCTCATTGAGACTTGTAAAATATGAGGCAAATATGCCTTCATATTTCTACAGCACCGTTGCTTTTAGTTTCTAGATCTGTTAAAAGTGTTCTTTAGTATGCTGTTCTATAATACTTTACAAACACATAGTTAACACCATGCAGCTATGTATCTGAGATAATAATGTCAAATAAATATTTAAGCAGTTTATAATAGCTTTTTTTCTTTGGGGGTTAGGAAGTAATAATTCTTAGATGAATGACTTACTTTCCAGATCACATTTATTACTCAGTGTTGAACTTTTTCATTTTCAATAAAGAGATAGATTCAATGATTTATAATTATGATATCATAGCATAAGATTTAGAAATGACATACTAGTCTACTTTTGTACAAAACAGCAATTCATATCAACATTTCTGGAAACCTGGAAACTGGTAAGCAATTCAATTTTATATAATCAGGTTGAAAGCTACAAATATGTGAAAGTAAAAAAAAAAAAAAAACTTCTATTCATTACCAGTGAGGCATGCCGATATGCTATAATTTCCCCCAAAAGATAAAGAACTAGTGCTGAAGAATTAAAAATAGGGTTTCAAGTAGCAGGATTTGATATGGTTATTATACTCAAAATGTCAAAATCAAAATATATTTTAGGACATATTTGTATAAAGTTTGATATACTGAAAAGTATATTCCACCTAGTATAATGTAAAAAATGTGATGGTTCAGAGTTATTCCTAATCTCTATGCAAAAGTGGATGTATTTCACACATGCCATTTTCATTTAGAAGTGTCAACCCTGGGGACAAATTGAGAAGATTGACCAAAACAAAACTAATCACTCTAGGCCCTTTCATGGCAGGTAGAATCAGCCCTTTAAATGAACGCATCCAGTTGTTATATGACATCCATACTGCAGTTACATGGTTCAAGTAATTCAAGTAACAAACAAAAATACTTAGAAAATGTAGCTGCTACCACAGTTAGGTAGCCTCTAAGGAGATAAGCTGTCTCTAATGACTTTAAAGATAACTGCGTAAACATGAGCTGAACAAGGGCGACACCAAAAGATGTGCCAAGGTATACGCAGGAAAGTCCACAAGGCTGAAACCCTACACAAAGAATTACAGGCAACTAAGCAAAGTTGAGTTGACACTTTATGGGGGAGAAATAGTCTTCCACTGGGAACTACACATTGACTGGTTGTTCAGTGCTACTCAGCTAAGAAAACACACATACAAGTAGCACTATACAGACTGAGTGGATTATATTTAAAAATATATGTATATACATATATAATATAACAATGAACTAATTAAGAGGCCATAAATTTAAAAAGGAGAAAGAAGGGTATATAGGGGAAAATGGAGGAAAGAAAGAGGAGAAAATGATATAATTACATTATAATCTCAAAAATGAAAGAAAAGAAGTTTATGTTGTGTATATGGCAAAGGGCTCACTGTGCTAAATAATTATATTTAATCAGCTCTTATAAATGTTTTTCAGGACAACACAGGAGTTGTTTTGATAAAATGAAATAATTAGTACAATCATCCCATTTGAGACTCTTTGTAGATACCATATATGTATGTACAACAAAATATAATCTCTTAGCAAATTTTTCATGAGCAACAAAATACTACGCATGAAAAACTGTATGCCATATATTGAACTTTTAGACTCTTACCCTACAAAACTGCAAGTGTTTGTTCTTCACCAGTATCTCTCCATTTTGCCACCATCCAGACCCTAGCAACAATCCTCCTATTTTCTGTTTTCTGAGGTTTGGTTTTTTTTATGTGTTTAGTTTATTCAGTTGTTAATTTTAATGGTTTATGAGTTTAGTTTGTTCGCTTGTTTGTTTGTTCAATTGTTATTTTTGTTTTCTATTCACATTATGAATGAAATCATGTTAGGTTTGTTTTCATGCATTTCATCATATTCCACACTCTACAATGCCCTTCAGCCATAAATGTAGTCACAAATGGTAATGTCACATTCTTTTAAAGGGCTGAATCAAATTAAAATAAATTAATTAAAATCATAGTCTTTAAAAACTTCTTTTTCATTGATAAAATAGAAAGCACATTATACCAACACTTTGAAAATATAATTTAATTAGCACTTTTAAAATTGTGTAATAACAATATTATGAAGGAGTGGTTGCAAAATAAAATACCTTAGCTATTACAACCTAAATATCATTAAAACATAAGCAAACTGAAGAAGAAAATAGTAAATATAAGACAGGAGTGAAAAAGGAAAACAACAGATAAACTGAAAAAAGGCAAAACTGTATTATCTGTTACTGAATAAAATTCATGAATATTCAATCACACAGACTCTGATGATTAGTTTGAGTCGTTAACTCGATCTGATAAGAAAGACCAAGGAAATTACTAAGGCACATTTTTGGTGTGTCCGTGAGTGTGTTTCCAGAGAACTTTAACTAAAGAAGGAAGACGCACATTGAATGAAAGGAGGGTGTCATCCCATATTTAGTGATCTCAGACTAAATTATAAGTGGGGGAGAAAAGACAGTTGAGAGAGGGTGCTTTCTCTTCGCTACTTGATCCACTTGTATAAAATCCTCCTGCCAGCACTTGCCTTCTCTGTTATGATGGGCTCTATCATCTAAGCCATGCGGCCAGTAAATTTTTCCTACCCCAAGATTCATTTTATCACAACAGCAAGAAAGTTAACTAATACACTGATGTCCTGGTTGGAATGTTTGTTTTTGTTTGTTTTGTCAATTTGGTACAATCTTGGTTCATCTGAAAAGATGGTATCTCAATTGAAAACATTCATCACTACGAGTGGCTTTTTGTAGGCAAGACTGTGGAGCACGTCTTTTTACTTGATGTTTGACATGTAAGGGCCAAACCCACCAGTGTGATACCATCCCTGGGTATGTGGTTCTAGAGTTTATAAGGCAGCAAAATGGTGAAACCGTAAGAAACAAGAACACTCTTGCATGCACCCTGCTTGAGCTCCTGCTTCCAGGTTCCTGCCTTGAGTTCCTCCCCTGGCTTCCTCAATTATAGACTGTGATCTCGAGCAGTAAGCAGAGACACACCTTCTTAAGTTGCTTTGTTCAGCAGAAAACCTGACTAAGATAAATGAGCAAGGAAATTTTAAAAATGACTGAAATTATCAAAATCAATATTGAAAGTAGTAGCATTGTAGATGCTTCAGGTATTAAAGGGTTAATCAAGGTATATAAATAGTCTGTGACCATAAAATCCGTGTAGATGACACAGACACATTTTATAATAACCACAGCCTACTCATTCAAACATCTTTGGATTTGAATGAGTTTGTATCTATTGAATGAATTAATTTTATTAATAATGCTTCTGTAACAAAGTAATATAGGCAGAGATACTTTCATTGACAAATTATATCAAATATTTAAGTAAGAAAATATGCCTAGTCTACATAAGATGATCCAGAAAGTAAAAATGTCAAGAAGATTTCTAACCTTTTTTTTTTTTTTAACAAAATTGTCAACATGGATTTGGTCAAATGAAAAGGCTCTCAAAATTTTAGATGAAACATTACAAGGGAAGGAAACTAAAGGGCAAATTTTTATAAAATATAACCAATGGAGTGATTAGCAACATATTAGACCATTGATTATAAAAACCAATTAGATAATGGAATATATACACAAGTATCTGATACTAGAAGACCACTTCATCAAGCAAAGCCAAATTAATAAGTCTATATGTCCTTAACAATAAACTATAGAGTAAAAGAAAGGCAGACACATCCCTGGGTATAAAAACACTTGTCTACCATGCACAAGTCAATTCCAAGTACTGGAAAAGGGGGGAGGGGCAGGGAAGAAGAAGAGACGCACATAATTATCTAAGCAGATGTGAGACAAAGTTTAAGCCAAAGAAAACTCCAAGCAGAATAGTTATTGTTAGAAAATCCCAGCTCCCTAAGACTCTCCTTAAACTATGGTGCATTTTGAATTTGAGAATGAACTGCAGTCTTAGCTGGCAATCCTCTAGACAGTCTCTCCTGGAAACCTGGCAACACTGGCCATGGAATCAGATATGCAGTCACTTTCCTTGCCATCCACCTATTCCAGTTACCCGGTCTCAACCCCAGCCCTATAGCAGAGCATGTGCACAGCCCTGACTCTGCTTTCCTTCATTCCCTGTAAACTCCG
This sequence comes from Lophiomys imhausi, assembly GCA_907164525.1. Classification (NCBI taxonomy): domain Eukaryota; kingdom Metazoa; phylum Chordata; class Mammalia; order Rodentia; family Muridae; genus Lophiomys; species Lophiomys imhausi. The sequence goes on from CAJQZJ010032455.1 coordinate 3,501,792, forward strand.
TAGATCCCCGGGGCACACCTATATCTTTTTTAACCTTCTGTGGATCCTCAAAGTGCCTCACCCTTCTATCCCATCCCTATTTCATTATGTCAACTCCAGTACCTCAAAACAAGTTCTACCTCTGCAGCAGGGGCTCTGAAGCATTCCCTAACAGGCAACCCACAGTCATCATACTCTACTGAAATAGAGAGAGGGCAACAAAACCAAAAATGATTTGTCAGGGCTTTTTTTTCAGTTCTTATGGGTACATAATATGGTTTCCTATTTTGTTTTTATGAGATTTCTATGTGTGTGAATATATGTATCTCTGTGTATATATGTGTGTGTTTTTTAACTTTTTCATTCCATCTTTTCTTCTGTTTCTTTTGTCCTTTTATAGTTTGTTTTTATTTTTATATTATTTTACTTTGTTGTTTTATCAATGCCTGTTTTATTTTAATGAGAGAAAGAAAGGTATGGATTTGGGGTAGAGAGGAAGGGGGCTGATCTGGTAGGACTAGGAGGAAGGGACAGCATAATCAGAATATAATCTGTATAAAAATCTATTGTCAATACAAAATTGAACAGAAACATTTATTTGTGTTTTTCTCTGCACTAGTGACACTGCAAAGATATATTATTTTCAAACTGTGTCTTTATATAATTAAATAAGTTAAGAATCCTTTGTGGAATTTTTCTATAATATGCTGTAATCAAATTGCTTTTGAGATAAGCTACAAATGATTATTTTAGTTTTTATAGGTAATTGATCTTCATCATTTCTTTCTTATAATGTCTAAGTAGAATGAATAATTATTCAATTACATTCTTCCCTAGTCATAATTCTGTATTCTGTGTGTGGTCAAATTGCCACAATGACAAAATATGGCTTCAAAGTCTCCATATAAGTCATAGATAAATAAATAAAAAACAAAGAATGCAAAAGGAGAAAGTTTTGAATTCTAAAAGTATCTGATCTGCCATGAAAGCATGTTAGCAACCACAATTCTGATTAGACATTGTTATAATGGCCTTTCTCACACTATTGTAATATAGAACAAACTGATTATTACCCAGGATCAGAGTCTGGGTAAAAGCTAAAAAAAAAAAAAAAAATACTATATGCTAATATGTACTTGATACTGTGAATACAGACAAGAGAGTTATGTCGTTGGCTTAAATCTCTCTATCTCATGCAAAATATTGTATGTGAAGATACCTTTCAAATACTGCTACAAATAAATTATCAGGCAATTCCTAAAGTATTTCTTTCAGAGGAATAAAAACAAGATTCTTTTGATACTTGTATCTGTAAAAGTTCTGGTTATAAAATAGCCACAGAAATGTTTATGTACAGATAAATAAGAAAAGGAAAAACCAATAGAAAGGTTTTCTCAATAAAGAGGCAACAATCATTAGGATTACAACAGCTGTTTATTGATACTCCCAAAAGAGTTTAATTGTTTGATTATAAACCAGCAGAGTGGTTAAGTAATTATAAACTATCAACTAAACTCCTATATCCTGAGGCATACTGGTAAAGAAAGAAAACTAAAGGTCCGTGTAAAATTAACATAAACAGAAATCCCATTGTGTTCTTGAACATTCTGATGAGATAGAGTAAGAAGTCCCCTGCTGCATCCACCACACCGAATAGGCCTGTGCTTTGGATAATCAGGCTCACCCTCTCTAAAAGGTAGTCTTGCTATCCATTTGTACTGCAATAATAAACACATTTGTCTGTTTCTCTCACTTCTTTGTCCTCCAGGAATGACCTTCCTGGCACTTGTAAAAAAAAAAAACTTCCCTTTTCAATACTGAGCCAATTTATTACCTTCCTAGCAGCCAGATTACAAGAAAACTGACAGGTCCTATTTTTTTGTGACTTATGTGTATGTACAAGACAGTAACACTACATCACATTTATACATCTTTGCATCTCTTTCCTCTCCTATTCCACTGAGAGGTTCTGAACTTTACTAAATTGAACTGAACTAATATGAAGTGACCTGAAATGAAACCTAGTCTTCTTTATGTCCTTGTATGAGTGTAGTTCTTGGTAAATAGTAACCAAACACATAAGATGAATGAATGAATTAATTGTTGATTGAATGCATATGTTATTTTGCACTATTTTCCTCATCAAACCTTTTTTATTTGTGCTATATAGTCTTGAAAAACTAGGAATCAAGGAAACCAAATAGAAATGGAAGCTAAGCTAACCCCTATCTTTGTCTCAATTGTCTCAGCATACTTATAGCAAATACATGAAAAATAGAAATAGCATCCCAGAATCAGAGTTGTAGAGCTAGAAAGGACTCCACCCAGGTACAGCTCAGGTCAACAGTAGGTAAGGAAACAGAAGAGTTAGACAGAGCCAAGGGTAGGGACTCATGACAACCGATAGCAGAGGCTATGGAAGCGTGTGTATATATATATGTGTGTGTGTGTCTGTGTGTGTCTGTGTGTGTGTGTATGTGTCTGTGTGTGTGTGTGTGTGTGTGTGTGTGTGCGTGTAAAGCTTTCTTACACCAAAACCCAAAACTGTATTAAGTCATCCTTAGAAATGAACCAACTATTCATTATGTTTCAATAACTACTTATGGCACACTATTGAATCAAGTGCAAATTTTACATACATTGTTTTTTTCTTGTCCCTCTTGAAAACTGCAGTGATAATGCAATCTGTTAATGTTCCTCTAGCAAACTCATTAAAAGTTCCTAATGCTATTTTAACTGCCACATCTGTGTGTTTCTCAATGCCACAGCCACTTTTTCAAAGTTCATATAGAAGTATAAAAAAAGAAAAAGAAAGGTCATTTCCTTATGGTAGAGCCCATTAAAAAGCTGTCTAGTGAAAACTTTCATTTCTGTATTTTAATAAGTGATTGCAAAAACAAATTTTCTAACTGACCTACTTATGAGGCTGTTTGTTTTAGTGAATAACTGAATGAAACATTGCCTTCCTCAGCTACAAAACTTATAATTGCTTAGAACTATTTTTCTATATGATTAAAATGAAACATCTTTCCAATACAACTCATCCCTATGCAGATCATAAAAAATAAGTGCATTTCTTGAATATGTGCATTTCTTGAATAGGTATGATAATCTAGAAAATTCTAATCATAGCACTTTGTAAATGATGAAAATTATGTTTCCTATTGAAATGGAATATTAAGTGATGATTTATTACTCAAAGATAAATAGTTTATCTATTATTAACTATAAAATGTCTCCAGACCATTAAGTAACTTATGAAGTGTTTTTTGATTTTCATTGATCTCTAGTTTGGGTCTATGTTTTTAATAATATATGCTTAAAACAGGTTTCTTGATGCCTAAGTAAAATTAAACACATAAATAAGGATTCAAGGCAACTTCACTGCAAGTTATCCATACAAGCAGATTTGAACTACAGTTTATTAAATTTATCAGTTTGTAATCCTTATTTCTTCCATGGAATTTCCATTGATAAAGTGCTGTGCCATTAGATAGAACAGAATCCCAATTGACCCTTTCTTGTTCCTTTCCATTTACATGATTCTTGTTCTAAAGTACAAAGCACATGGGCTTATATAATGTTTAAATTTTCAATTATTTTAAATATTTAATTGAAGTGTTATGAATTTCACATATTGAAAATACTAACTCAGATACCCATGTTGACACCCAGTAAAGGGAGAAAGCAGAAGAATATAATTTACATGACAATATAGTATACACAATGATAAACTATACACAATGATATACTATACACAATGATATACTATACACAATGATATACTATATACAATGATAAACTATACACAATGATATACTATACACAATGATATACTATACAAAATGATATACTATGCACAATGTGCTACTTTAAGTCAAAGGCAAGGAATAAAATGTGGAGAAAAGATTTTAAAGTATGTGTAGATAACATTAATGGGTTCCCATTGGGTTGTGTTATATAACAGGAATGTTTTCTTCCTCTCTGTACATGATTTTATCACAGAGTACAAATGAGAACAGGCAAAAGACTGATGGACTTCAGATAATAAAAAAATTTTAGGAACTAACAAATTAAGACTCTGTGAATTTTAGGAACTAACAAATTAAGACTCTGAATTCTTAGACTATGCATCAGGTTAATACCATGAGCATTTTCTCTGAGTCTTGGTTATAGTGTGCCTGTCACAGGTTACAACTATTTTTTGGCTTTTTTCTGGGGACACACTAACAAGCCTCTATTCACCCTAAATAGCACACTGAAAGCAGACTGAGGAAATTATTTTACATTTTTCCTACCTTGAAGAGCCAATTATTTTTTTTTTACTTAGCACTTTTTATTATAATTTATTTTTTATTTCTTCAAGTTACATCTCAATCACAATCCCCTCCCTACTCCCCCCTCCAGTCCCACCCCCCCACCCTCTTCCACCTCAATCCCCCATCCTCTTCCCTTTTTTTTAAGTTTAAGGTATATCTTTTTCCCCCCAACAGCTCCCCCTTTCAGTCCAACAAATGATTCTTTCTCTTATAACAATAAATACAATACAAAACAACAGAAACAATTATTTTATTGATGTTACTTAGAGAATGGAGGGTGAGGAGATCCTTTCAGGATTATTGATGACTAAAAGGAGGCTTCATCATTGGAACTAGAAAAGATCATCCTGAGTGAGGTAACCCAGTCTCAAAAAGATACATATGGTATGTACTTGCACATAAGCAGATACTAGCCATATAGTACAAGATAGCCATCCTACAACCCACAGACTCAAAGAAGCTAAGTAATTAGGAGGGTCCAAGGGAGATTGTTTGAAACTCATTCAGAGGGAAATAGAATAGATATTTGAAGTGGATGAAGAGAGGGAACTGAGTGGGAGAGTGTGAGGGGGTGGTAACAAGGAGAGGATCAAGTGTAGTGAGATCAGGGTTAAGAGGCCAGAGGACTGGGAGAGTAAAGGGAAATCAATGAGGGGCGTCTCTGAATCAAGTAAGAGACCAGAAAAAGGGTATGCTCCTGGGGGCATATGGGGTGACTCTAGCTGAGACTTCTAGCTGTGGAGGACATGGAGAAGGAAGTAGACATCTCCTAGCCTGGCAGGACTTCCAGTGTAGGGAAGGGGACATCAACCCACTCACGAAGCCTTCGACCCATAATTTTCCCTGCCTACAAGATGTACTGAGATAAATATGGGGCAGTGATTAAGGGAATGGCCACCCAATGACTGGCACAACTTGAGACCCACTCCATGGGAGAGACCCAACTCCTGACCCTATTAATGATACTTTGCTATACTTGCGAGCAGGAACCTAGCATATCCTCTGAGAGTCCCCACCCAGCAGCAAATGGAAATGGATGCTGGGAAATACAGCCAAAAATTAGGTGGAGCTCAGGGAGTCTTGTAGAAGAGTGGAAGAAATAATAGAGGGATCCAAAAGGGACAAGAACTCCACATGAAGACCAACAGAACCAAGGAACCTAGGCCCCTGGAGGCTTAGAGAGACTGAAGCATTAACCAAAAAGCATATATAGACTGGACCTAGACTCCCTACACATATGTAATTGATAGGCAGCTTGGTCTTCATGCAGATTTCTTGGCAAGTGGAGCAGGAGACTCTCTCTGACATGGGCTCTGTTGCCTGTTAGTGGATCACTTTACCCTAGCTGGGCTGTCTTGTCTGGCCTCAGTAAAAGAGGATGCTCTTAGTCCTGATGTAACTTAATGAACCAGGGTGGGTTGATATTTTGGAGACTCCCCTCATCTGAGGAGAAGGAGAGAGGAGAGAGAAGGATTAGGGTGAGATAGTGAGACTGGGTGAGGAGAGGGGGATGGAATCAGGATGTAACTTGAATAATTAAATTAATTAATAAAATTTTTTAAAAAAAAAAACCTTTACAGAAAGATCCTTAAAAAAAGAAAGAAAGAAAGAAAAGACAGAAAAACATCCCTATATAAATGCCAATTCACAAAAACCACATTGCTAGAGCTCGCTGTACAGCCTGCTGGCCGTTCCTCTGCAGAAAGCAGTTCCTTCATCCAGCAACTCGTTTACACTTGTAAAGTCTCCGGAAATCTTGTAACTTACAGAACATCATCAGCCTTGGCACTTTCACTAGCATCCTAAGTCTTACTGGCAAGTCAATGTCCTGCCTCTAGGAGAATGTTTCAATTCAGAGGGGAAAGAACACACAACAAAAGTCATGTACAAAAAGAGGACATCTGGATTTTCATAAGATTTGCCCCAAGAAAATTCCTAAGTCATTGCATCATCATCATCATCACCATTATCACCATGCACGTATGAAACAATGACAGTACCTGTCATGTACACACATGGTACTACTCCAGACACACCTGGGCTATTTTACTTAATCCAAACTTCCAACTCTTCAGTAATGTACTACTTTCATCTATAGTGGGGTTTTTTAGAGTTTTCAAAGCAAGAACTTTTGTTATTTTTCCCTATAATATATTTTATCATATTTTCCCCTTCCTCAATTTATCCAAACACTTTACCCTCCTTTCCTACCCACGTAACTCCATGTTCTTTCTTTCTCTTAGAAATGAAACCAAATCAATCAAACAAACCAACAAACATAAAAGGACACACACAAACACACACACACACCCACACACACACACACACACAGTCGGATTTGGGTTGATCAAGCACTACTGAGTATAAGGCCTGCCCCTGCATTGTGGTTGATATACCCAGTATCATTCCATTGAAGAAAATTGATTTTTCTCGCTCACAGCTATTAATGGTTACCAGTTTTTTTTTTTTTTTGTTAGGGGTGGGTCTTTGTCCCCACTGCTTCCGTTCTAAGATATTGTCTGGTTTGAACTTGTACAGTTCCTGTTCATGTTGTCACCGTGTCTGTGGTTTCATATACATATCAGCCATGTTGTGTTCAGAATAATAGTGCGTATTTTTCCATAAGTCCTGGAGCCTATGAAGTTTTAGGCTTTTGGTCATTATTAAAAATATAAGGTATGAGCCGGGCATGGTGGCGAACGCCTTTAATCCCAGCACTCGGGAGGCAGAGGCAGGCGGATCTCTGTGAGTTCGAGCCCAGCCTGGTCTACAAAGCGAGTCCAGGAAAGCCAGGGCTACACAGAGAAACCTTGTCTCAAAATACCAAAAAAAAAAAAAAAGGTATGAGTTCCACCTAATGGAGCGAGGCTTAAATCCAATATATAAAAAGAGCAGACAGACATTATTTCCTATAACATTTGTGCCACTATTGCAAAAGTTTAAAAACTGGCCAAGTTTAGAGTATGAGCAATGAGAAAAGCCAGAATTTGACCTGTACAATCCAAGTTTCTATTTTTAATGATACTGTTTAAATTTTGAGAATTTTTTGCATTCATATAATGTGTTTTCATCAAATCTATGCCTCTTTCTTCCCTTTAATTCCTCCCTTACCCCACAACACCAATTCCCTCTCCTAACTTTATGTACTAATCTTTAAACCCCCTCACTTCACTTTGTGATGCCTATACACACATGGGTATAAGAAAATCTACCTGAGCATTGGCAGACATTGTACGCTATAGTAATCATCCAAACTCATGTGGTAAAACAATTATTTTTCTGTTACATCTTTTGTTCCCTTAATTTGAGTGGCAGCTTTTCTTTGCCATCAATTTGACAAAGTCATTTAAGTAAAACTTAGGGGTGAAACAAGAGAAATTTCGCCTTAAAGATACCAATGGAGTCCAGAGAATGAAGTAACTTTTTATAGTGTTCAATTTCTATTTCTACCCACGAGTCACTACACTTGAGAGGATTCACACCAACTATTCACTGCTCAAACATTTACCGTGTACCAAAAACTTCTGATTATTTTCTGATGATAATCATGAAAATCTTGAGAACTCGCCAGAAAGTTGAAACACTTAGAGCCTGGCCTTCTTCCCTCTTATCCCTTAGTTTCTGCATGTCATTACCAAAAGAATCTCTCCTTGTCAATGCCAAAGTGACTCTGGCATAATAATCAGAAAACAATTGAAAGTATCAGGTTGACATTGACTCAGTACTTGACGATTGTACACCTGTGTGAACAAAGCCATGAGTTGCCTTTCCTGGCCATATCTCACTATCTTCTTAGGATACGAGTTACGAGCCTCAGGCCATATGCTATTTTGTTCAACTCTTATCTCCATGTTTATTCTTTCTGCCTCTTTTACTCCTTACCCATATCTTTTCTTTTCCTTATCTCTTTTTGCTCTTTGCCTCTTCTTTCTCAGTTTTACTTTATTTTATCTTGCAATACAATATTTTAGAAACAATAAATTAGTGAAATATATAAATGAGTCCCTTGGTTTTTTTTTTTTCAGTTGCATTAAAGGAGCTTTGAGTATGGGAATATATTTTCCAGAAAAGAAAAAAAGAGGGAAGTAAGTTCATCAAGGAAAGGAATGGAGAAAGGAAGAGACACAGTTCTGAGCAGATTTGCAAAATGAAATGTAAAATTTCATAAGGAAAAGCAGAATGAATCACCAGTCAAGAAAAAAGAGTGAAACCCTGTTATATCCGTCAGTGACAAGTCCTAATGGAAAAGTAGAAGAGACTTTCTAGAAGTCTGTTTGCATATACAAAATGGAATCCCTACTATCTTCCTAAAATTCCAGGAAAACACATTACATATGTATGTGGATCTTTGAATGAGATTTTTGAAAATATAGAAAAAAATTGGATCATGCATTGGTCTAGTTTAGTGTAATAAGGACAAAACAGACTAGAGATGAAGTTAAAAGCTGTTCTCAAGGGAAAAGCAAGAAAGAAACACTCCTGAGAAACCTAAGTAAACTTAAGGACAATCTGTGTGGTATGGTCAGAGAGGTTTTGGTTACATGATCTCACTGACCCAGCCATCTCTTTGAAGATGAAAGCAGATTGTTGGTTAACGGAAACTAAGGAGAATAGGAAACAGGGTTATTTTGCAATGTTTATCAAGGTTCACTAAGTTAAATGTAGCTAGAAGCAGGACATTTGGGGCATATAGTATAGAATGACCCAGCAAAAAGCTAGAAGAAGAAAGCCACTTTTAAAGTTTTCTCCTCAGAAAATGATGTTTGAGAAAATAGACAAGTTTATCTTTATTTTTTAGATTGTTTTATATATACATATAATAAAATATCATATTATACCATATATATACATATATAATTTATATATTTTCACTGAGCCCAAACCAACTCAATGAAGTAAGCTTTTATCTACAAATAGAGGGAAAAAAAAGCTTTGTAGGAATTACTTTTTGAAGCATAGGTGATGTAAATTTAAAGGAGTTTGGTCAGATGACTCAAAGCTTTTTTATTTCCTGTGAAGTTCCTATTGCCTGAGGGAAAGAGTTGACTAAAAAGCAACCATTTGCTGTGCTTCAAGCAACAAACTTTTTTTTTTTAATAATTTATTTTTTATTTCTTCAAGTTACATCTCAATCACAATCCCCTCCCTACTCCCCCCTCCAGTCCCACCCTTCCACCCTCCTCCCCCTCAGCCCCACCATCCTCTCCCCTTCTTTTTTTTTTCCCCCCAACAGCTCTCCCTTTCAGTCCAAATAATGGTTCTTTTTCTTATAACTATAAATACAATACAAAACAACAGAAATAAATAGGCCACGATTATAAGAGTTATATGGCTTAGCATACATTCCCATTGTCCAGTCCATATGTATTTGGCACCTGACTTTAACATTCTACTATCTAACCATCTCCATGAGTTTAAAGTTCTATATGTAACTCAGCTTTCATACTAACTTGCCTCATAATTTTAAAAATATCTTCTTAGATCCAGAACACCCTCTTGATTCCTAAACAACTCAAAATTTAACTATGAGACTCTAGCTATCTATTCTTCAACCACCTCAGAGACCTGAGAGGGATAAATATATCTGATTATATAGGAAGTGCAGGGCCTGCAGCTTCCAAAACTAAAAAATGACATACCAGTGGCTGCCCGGACAGTTCCCATTTTCTCTCCATACATTACAGCATCAATCTTCAGC
>CAJQZJ010032455.1:3521787-3541894 GCA_907164525.1 Lophiomys imhausi
TTTCTTTGCTCACCGGCTTCTTTCTGCTTCAGGGAGAGAGCTGGCCATCAATGGCCAGCCCTTTTTTCAGCAGGACTCTTGGAGCTCTCTAGCATCAGGGGCCTCTTCTCTTCTCGGCTCCAAGCACTGTCCTCAAATAGGAGGAACTCTGTTTCAGCTTAATTTGGGCTCTGCCCACTTAGCAGCTGAAAACAATGTCAGGCCAGATACTTTGTTTCTTCAAGTCTTGAGTCTTTCCTGTTTTTCCTGACTTCAAACTTGTTTTTCAGTCTATTGAGTCTTTCCTGTTTTTGCTGACTTCATGCTGATAATGCTCTTCAGGACCCGAATTAAGAGACAGTATCAGAAACTCCTATATATTTCCTAAATCTAATTTATCTAACTCCTACATATCCCCCTTCTAGTAAAATAAAAAATAAATCTACATATCTACATATACAATGTAAATAAATTGTCTATGTACAATACATAAACTAACTTTAAATTTTTATCAATATACATTAAAGCAAATGTTAAAAAACCTTAAACTTCTCACAATACATAGTTGTATTTACATCTTTTGACAAAAGACATTAAAGCAAACAAAACATTTTAAATTCTTATCAATAAACTTACTTTCTATTACATACAAAACATTTTTAAACTTGCATCAATAAACAGAATCTTAAATTTCTACCAATATGACAAAATAATCTTAAGCTTTTAATAATAAAAGAGACAAAAAAATAGTATGAGGGAAAAAAGAAAATCCTCAAATCCAATTCACAACACATAACATATATCCATTCATTCCAGACGACAACAAACAATCACAACACATAACATAACATAACACACACAAAAAACTTCCAACCCATCTTTTGGGAATGGAGTGTAAATATTTTCGGGTACCCTTCAAAAATTGAGATATTGGCCAATTCTCGGGAAAGTTACCTATAGCTTTTATTGTCCAGTCTCTGTAAGATCGATCATTTTTTGGACTAGCGCTTTTAAAAATGATTTGCATGCAAAGTTTTTAAGAAAACAGTGATTGAAGCAGTATGTTAGGTTGAATCTTCTGGCCCATTTGTCTTGTTGTTATTGTCATTCAGTCCTTGGCTCTGAAAATAAATTTTTTCTCTAAATTTGAGCAAATGGAAGGCATAGAACAACTTTGTAAGTCCATTTTAAGGCATAAACTCTGTCCATTCTGGATAAAAGATTGGAATATCATTAACACCATAAACTTAATAAAATATTCTTACCATGCGAAGACATTCATATTTCAGCTAATGGGAGGTTCTCCCTGGTCAGATCTAATCTTTATAAGTTTTGTTGGTAACCACATTTTTTCATTCCCTGTAGACACATAGGCATAACCACGTCCCCATCTTAAAACCATTGCAGGTTTCCACTCTAAAGTTAACATATCCTTATAATATATTGGTTGATTTAATTCCTCCGTTTTTTGTATAACCCAATGTCTCTCAGCTGCAGTGGTACCCTTTTCACCAACATTTAGGAAATTCAAAGTTAGCAATGCATTGTGTAATCTATCCCTGGGATTCTTTAATTCCCCCTTTTGTTTAAAAAGCATCTCTTTTAAGGTACGATTAGCTCTTTCTACAATTGCTTGTCCTGTAAGATTGTGTGGTATACCAGTAACATGTTTTATATTATAATATGCAAAGAATTGCTTCATCTTATTAGATACATATGCAGGAGCATTATCAGTCTTAATTTGTGCAGGTACACCCATAAATGCCATTATTTCTAACAAATGTACAATAACACAATCAGCTTTTTCAGAACTTAAAGCAGTTGCCCATTGAAACCCTGAGTATGTATCAATGGTATGATGTACGTACCTTTGTTTTCCAAATTCTGCAAAGTGAAAAACATCCATTTGCCAAATTTCATTCTTTTTAGTACCTCTAGGGTTACTACCAGCAGGTAATGGAATTTGGTTATACAGAGAACACGTAGGACATTTTTTAATTATTTCCCTGGCTTGTTGCCAGGTAATAGAGAATTTTTTCTTTAAACCTGAACTGTTAACATGATGTTTCCGATGAAATTTTGAGGCTTCCAACACATTTCCTATGAGTAACTGGTCAATTTCCTCATTTCCTTGTGCCAGTGGACCTGGCAAACCTGTATGGGATCGAATATGGGTTATATATAATGGATTATTTCTACCTCTGATGACCTGTTGCAATTGTATAAATAAAGAAGTTAATTCTGTGTTATCGGGAATAAATTCAGCAGTTTCTATGTGCAACACAACTCTTTCTGCATATAGAGAATCTGTAATTATGTTAAGAGACTCTGGAAAATCTAATAACACCATAAGGATTGCATACAATTCTGCTTTTTGAACTGAGGTATATGGACTTTTGATTACCTTGCTGATTTTGTCTGACTTATAACCTGCCATTCCCATCTTGTTAGCATCAGTATAGAAGGTTGGTGAATCAGGAATTGGTGTTCCCTTTACAATACAAGGAAGAATCCAAGTAGTTCTTTTTATAAATTGTATACGTTTGCTTTTTGGAAATTTGTTATTAATTTCTCCCAAATAATTACTGCAAGCTCTTTGCCAATCTTCATTGATTACCCACAATGACATAATCTCAGCATTAGTAAGAGGCACTACTATTTCAGCCGGGTCCATTCCTGATAATTGACGTAGTCTTATTCTACCTTTTACAATTAATTCAGATATCTTTTCTATGTATGTCTTTAATTTTTTACTTTGTTTATGTGGTAAGAAAATCCATTCCATAATACTATCTTCCCGTTGCATAATAAGCCCTGTAGGAGAATAAGTTGATGGTAAAATGACCAAAATACAACCAAGTTGGGGATCAATTCGATCTATGTATGCATCTTGCAATCTTTGTTCTACCAACATTAATTCCTTTTCTGCCTTAGCAGTTAAACAACTTGGACTGTTTATATTTGAATCCCCTTGTAATGTTTGAAACAAATTACTTAACTCATGAGTACTTAAACCAAGGGTGGGCCTTAGCCAATTTATATCTCCCATTAATTTTTGAAAATCATTAAGAGTTTTCAATTGGTCTCTACGGATTTGTACCTTTTGCGATCTTATTCTCTGTTGACTTATTTTATAACCCAAATAGTTGATTGAATCTCCTCTTTGTATTTTTTCAGGCGCAATTTTTAACCCCCATAGTGGTAGAATTCTTTGCATTTCCTTAAATAAGTTCTCTAAAACAACTACATCAGAATCAGCCAACAAAATATCATCCATATAATGATAGATAATAGATCGAGGAAACTGCTTATGCATTATTTCTAATGGTTTTTGTACAAAATATTGACACAGAGTTGGACTATTCAACATTCCCTGTGGAAGTACATTCCAACGATACCTCTTGATTGGCCTACTGTTATTAAGAGTAGGTACAGAGAAGGCAAACCTTTCCCTATCATTCTTATGTAATGGAATTGAGAAAAAGCAGTCTTTTAAATCAATTACTATTAAAGGCCATGACTTTGGTAACAGAGAAGGTAAAGGCATACCAGGCTGCAAAGGACCCATAGGTTGAATTACTCTATTCACAGCTCTTAAATCTGTTACCATTCTCCATTTACCCGATTTCTTTTTTACCACAAACACAGGAGAATTCCACGGCCTGGTAGACTCTTCTATATGACGAGCCTCCAGCTGTTCTTTTACCAATTGCTCAAGAGCCTCCAATTTTTCCTTTGTTATGGGCCACTGCTCTTGCCACACTGGTTTATTTGATAGCCATTTCAAGGGTAGGGCTGTTGGAATTTCAGCAGTGGCCCCTAGTATAAATTTGGAAACTCGATACCTGGGGTGTCCTGTGTTTGGACACTAGATACAGCTTGCAGTTGTTGAGTACTCACATCAATACCTTCCTCAAAAGTATCTATAATCTCAATGTCTGGGGTGTCCTGTGTTTGGACACTAGACATTGCTTGCAATTGTTGTTGAGTATGCATATCAATACCTTCCTCAAAAGCATCCATCATTTCATCATTTGTTATTTCTGGCATTGTAGGAATATTAATTTGAGTACCCCATTGTTGTAAGAGATCCCTTCCCCATAAATTTATGGGTACATCAGCCACATAAGGTCTCAACTTCCCTGTTTGCCCTTCTGGCCCCACACAGTTAAGCCATCGTACACTTTGTTTTACATGTGATAATTTACCAATTCCTATAAAATGTGTAGGAACCCTTTGAAGTGGCCAGTTTGAATTCCAAGACTCATGTGAAAGGACAGTGACATCTGCTCCTGTGTCAAGCAATCCTTCTATTTCAATACCATTCACTTGTATTTTTAATTTTGGTCTCGTATCACTCACCATTGTTTGCCAATACACACATTTTCCACTATTTTCGACTGCTCCTGTTCTGTCTATTGGAACAACCTTGCGCTTGGTGTAAGGAAACAGCAGCAGTTGGGCAATTTTGTCCCCTGCATTAATTGTCATCTCTTTCCATATGGATGTCATAATTTTAATTTCTTCCTTGAAGTCTCCATCTATAATACCTGGATGTATAAAGAATCCTTGACAAGTTAACCCATTTTTTCCAAATATTAATCCTATTGTCCCTGATGGTAAAGGACCATAGATACCAGTGGTTAACATATAACATTCATCTGTTTTGGATAATGTTTTAGATTGATCTGTGGTCAAATCTAAAACTGTAGTACCTTCAGTAGCCTGTAAAAGATCAGCAATAGTTAATTTTGTTCTTCCTGCCTGTCTGTTTCCCTCTGGTTGGATGATGGACCACGGTTCACATTGTTTTGGGGGGCCTGAACCGGTAGGCCCCTCCCCTCGTTTCCCGGCAAGGGGTTACCTCTGACATCCGTTTGAGCTCTACAATCCCGGGACCAGTGTTTACCTTTTCCACAACGAGTACAAAATCCTGGAGACCTTAACCTTCTATTGCCATTAAAAGCCGTTCGTTCCCTTCTATGACCATGTTCACCATTAAAAGCCATTCGTTCCCTTCTATGACCATGTTCTGCAGAGTCCAGGTACCTATCATTTCGAGTTCTGGAGGATTCAGCCTTACGATATCTTTGGAAATGACCAAGTTCACCATTTTTAAAGCACTCATTAAGACCCCTAGCAACTGCTTGTGCTATGACATTAGTCTGATGCTCTTGAAAACCAATATCAGCTGTTTGTCTTATCCATTCATCTACTGAGGCTCCTCGAGCTTTCAATGGCCTAATTGCCCTTTGACATTCAGCATTTGCATTTTCATATGCCAAGGCATTTATCAAGTCCTGTCTGGCATCAGGGTTATCTACATCTCTCTCCACAGCTGAAGTCAATCTCCCTAAAAAGTCTGAGAAGGTTTCCTGAGGACCTTGAATTATCTTGGTAAATGAAGTAAACCTTTTCCCAGCCTCAGCCACCATATCCCAGGCCCTCAGAGCTGCAACACGACATTGTTCGATGACAACATCTTCAAATTGAGTCTGTAACCGTATGTCAGCATAAGGTCCATCACCAAGCATTTGGTGGGTTGTGACATTTATTCCCCTTGCCATATTTTGCTGCTCTAATTTTGTGGCTTCATGTCTCCACCATGACAACCATTGTAATTGCTGGCTACCTTCTAGCACAGCTGATATCAGTCCCTTCCAATCTTGGGGAATGACTCTATTTTGTAAAGCCCAATTATTTAGCATCTGTTTAACAAATGATGAGTGCATTCCATAAGAGACAATAGACACCTTAAATCTTTTTAAATCCAAAATGTCTATTGGACGCCATGTTAATTCCTGATTGAGCTGACCGTTATTATCAGGCCTAAATTGAAACATAACTGGAAAAGCTGATGGTGATTGTGCAGTACCATGCAGCTCCTCTGGAGGCGCACTTGGTTCCACATTAGCACCATTACCTACCTGGTTTCCTACTGGCACATGCGGCGACTGTGGAGACCTAGCTAGAAAAGAACTTGTCATTTTCTCAGTTTCAGTCACCTGCCCTGCCAGAATTTTCTTAAGCTCCTCAATCTGCATTTCCATAATTTTTAATTGTGTAACAGACGTCTTCCTTATGACAAACAAATAAAATAAAAAAAGGTAAACAGCATAAAACATTCGGTCTGATTGAAAAACAGTGTAGAGGTCAGCAGTAAACATTGCCATATTGTCAACAACTGGCATCATAGTTTCAAAATCTGCAGTTTTCTCTATAGTTTTGAAAATAAAATTACCCATAATGCCTTACCACGTTGGGCGCCACCTGAAACCGAACTTTTAAATTATTATTTAACACTTATTTATTTATTACTAAATTCACTTATAACAAACACCAACAATTTCTTAACTATTAATCCTATAAATTCCTACAACCCCTTTAACCTATCCACTAAACCTATTGATAATCATAACAACTACTTTCATAACCTTTTAGAATGATACAGTCTCTGGGGCAGGTCCTCAGTCGTCAGGAACACAGTATTTGTTGTAGATTCTTTAACACACTTAGCAGTCCTTTTTCTGGATCTCTCAGATGCAGGTTCGTCAGGGTAAGTTGGTTATTGCAGTCTCACCTTAAATAAGGCTTCATGCTTATTTCTCTGTGGGAGACCCCAGCCATCTGCAGGCCAACTTACTTCTTTTGAATCAGGAACTCAGCTGCTCTGCCTCAGTCCTTAAAGCCAGGCACCGTTTCCTTTAGGCCACTGTTTGGACAGATCAAACCCCTCTAGGCAAAAGCTGAGCCACAGGGTCCAGTCCTTGGCCTTTTGGTGTCTTGCTCAGGCTTTCTTTGCTCACCGGCTTCTTTCTGCTTCAGGGAGAGAGCTGGCCATCAATGGCCAGCCCTTTTTTCAGCAGGACTCTTGGAGCTCTCTAGCATCAGGGGCCTCTTCTCTTCTCGGCTCCAAGCACTGTCCTCAAATAGGAGGAACTCTGTTTCAGCTTAATTTGGGCTCTGCCCACTTAGCAGCTGAAAACAATGTCAGGCCAGATACTTTGTTTCTTCAAGTCTTGAGTCTTTCCTGTTTTTCCTGACTTCAAACTTGTTTTTCAGTCTATTGAGTCTTTCCTGTTTTTGCTGACTTCATGCTGATAATGCTCTTCAGGCCCCGAATTAAGAGACAGTATCAGAAACTCCTATATATTTCCTAAATCTAATTTATCTAACTCCTACATCCATACTCTTAACTCTATATGACACATCTTTTCAAAATCACTTAGAAATATGCTTATATTCAGTGGCCACTATTGAAACTTGTTAAATAAATTAAATGGAAGTATCCTTCATCATGCAGAATTATAATTTTCGGGCAATGACTGAGCAACATTGGATTAAATGTAAACAAACCCAGAAAAAAAATTTAACAGAGGAAGAACAAAAACAGATTTGGAGTAGAGCAGTGAGGAGACTTGAAAATAAAAGTATTTTTTAAATAATTTTAATTTTTACTGAAAATAGGCTTTTTTCTTATATTATATACTGATAATGGTTTCTCTCCTCCAAGTCCTCCCATATCCTTTCCATCCCAACACTAAGCCAAATCTGCACCCTTTCATTCTCTCTCTCATGTGAAAGCAAACAGGCAACTGAAACAAACACACAGACCAGAATAGGAGAAAATAAACAAATGAACAGAAACAGAAGAAGCTATTTTGTGCTTCTTTTCTAGCACAAGAAACACATAGCAATGTAGGGACCCACCCATTCACATACTGGCATACCCAGAAATCCTATGAAAACCCAAAATCTGAAACCATAATATAAGAGCAAAACAACTGTAAGGTTAATAAAAAAAACAAAACACCTCAAGAAAAAGTGCCATGAGACAAAAATCACCCACCCACCTACACACACATATTTGTGTATGTGTGTGCATGTGTGTATGTGTGTAGGTATGTATGTGTATGCATGTATATATGTAAGTATATCCAAGGCCTTCCTGAGTTTTACTGTTATTTTCAATTAGGATAATTAAGAGTGAGAAGCAGGCTAATCCGTACGTGCAGTAAGAAGGAAGACATTCCAGTACACTTCTGCACAGTAGAGTTATTATAGACAAGAATAATATACTGTACACACTGTCTATGACAAAACACTGAAAAAATAGATCCTGAAAGTTTTTACCATAAATGACAAACGTTTGTGAAAACAGACATGCTTAACCTGATTTAAACATTGTACAATATATACACATATCAAAACATCACTCGGCATCCCATTAATATTTATATATCCATTAAAAGGAAATTTAAAATTATAATAAGAGTAAGGCACAGCCAACACTATTACAAGATGTGGGATAGGTCTAGGAAACATTTAAAGACAGTGGTGCTGAAGGGAACATGAAGAGGACATGGGGAGGAAGAAATTCAGATGGATTAGACAAGGCTTTTAGATTAGCTCTGGAGAAAGATGAAGGGAATTCAGGCTGCATGATGCCCAGGTTAGGAGCCTGTTACACGTGTGTTTCATGAATGAGAGGCAACAGAAGTCTAGGGCAGAAAAAAAACAGTGGTTATATTAGCATGTATCCACGTTATAGTATTTTTATGGTATCCTCAGTTCGAGAATATGTGTGAATCACATTCATGCATAGTAATAGTTTCTAGAAATTAAAAAAAATGATAAAGGAATATATTTTAAAAGAATTTTCTCTTGACACTGCATCCTTGACTTTGCTTCTGTGCCTTGAAAGGTTCTCTGATAGCCCATAATGTTGAAACTTCTCACTGTCAGACTCACAGTGTCAGTATGAGCTGTTGCTGCTGCTGCTGTTGGTTTTAATTTTGCTTCCATAAATGCTTTATGTGAAAAGAACTATCTGATAAAAAGGTTTATAAATACATATGTGTGTGCATATGCTTCTTTCTTTTGTTATAGTCTTACATTCACATCCACCATTCAAGAGAAATCACTGTCTCATTCAACCATTCTTTTAGCAAGTCTGTAATGAGACTGTTCTATCAGCAGACACAATGTTATATAGTAGCAATCACACGATGTTTAAACAGTTCCTGACCTCCTACTCTGGAATTCCTACATGGGAAAGATAAATGATTAAAATAAAATGCAGCGGTCTTACTGAGATTGCATGAGGACTATAGATACATCATACTACTGAGGTCCGAGCTGCTCACCTAATCAATATCTTCATCCATAATACACCCTGTCACGCTCACTGTAACTGCTTCTACCCTCATAGATTGGGGTGTCTTCACTGTGCTCAGCTTATTCTTATGGCTCAATTGCTTGAGAATCACAACACTTCACTTTACCTTTCATTTCCTTTGTGGATTAACTTTGCATCAGCATAGCTAAGCTAAAACTGCTTTCTATAAATCTTCTCGCTGTATGTGCAGTTCCATTAAAGTCTACCATAAGACAAACTTAATCAAGGCTTGGAGGGTGAAAAGCAGACAGCAGGCATTATCATATGAAGTTCATTGCAGAGTGTCAGTGGTCACCATAGCTCTTCCACCTTGCTGCTTACCTGCTGACGTGTCCTGTAGGTAAGATCAGCAAGCCAGGCTGGTAGTTCCTGTCAATCTTGGACCTTATCTATGCACTGTGTTCTCGGTAAACACATAGTTAGGAGTAGTCCTTTCCTCTTAATGTATATACTGCCTCTGCTATTCTAGAAAGCAGTTTATCAAAACCAAACACTTCTACATCTGACCAATCAACTAGTTAGTACTGATAGACATGTCCCTTGTCTACCCATGACAAGGCCAGAAATAAACACTTTCATATTCATATTCTTCATTTTATAAAGGATTAGATGAGTTTCTTACATCCATTGGTAAATAAGAACAAAAGCCTTGTTCAGCAATCTTTAAGTTTCTCTCCCAAGGTCCTTGATTGATATGATTCCATTCTAAAGGCTTCTTTGAGTGAACCCTACTTCATTTCATTCCTCCCCTTCCCTTTTCTTTTCTAGTGAATGTTTCAATAAACAAAGTCATGCTGGCCAGGAAGACATTACCCAACTCTACTACAGTGGAAGAGGGAGATGAGCTTCATTCAATCCAATCAGAAGTCCTAGGGTGAACTTGGGGAGGTACTAGTGCCCATCACTGAGTTATTCCTAAGTGTGCATGTGTTGGTTAGTAACTCTCTTTTTGCTTACTGATTCCTGGAAAATTAGGTTCTTAAACTCACACATACAAGAGAAAGGGGGATTTCTCCATCCATGTTTATATTCAAAGCGACGATTCTAAAGTCCTTGAGAAAATTATTTCCTAGATAGAAAAACTGGCTGTAAGCTACCAAACTGCCATGTGTTTTAAAGAAGCAGGTAAAGAATGTAAGCATCTAAATAGTCTAATGTAAGTGCTCTAAGAAAAAACATGTCAGCTCACAATTAGGAAAAAGCCTGTCTGAAGGTTAGTCAAGTAGAAGGAAGAAGGGAGAGAGTTAAGGAGTCTTTAGCCACTCTAAATCAACTCCTAAAGTCATCCTAACGAAACTCAAATGTTTTTCTTCACCCTCTCTCCTGTCCTCTTAGATCTTCTTCTCTACTTTGCTGAGTCAGCAGCTCTGAGGCAAGGACGCAAGTTTTCCAGAAGGTCACTCAAACATTGGAAGACATGTCAGAAGGGTGTGGCTGTAACTCTTACTCATGGGTCTTTCTTCCTTGGTTCCAGTTTTTTAGTCAGTTCCACGATCCAGACTCCTTTCCCAGCACAGCACCTCAGGCCATGATCTGGACAGAATGACAGTGAGAGTGTCCACCAGCTCCATTCACTGTGAAGTATGAGTGACAGCACACTAGTCAGCATTGTGCAGCGTTGCCCAGGGTCTGTGACTGCCACCTAGCATGCCATCTTGACTGACAAAATTTCACTTCTAGATTCTTAAATGCTAAATTTTGAATATCTTCAATAAACCTGATATAGCACAATGACTTTTCATACCATAAATATTAAAATACAGAGAATAAACTTGCTATAAACAAATTATATAAAAGATTTTCAACCATATCTACAACTCTTTTCCATAAAGTGTTTTGTTAACTTACCAGCTGTTCCATAAGAGAAGTAAAAGGAGAGATGGCTTTTTAAAAGACTTTTCCTCTTTAGTAAACGGTTTCTCCTCTTATCCTGAAAATAAATTCCCCAGTTGAATCATTACCCTAAGACATTCTGATCATCATTGGATGCCAGTTTCGTCATTGCCTCTGTATCCCCCATTCTACCCAAAGTGCCACTGTTTTTCTGTGTCAGTACTGATTCCAATCCACTACATAGCTGTTAAAATTCATTACAAAACAGATTTCTTAGTATTCGTAGACTTCAAATTCAGTCAAACCTCAAGTGCCAGAACCAGTTCTGTTTCTCTGTTTACTGATTTGCATCCTCATCACCTCAAGTCATCTTCTTGCCTTAGAGTTTTCCTTCAAGTCGGTATTATGAACCAGCAAAGTAAAAGTCAAGCTAAGCTAGCAAATGTGCCAGAGCCCTGACTCTGAAAACATCAAAGGCTCTTCTTTGATATAGAAATATAAAGTTTGAATCCCTAAGCATGAACATCAAAGCCTTTCCTTCTTCATGCTAATATCTCACAAGATTCTAGTCTTTGTTATATTTGTGGTCCAAAAAGTAACAGAAGGAAGACAATCATATATGTACATGGCTAGTAATATCTGGATGGTTCTTGATTATTAATTTTCATGCCTTACCATGTAATGAAATGCAAACAACTAAAATTAAAGAGAGAATGAAATGAGAGAATAATAATTAAAAGACATAATGGTCAGTTAAACCTTTCTGCTCAACCACACAAATGGAGATCTCAGTAGCTAGTCATATTTTTCTTTGATTTGCTATGTGTATGCTTATAATATTTACTTTTTCTGTCTCTAATAATTTACTGATTTTTGCACATATAATTATAAAACTTAAGCATAAAACTGAACTATCTATGCAAGCTATCTTTGAAAGGTTTTGTGGATTATGACCGAATAAAAAAGGAATGAAGGTAATGCAGCAACATATAATGTAATGGGCAAAAATTGTGCATATTTTCACTGCAACTTTCTACTAGGCATAATTTTCATTTACATTGAAGCACACTGTTATTACCACTGTTGCTTAAAAATTAAACAGTGAGGGGGGGGCCAAGATGGCGGCGACCTGCACTGACGCATTTTGAACGTGGGAGAAAAGAGCCATAAAAAGCACAGAGTTATTAGACACTGTGCAAAAACCGGAGGGGCTAGACCCTCCGGGAACACTCACAGCTCCCAAGGGACTGTTAAAAGTCCCAGGGTAAGGCTCTCCCCCCATCTCTCTCAGACACAGAAGCCACTAAATCCGGGAATTGGGAACTCCCATTTGGAGAGGCACCTGGTAAGATCGACCCCAATACACAGCAGGCAGAATCAGAGGCCACATGGCGATCACCCACTAGCCTACTGGGCTCCCCACACCTCAGGAGGACCTTATAGCTACTTAGGAAACTTAGCGGGATAGTTGAAGTCTTAGCAAGGAAGAAACAGGGTGCTCAGCAGGTGGTCCGCAACTGCTTGAGCCGCGGAGGATATGAGAGAGGGGGAACCAACGGGCAGAGCAGCTAGGGAGGGAAGCCAACACAGGCGGCGGGCAGGGCAGTTGCTCCGCACACCCAAGGCAGAGCAGCTAGGGAGGGAAGCCAGCACAGGTGGCGGGTGGGGCCGAAGCTCTGCGCACCTGCGGCTGAGCAGACAGGGAGGGAAGGCAGCACAGGTGGGCGTGGCTGAGGGGCCAGGCCTGTGGCGGAGAAGCCTAGTGTGAAACCAGAAGCCAGGGGACCATAGCTGTATTCTGAAAAACCCAGACATATTAGGTGTGGAGCCGGGCCCTGTCAGCCTCCGTGACGACAAACAAAGCCCACAGAATCTGTGCCTGAGCAAACAGGTCCATACCATCACAACCATTACAGGCTGATCACTCAGTGTACAACATAGAGAAGTCTGAATTGGGAGCAGTGAAACAATCCCGGACCATTACTCACTAGCTGGGAATAGGCTGCACCAGATCACAGTGCTTCAGGCTATTAAAACCACAGTGACCCTGAGATCCCCCTGTAAGCAATGACAGATAGCCAAGCAATTTGACTCCTACACCAAAGCATCCCCTGTGGATCCAAGCACAGAAAACGACGAGAACAGACAGCTAAACACATCCATATGGCCAAAGGTCCAAGAAAAAATAGAAATCAAGGAAATATGACCCCAACAATGCAGAATTATCCTAGCTCATCCAATTCGGACGACCTCACACCAACAGAAACACATGAAAACGATGACAATTTTGCATTGTGGAAAGTGATAGAGTCCCTTCAAGAAGAACTTAAATCTATGAAGGAATTCAAAGAAGCCACAATTTTACAATTCAAAACAAGGAACAACACCATTAAAGAGCTCCAAGCCAAGGTGACAGAGCTTGAACAGGAAAAGGACAAAGCAATGAAAGATTTTCAGACAAAAACAAGCAAGCTGGAGAAGGAAATGTACAAAACGAACAATACCATACAAGACATGAAAATAGAAATGGAAACAATAAAGAAAACACAGTCAGAGTTAAAAGAGGAAGTGGAGAATCAAGGGAAGAGAACAGGAACTACAGATGTGAGTATCAAAAATAGGATGCAAGAGATGGAAGACAGGATCTCAGGCATGGAAGATTCGATGGAAGAAATCAGTACAACATCCAAAGAAAATGAGAAGGCTAAAAAATCTCTCACCCACAACATCCAAGAAATCAAGGACTCAATGAAAAGATGGAACCTAAGAAATATAGGCATAGAGGAGAGAGAAGACTCCCAACACCATGGTCCAGGAAATATCTTCAACAAAATCATAGAAGAAAACTTCCCAAACCTGAAAAAAGAGATGCCAATAAAAATCCAAGAGGCTTACAGAACACCAAACAGATTAGGCCAGAAAAGAAACTCCTCTCGCCACATAATAATTGAAACACCAAATGTAAAGAACAAAGAAAGAATATTAAAAGCTGTAAGAGAAAAAGGTCAAGTCACATACAATGGCAGACCCATCAGAATTACACCTGACTTCTCCTCAGAAACTTTAAAAGCTAGAAGGGCCTGGATAGATATCCTACAAGTCCTGAGAGAACATAGGTGCCCAGCCAGACTACTATACCCACCAAAACTTTCTATCAACATAGATGGAGAAAACAAGATATTCCATGACAAAATCAAATTTAAACAATATCTACCCACAAACTCAGCCCTACAGAAAATCCTAGAAGGAAAATTCCAACCCAGAGAAGAAAACTCCACCCAAGAAAACAAAGGGAATAGAAAACCCCTCAGCAACTAAACCAAAAGAGGCACAGGACCATCACCTATACCAAACTAATGGGAAATAACAACCACAGGTCGCTAATATCCATCAACATCAATGGACTCAACTCCCAATAAAAAGACACAGGTTTACAGAGTGTATACGAAAGCAAGACCTGTCCTTCTGCTGCATAAAAGAAACACATCTCACTACCAAAGATAGACACTACCTCAGAGTAAAGGGCTTGGAAAAGGTTTTCCAAGCAAATGGACCCAGTAAGCAAGCTGGAGTAGCCATCCTAATCAAACAAAACAGGCTTCCAACTGAAGTTAATGAAAAAAGACAAAGAAGGGCATTATATACTCATTAAAGGAAATATTCATCAAGAGGAAAACTCAATAATGAACATCTATGCCCCAAATACAAAGGCACCTACTTTTGTAAAAGAAACACTTCTAAAACTTAAATCGCACGTCGATCACAACACATTAGTAGTGGGAGACTTCAACACCCCACTCACAACAATGGACAGATCATCAAGACTGACCCCAAATGGAAAAATATTGAGTCTAACAGAGATCATGAAACAAATAGACCTAACAGATATCTACAGAACATTTCACCCAAACACAAAGGAATACATCTTTTTCTCAGCACCCCACGGAACCTTCTCCAAAATCGACCACATAGTTGGACACAATGATAGTCTCAATAGATACAAGAAAATTGAAATAACCCCTTGTATCTTATTAGACCACCACAGAATAAATCTGGTCTTCAACAGCAAAATAATCAACAGAAAGCCTACACACACATGGAAAATTGAACAGCTCCTTACTGGATGACCATTGGGTCAGGGAAGAAATAAAGAAGGAAATCAAAGACTTCTTAAAATCCAATGACAATGAAGACACAACATACCCAAACCTATGGGATACATTGAAAGCTGTGCTACGAGGAAAGTTCATAGCACTAAGTGCTTTCAAAAAGAAAATTGTGACAGCTCATATTAGTGAACTAACAGCTAAGCTGGGTGAATTGGAAAAAAAAGAAGCAAACACTCCCAAGAGGAGCAGAAGGCAGGAAATCATCAAACTTAGGGCTGAAATCAACAACTTAGAATCAAAAAGATCTATACAAAGAATCAATGAAACCAAGATTTGGTTCTTTGAGAAAATCAACAAAATAGACAGACCCCTAGCCAAAATAACTAAAAGGCAAAGGAAAAGAACCAAAATCAACAAAATCAGGAATGAAAAGGGAGAAATAACAACAGACATTGAGGAGATCCAGAAAATATTCGGGTTCTACTTTAAAAATCTATATTCCACCAAATTTGAAAACTTAAGCAAAATGGACAATTTCCTCAATAAAATTCACCTAACAAAACTAAACCAAAATCAGATTAACAGCTTAAACAGCCCAATAACACCTAAGGAAATAGAAACAGTCATTAATATTCTCCCAACCAAAAAAAGCCAAGGGCCAGATGGCTTTAGCACGGAATTCTACTGGACCTGCAAAGAGGAACTAACACCATTACTCTTTAAACTCTTCCACCACATAGAAACAGAAAGAATACGGCCAAACTCATTCTATGAGGCCACTGTCATTATGATTCCTAAACCACACAAAGACCCAACAAAGAAAGAGAACTTCAGACCAATCTCCCTCATGAACATAGATGCAAAAATACTTAATAAAATACTAGCAACCCGAATTCAAGAACACATCAAAAATATCATACATGATGATCAAGTAGGCTTCATCCTAGGAATGCAGGGATGGTTCAATATACGAAAGTCTATCAATGTAATTCACCATATAAACAAGATGAAAGAAAAAAACACATGATAATCTCGCTAGATGCAGAAAAAGCATTCGATAATATCCAACACCCCTTCATGCTAAAAGTTCTGGAGAGAACGGGCATACAAGGACCATACCTAGAAATAATAAAGGCAATATACAGCAAGCCAGTAGCCAACATCAAATTAAATGGAGAGAAGCTTGAAGCATTTCCTCTGAACTCAGGGACAAGACAAGGATGTCCACTTTCACCATATCTGTTCAATTTAGTACTTAAAGTCCTTGCTAGAGCAGTAAGAAAACTAAAGGAGATCAAAGGGATAAATATTGGAAATGAAGAAGTCAAATTATCCCTATTCGCAGATGGTATGTTAGTATACATAAGCGCCCCCAAAAACTCCACCAAAGAACTCTTACAGCTGATAAACAACTTCAGCAAGGTGGCTGGATACAAAATTAATTCAAAAAAATCAGAAGCACTTCTTTATAAAACAATCAAATATACCGAGAAAGAAATAAGGGAAACAACCCCCTTCACAATAGCCACAAACAATATAAAATACCTGGGGGTAACTCTAACCAAGCAAGTAAAGGACCTATACAACAAGAACTTCAAGCCCCTGAAGAAAGAAATGGAAGAGGCCTTTAGAAGATGGAAAGATCTCCCAAGCTCATGGATAGGTAGGATCAACATAATAAAAATGGCCATCCTACCAAAAGCAATATATAGATTCAATGCAATCCCTATCAAAATACCAACACAATTCTTTATAGACCTGGAAAAAGCTATTCTCAACTTCATATGGAACAACAAAAAGCCCAGAATAGCTAAATCAATCCTGTATAATAAAAAAGCATCTGGAGGTATCACCATCCCAGATTTCAAGCTGTACTACAGAGCAATAGTAGTAAAAACAGCATGGTACTGGTATAGAAACAGACCAGTGGATCAATGGAATCGAATTGAAGACCCAAGCATGGACCCACACACCTATGGCCAACTAATCTTTGACAAAGAACCCAAAGCCGCACAATGGAAGAAGGACAGCATCTTCAACAAATGGTGCTGGTCCAACTGATGTCCACTTGCAAAAGAATGAAATTAGACCCATACCTATCACCTTGTACAAAACTTAATTCCAAGTGGATCAAAGACCTTAACCTAAGGCCGGCCACACCTAATATACTAGAAGAAAAAGTAGGAGAATCCCTCGAACTCATTGGCACAGGTGACAACTTCCTGAACAGAACACCAACAGCTCAGGACCTGACATCAACAATCAATAAATGGGACCTCATGAAACTGAAAAGCTTCTGTAAGCAAAAGAAACTGTCATTTGAACAAAAGGGCAACCAACAGACTGGGAGAAAATCTTCACCAACCCTACATCTGACAGAGGGCTATTATCTAAAATCTACAAAGAACTCAAGAAATTAAATGCCAAGAAACCAAATAATCCAATCAAAAAATGGGAGACGGAGCTAAATAGAGAATTCACAAAGGAGGAATCCCTAATGGCCGAGAGACACCTGAAGGAATGTTCAACATCCTTAATCATCAGAGAAGTGCAACTCAAGATGACCCTGAGATTCTATTTCACACCTGTCCGAATGGCTAAGATAAAGAGCTCAAATGACAGCACATGCTGGCTAGGGTGTGGAGAAAGTTGAACCCTACTCCATTGCTAGTGGGAGTGCAGGCTTGTGCAACCATTATGGTGGTCTGTCTGGCGGTATCTTAGAAATCTTGGAATAACTTTGCCTCAGGACCCAGCCATACCACTTCTGGGTATACACCCAAAGGATCCCTCATGGAGTCATAGGGAAATCTCCTCATCTATGTTCATAGCAGCCTTATTTGTAATAGCTAGAAATTGGAAACAACCCAGATGTCCCTCAACTGAAGAATGGATTAAAAAACTGTGGTACATCTATACAATGGAATATTACTCAGCTATCAGAAACAATGGAATCATGCAATTTGCAACCAAATGGATGGAACTAGAGAAGCTCATCCTGAGTGAGCTAACCCAGACTCAGAAGGATGCACATGGCATCTATTCACTTATAGTAGGATTTTAGCTATATCGTACAGGATATCTGTACTACAACCAACACACCAAAAGGAACATGGACATAAACTTTTTTTTTCTTTTTCTTTTTCTTTTTCCTCTTTTTTTTGTTGTTGTTCTTTGTTTTTGTGGGTTTGTGTGTTTGTTGGTCTTTTTTTAGTTTTCCCCCCATAGCAAGGAGACACCTTTCACTGGCAGTACTGCCTCGTAGGCCCCCGGTGTATGAAGAGGCTCTTGACCCTCATATGACTCCTGATCTGTGGTGAGAGACTCTTAGGCAGGGACACTCCACCCCAGAGGCACAAGACGGAAGGGTCAGGGGGCAGAGCATGGGAGGGTGGGGCTGGGAAGCAGGAAAAGAGGACAATATGATAAGGATGTAACCTGAAGCAACAAACAAATAAATGTATTAATTAAAAAAAGCAGGTAACAATGTTAAAACACTGTAAATAAAATAAAGGATACAGCCGTTCAACCTGGTTTTATAAACCTCCAAGTGTCGAAAAAATGTAGAGCTAAGGTAAAATACATGAGAAATGTGGTGTTAACCCATGCCTTTAACTTCAGCAGAGATGGGAGGAGCACCATAGAGTTAGTGGTCTTATAAATTCTAGAGTTACACGGAACAGGGTGGTGAGGGTTCACACCCTTAATCCCATCATTCAAGAAGAGTACACCCTTAATCTCAACACACTAGAGACAGAAACAGGCAGATCTCAGAGCTCAAGGTCAGCCTGATACAAAACAACTCTAAATAGAGAAAAACTTCGATCCAGGAGTGGTGGAACACATCTTTAATCCCTTCAGATGGGAACCACAGGTCTTTGATCCCAATAATTAGAATGCAGAGACACACACATAGGATTTGGAAGGACCTAAGTTTAAAAGCTACTTACAAAAGGCCTACTCAATACAAACAAATTGTCCTTTGAGGTTTCAAAATATATACACTAAAGCTGGTTTAGCTCCAAAATAACAAAATAATTTTTTCTTTAACCCAGATTTAAAGATAACACTTCATATATTGTCAAAAAACTAAATTTGCTTCAGGAGAAATATTACCTAACCCCTCCCCTCAAAAAAAAAAAATTGGGTAATTGTCCCAGAGTTAGGATTAGTGCAGGGCTCTGTTCTTATCTTTCCAGGAGAATCAAAGCATCCATTCAAGGAACCCAGGGACAAGTGGACAATGGAAACCTCAGCAGAAAACAGAATCAGACACCAAAGAAGACGAGTGACCCAGTTGATTCAACCTGACAGACTCCCTCAATAGCTGTTTCCATCAAAAGCCTACAACCACGACAACTCAATATCGCTAAGACCGTTCAGCTCTACACAATGCCCCAGCCAGAACCTCAGTAAAGCCTGGAAGATCAGCTTGTGCCTACAAACTCCTTAGGACATCTAAACAGCTGAGAACAGAAGGACTGAACATAAAAGGATTGTACTAACACTTTTAACCATTTTTCCATTTTGGTTCGGGCCACAATCAGGTTTACTACGACCCAAATCAGCAGGAAGTCCTTTTAAGAGAGCGACGTCCCATGCCCAGAGGGTGGGGAGGGTGTTTCTCCGCCTCCCCTTTTTGGTTATTTGAAGGATAACTGAAAACTCTGTTATTTAGGGGAAGAGATTACAAGCTGTTAAATGGTCGTGTTTAATGGGTTTTGGAAGTTAGACCCAGGGTATTCCTTCTTTCCCGTTTCTGTATCCTTCTTTCTCTCCTATGTAGGAGTGCACGGACTTGAGAAAAATGAGACATAGACATAGCACAAGAAGAAGGGACAGATTGTTGAATATGCCCTTATACCTTTGTGTATTGATACAAAATTAGTAGTATATTTGGCTAAAGTGGTATTGACCATTGTATATTGTGCAAAATTAAGATTGCATTGGACTATATCCCTATTGATCTTTGTATATTGATACAAAATTAAGATTATAGTTGGCCACA
>CAJQZJ010032455.1:3579159-3619775 GCA_907164525.1 Lophiomys imhausi
AGGGCAAAGGAGAAACCCAGTGTGGGAAGCCAATGGTACAAAGAGGGCTAGTCACCAAAATATTTGGATTATATAAGGAAGAGCCTCTGAGGGAAGTCCAGCTCCGCCCCTGGGCTGGAGAGTTCAGGGTAGGGTGTAGAGTATGCCAGTCAGGAAAGCCCTGTAACAGGTAGAGACTGGAGGATGCTGGAAGAATTTGGGGGCCAGGAGGTCTGCTTTGATATCTTAAGTAGACTCCTCAGCAGTTTGCTTGCCCCAGGTTGGAAACGTTTTCCAATATCGTCAAAGTGGCTTCTAAACACCTGTAACTCCAATTCCAGAGAATCCAACAACCTCTTCTAACTGCCATGGGCTCCTGCACATGCCTGTTAAATGTATATAGACTCAGACACATAACATATACATAAAAATGAGAACATAAGTATTTAAAACAGAAGCAGCTTAATGTATGAAGCATAAATACGCTTATACTACCTCATCACTGAGAAGTTCAACATTTCCAAGAACATACAATAATCTGAGCCATAAATTTTTCCAAAAGAGCTCATCTCCAGAGAAATGCTACTCAAAATGATCCCTATGTTCAGAAAGATATGGAAACCACTTGATCAGGGGCTATGGCACTGAACTTTGGAGAGATACTATGTATGATTTTTTTTATAGTAAAGACATTCAGCATTAATGCATTTTGTCAATCACCCTAATATGAACAAATTCTTTGACACACTTAACTGGAAACCATTTTCATCCTTATTTGTGATTCATACTTGACTTGAAAGCTTATTGAGGTGAATTTTAAATAGTTCTGATCTAACAAGTACGCTGTGGTCTCTGAAGAGGGAAATTGGAAGCATAGCTACATGTGTCTAAGAATAAGAACATGTGCTGTAAGCAGTAAGAATCCCAATAAAATGGGAACCATTATCCCACACTAGTGACTTTTGGAGTACTAATTTTTTTAATCAAATACATCTATTTCTTTAAGCTTTGTAGGAAAGGCTATTATGTGTTATATGTGTGTAGGTGTGTTGGAAACATTTCACAGTCTATAAATGACTGCTAAAACAGGCATTGTGTTATTATTTCTTGCATAAATTCTCAGAATTTTTGAAAATCAAGGGAAGGGTCTTTAATAAACTCTGACTATCATGTGGAATTATTTGGGGAACTTATATAGAACAAGCCTTGTCAAGGTACTTTTGTCTCCTGAGCTCGACTCTAAGCAGCAAAATATGAGTTCTTGCTTCTTTCCATTCCTAGGAGCATATGCAGAACATTTTAGAAGACAGCAAGCCAGTCAAAGACAGCCTCCTCTCAAGACTGTTATATCTTATGGAGAAGAACAATGTTTACCAAAAAACAAATTCCATCAAGGATAAATGGAAAAGGTGACCAAAATAATACATCTGTATATTTCATGCCAAAGCAGAATACCAAAAGATAGACTGCATCAACTAGTTACCTGTCCAGTAAAATTCAAAGCAAAGAAAGCAGCCATAATCTGAAGAGAATATAGCCTACCCACTTGGTTGAATTTCTCCTTCATATTAGGTGATGATGTGAAGTGAGGTGGAATCTGAAAGCAGACAGTTTTCTGTATCCATAAACAGAACTTCAAAGCAAGGCCTAAACACGTTTAACATGTTTTGGGGTAAAATGTCCCCATCAGTAAATATAGTTTCTAAAAGGTTTGCAGTGAATATGGCTATCGCAGATAAGGTGACTACCAACCATTCCCAGATTGAGACACTATGTTTATGGACAGGTGTATAGGATCAAGAATTCTTACTGAAATAGAGTGCCAAAAAAAATTGTTGGTACACAATTAGGATTTGATAATTTGTCAGTGCAGTCCTGGAAGATGTCACGGAGTTAAAAATTATGTTGACATAAAGGATTCAAAATTTAGATCAGATTTTTGCTAAATAGAAATAATATAACAAAGCTGGTTCTTGTAGGAGAAGGCTGGATAGATATTCCTGACTTATGCTGTATTCTGACATATTATTATTATATTTTATAAAGTTAAGTTTCTACTGAAGGGAAACACTTTGAAGATGTATTTGCATATTTATAAGGTTATTTGGGCTATGGGGAGAAATAAAAGGATCAGGTATGAGCAAACCAATTACAGAAAATGATGCCTAATGCTGATTGTATATAGTGATATACAACTATCTTATTCAATTTTCAAATTCTTAACTCAGTTTCTAAGTGGTGAACTGGCTTTCAGTTACAGTGATTTCTAGACAAACTTGCATTGCAAGATGTTATCAGTTTGTTACAGTTTATGTAAAAATCTCTGCCTGAAAAAGATTAAAAGTGTTATTTAAAATCTCACAGGCTTGGTTACAAGTAATGGACTTGGAGGAGATGATTGAACCTTCAGGGTTTTAGTTTTATCTGTGAATTTTCCCACATGCCATGACATGGGAAATTGTGGAAACTATGAGTTGGACTCTGGCTGAAGGAAGTAAGTTACTAGGACTGTGCCTTGAAATATATATCTGACTGGCAGGTCCTTCTCTCACTCACTGTACTTCTTTCCCCAGAAACTTCCATTCCACCCATTCTGCCGTAATGTTCTGCTTTAAAACACACACTCCCAGAAGCAAGATGTTCCAGTGGCCACAGTCGGAGAATTCTGAAATGGTGAGTCCACATAGATCTTTCCTCCTATAAGCTGCTTTTTCAGGTATTTTTCCTCAGGAACAAAATGTGTCTGACATGCAGCACCTGCAGCAAAGTTTATAAACAAGCTACTGCTTTTCAAGATTTGGCATGAGAAAAATAGATGGGGAAACTAAAATTTCCCAGAATTATGATTTTTTCCAATTCAAAAATGTTGAATGATGTTTATTGAAAAATAAAATGTGCCTACAGATTTCAGAAAGCAAAGTTAGATTCAGATGGAGAAGGTACTATACAGGCAGCAAGATGCCAAAATAATTAATTTGAGTAAATGATTCAGGGGGTGTTGACAAAATTTGCCTTAATTCTTTTTATGAACAAGTTATCATTGGAATAAATATCAAAATTAGATTCCAAAGTGATTGGATTATTTTACGAGCTTCAGAAGCACTTACAGATAACCAGCTCAGGCAATAATTTTTTAATCAAAGCTTATGATGCAGGAAGAAAGCTGATCGTTCAGAGGTCAGAATGACATTTTATAGGCTTGAGAAATTCTTATCTCTGAAAGTAGCTGAGCATGCACCACTAAAGGCGGAACTTGAGTCAATGGATTTATCACTGAATGAGGAACAGTTCGTAAATGACTAATTAGTCAATAGGGACCAATAGAACATTCTGTCTGGCACTAGTTTGTTTCTTAAAGGAATGGTTGTCAGAGGAATATGATGTATATTAACGGATACATTATAGTTAAGTATCCCAACACTAAATGAGTGAATGTATTCTTATCTCTAATTCTCTAATTCATGTATGTATGTACACTTGTTACATAACTCTTAAGCCATAAATTACATTAAGCGGTAAGACTATTTAGGGGTTAATTTTTTTCTAATTGAAAAGCTCACATGCTATGCTTCAGTTCAAATATCAGAATAACAGAATTTGCCTTTAACTTGAAGTAATAAGTAAACATTTTTTAAAAAGTTTAAAAAAAAAAGAATTTAGGAAAAGGCAACTCAAAAGGGAACCAACCATGCAAATACCTTGTTCTCAGACTCCTAACCTGAAAAATGGTAAGAAAATAAAGTCCAATGGCTTCTACTACCCAGTTGCATGATACTTTGTTGTTTGGAACCCTGAAGCCCACTCTCAGTGACATTCCTCCTCCAACAAGATCACACCTCCTAATCCTTCCTGAATAGTTCCACTAACTGGGACCAATTGTTCAAATGTATGAGCCTACAGGGACCATTCTCATTGAAACAACCACAGAAACCAAACATTCAGTGATATAATGAGAAAACTGTAGCTATCTGTGAATTTGTGATGCAACTTCACAAGACTCATAACACAGGCTGGCATGTCAGCACACACTGTTCTAGTTTTCAGAAGGTTCAGAAAGGAAGGTTGTAAGTTCACAAGCAGTCTAGCCTATATTGTACAATGCTGTCTCAAAACAATAAGTAAAAGATGCTGAATATGCCTTAATTTGGCAGATAAACATACTACCATCTCTTTTGCTGGTAGAATTTGTGAGTCTGGGAAATAAGGCATGCATAATGGAGTATCCTTCTTAGGACACTATATGTGGGTTCATTGTGTTTGCAAAGTGAATATTCAAGGAATAAATGCTCTACTAGTGAATGACAAAACTTTGATTCCATTAAAATGGAAATTCTCACTGATCTTAGGCTAACTTAAATTTCTCTTTTTAATGAACTGATAGGCAAAGGAATGCATTGATAGTGTTTTGAGTTGCTTATACAGTTACTACAGATAATTTTTTGCTTTCATTGGTTGGCTCAAAGAGAACATTGAAATCCTGGTAACTCAGTGTGCCATATTTAGAATGACTATTCTATTATTGGTTGCTAATAGAGAACTGCAGAATGGCCAAGCAATATGGCCAACCTTTATAGAGTTCATTTCTACAGCATTAATATTTGTTTAACACATTACAGAGAAAAATATCCTTAGCTTACTGTGGAAGAAGATAAAGAAGAAGCTGTATAAAAGGAGAGTATAATTTTAACAATGTATGCATCTTAAGTATTTTAATCAAATGTAAAAGTAGATACAATGGTCAAGGCACGTAGGTCATGCCTATAATAACAGCTGTTAAGAAATAAGGAAGGGGAAAATTGAAGTCAAAATCTATCTAGAATGCACAGCTGGACTCTCTCAAACAAACAAAAAAACCCAAAAGAATAATAAAAAGTTGTTGATGTGATCAGTTAAATTACATTAATTGCCATCCAAGTCCTTTCTGTTAAGCCTTAATAATTGATGCTTTATGTGAAGTAAACTCACAGATCTTTGTCACATGACTTTTTCTTTGGCATCTTGATGGATCCCACCACTAGGAAATTCTACCAGAAGATCAGGGTGAAGGTACAAAAGTTATGAAACACTACAGTTCACACTGACCACAATACCTTACCCCCCCCCATAATCCTCCCAAACCATCATCCTGGTGGTATCTATGTTCTCACTGTGTGTCCCTAATAACAGAAATGACTAAAAAGCTATTCAGACACACTCAGAGCTACCACTAGGTTCTCAGGTGATCATTCCCAAAAGATGGTGAAGTAATGATTACTTTCCATCACCATGTCCTCTCTTAACCCTGCTCCATCACTCTTTCTAGCCCCTGTTGAGTGGGCTTGAATCTCTACCATAATGCCTTCCTTTAACTCTTAACAATTAACCCTTAAGTATTCAGGGAACACATTAGTTGGCAAAAAAAAAAAATTGTGAATTGTAAATATCTTTTGTGATTCCCTAATGAGTATTAAAACCTGTGTAACAATAAAAATTATTTTAATTATCTATATTTTAAAGTCAAGATTCCATCAGATACTGCAGTGTAGCATATTCACCATCAGTGTTAATTACAGAGCAAGAAGGTTCTGAAGGACAGGTAACATTTCTCAAGAACAAGTAGATTAAGGGTAATAGTATACTGAATATTATATTCTATAACCAAGTTAGTAAACTTGTGCAAAGTTTCTGCATTAGTACAAAAATATCCTCAAAATTATCAATATACCTATGTAGGATGAATTGGTTGAAATAACATTAAATAAAAGGTCTCCAAATGAAGCATGTTGGAATGGATACAAGGAATGCTATTATTTATATATTTAAAAACCTATTTTTTATGTTTATTTATTACTTCAAGTTACATCTCCATCACAGACCCTATCTGGTCCCACCCTCTCACCCTCTCTCCATTCTCCCACCTATACTACTTCTCCAGTGTGGAGTGCCCCTACATATCAACCCCCCTCAGTTCAGCAGTCATATGAGGGATATAGCAGATTTATTTGTAACAGCTAAAAAACTGGAAACAATCGAGATGTCCCTCAAACAACGACTGGATAAAAAAAAAACTGTGATATATTTACACAATAAAATACTACTCAGCCATCAGAAAAAAAGGAAATCATTCAATTTGCTGCCAAATGGATGGATCTAGAAAACCCCATTTTTTTTTTAACTCAGAAAAAGAACTAGGATGGTTCGAATAAGATTGTTTCTTAAAGGCTCGTGTATTTGAACACTTAGTCTCCAGTTGGTGGCAATGTTTAGATTTAGGGGGTGTACTCTTGTTAAAAGTGTGTCACAGGAAAAGGGCTTGTAAAGACCGGTGTAGTCCCCAATAGCTCTCTCTTTTGTGCTTTGGTTCAGGTTTTAAGCTTTCAGGTTGCCATTCTAGTCACCAAGCCTTCCTGCTGCCGTTGTTTTAACACAGCAATAGAAAACTAATAATACAACATACATTAGTTAGCTAATTGGTGCATTTTTAGTTGTCTTCATTCTCATGCTGCTGCAGATCAATAAGGATCCATTTTATGCATTCAAATGCATTACAGTGGTCAAGTATGACTCCTTAAGAAGTACAAATAATACAGCTAGAGCACAAAGCTTGATAAAATCTGCTTTTTCTTTCTCTGCATTTTATTTTCCTTTGGGGAAATGAAAATGTGAAAAGGAGAGAGAGGGAGAAACTTTTAGAATATTATACTCAGTTAACGACTGCCACTTATCATTTCATGGCCATGACCTTTGCCATACACCCAAGAGAAGCACAGCTTCACCATTAATACTTAGCTCCCTTTCTGCTCTTTGAGGTCTCAACATAATCCCGTTGAAACACTGTCTGTGAATGTAATAAAATAATGATCAAGTTTGAGGCCAAAGACACAGTTCATGCTCTCTCAGAAGAAAGGTGTGCAGTGGCATTGGTCCCTGCTTCTTGCTGGTAAGAAACCCACTTGTTTCATTCCATATTGTGGAAAACTCACTAAAATAAGCTAGTCAGCCTTTCCCAACCTGTGTTATTCTGTCTCGGTGAAGAGGTGATTCAAAGAAATCTCTGAAACTTGTGATAAAAGATTACTAAAAATAATGGAATCTGTCATCAAATAACTCTCATGTTCTTCTAGAAAATGGGAAAGGAAATGAACTGCTATTTGCAGTACATTTTAAATAGCATTTTAAGTAGCTTTGCTATTTTTTCCTGTGGGAATATTAGAGTCAGGCATATTCTAAAAGAACAATCTTCCATTTACATAATATGTCTGCAAATTGAATTTGAAAGGGACATGAGAGTCAGTGCTTATCAAGGGGTCTTTTTCAGAAAGAAAACAAAGACAAACAAACAAACAAACAAAAACAGAACTACTCATAATGGAAATGTTGATTCACCCATGGCCCCTTCCGCCATCTTATGTGGTGAATGTGGCTCTGTTATAACAAGCCCCACCACTCTCTCCCTCCTGCCCTCCACCCTCGCCCTCCCTCCCTTCCCCCACCACACACACTTCACAGCTTTGCCAAGCATAGTGTTCTTAGTTTATTTTAAGGATTTCTCTTTGGTTGATTTGTTCACTCATGTCTTTTCTCTTTTCATTTTGAGTATAACATCCAACTCTTTTCCACCCTTCCAAGATTTTGCCTCTAAATCCACCAGTAATGTTATAGGAAATTCCTTTCCTCCTGCCTTCAATATTTACTCTTTTAACTTTCCATTGTGAATCTTGATGAATATGCCTTTCTATGACTTTATGTTTCATCTATTTGAGGTTTTTGTTGTGGAAATCTAAATGTCTGTTTTTATTTCTCCAGATTTTAGAAGGTTTTATGGTTCTTTATTTATCTTCCCTGTCTTATTTGAGACTTAAATGTATATAATAATTTATTTGTTAGTATGCTATAAGCACCAGACAAGCTATTCATTCATTCTTTCTTTCTTTCTTTCTTTCTTTCTTTCTTTCTTTCTTACTTTTGATTTTTTTTTTAATTTCCCCTCTCTGAGATATTTCAAACAACTTATCTTTGAGCTCACTGACTCTTTCTTCTAGTTGCTCAAACTACTGAAATACTATGAAATAAATTTAGGTCAGTCATTGTGTTTGCAGCTCCAGAATTTGTGTGTCATTCTTTTCTATAGTTGTTTTTAATAACTATTTTTATTGAAAATAAATTTTTCTCTCATACAACCAGTTACCCCACCCCCCCTCCCCCCCCCATGGCCCCCCTGGTTCCTCTTCGATAAAGAACATTTCTCCAATAGATGACAGTCAAACCTTTATGTTTATTGATTACCATCTTACTTATACACAGCCCCATTAAAATGGTAATGCTTATGGTTTTTTTTTTCACTTTAAAAGAGTTGACATGTAGTAAACATATGCTTTTTTATTTTGAAGTTCATTCTATTACTGGGTTAGTTTCGTATGCAGCACAGCTTCTTTTGACACTGTAGTGGCTGAAGCTACATCTCCTAGATAGTAACAAAACCACATGGTTATATAAGCAATATTCTACAGTATCCTGTGTTCCCAAGCTACCCTATGTGGTTGTTAGGTATATTAAATACATTTTCTTTTTATTATGATGACAATTATTAATGCATATTTACTGTACACATTAATGAGTTCTGCTTTATATCTCTTATATACATATAGTATGCTTTGATCATAGCTATCCTCTACTAATTACATACCTTTAACTTACATTGGGCTTTTTAAGTTACTTCATCGCCACCTGAAGATCTGTTGCTGCCTGTGTTCTCTTGTAACTCACTGACTTCATTATTATGACCATACTGAATTACTTCTCAGGAAGTTTTAAATCTCCTCTTTTCTGTATCAGTTACTAGTACTTTGTATTCTACCCTTTATTATCCATATGGTTATTCATGAATCCCATAGCCTTGCATTGATATCTGGATTTGGAGAAGCAAGGTTCCCTTCCAGTCTACAGACTAGCTTTAAAAGGGAAAGCCTTTCTTGTTCAACCCATCCAGAGATTATAAACAGGTGTATAGGGACAGGATGAAGCCTGAGGGTATAGGGAATGACATGGTACCTGAGTTACAGGGACTGATTTAGAACTGGAGCAGGATTGATCATGTGATCTTCAGAAAATTTGGGCTTTGTTTTCCTACACAGAGAGTATCTCTATTTGCAATGTGTTACAACCTTTGGAAGGTGACACAGATAATCTAAAATTATCCATCCCACTTTCTTCAATATTCATTTTCTAATTTTTCTGCACTACTCAGTTGCTAGTACCTCTTATCTGAATTTCTTAGTTCTTATACATTTTTCCATGTGGACGATTATGCAAATCACTATTTCCTTGAGGGAATAAATATAAGAAATTCGTGTGTTTCCCTATTTTCCTGATCTTCTATGTAGCTCCAAGAATTCTGGGGAAACTATTGAGGATAAGATATAGTAACCTGCAAACCTTCTAAAACCTAAACTTAAATCTTCAATCACAAATCTAGTCAATTGGGTCTAATTCTATTTTTAATATATATTTATGTTAATTATTTTATTTTTCTTAGCACAAGTCTAGAGCCCAAGGAATGGTAATTTATCAGTGTAGACCTAGTACAGATTTAGTATAAATATATATAATTTTAACTTAACTTATGAAAGATTACACATAACATTAGAGGAAATGGCCAAATGAATTGTCTTTTAGTAGACTTATAAAAATTTGAGCAATGATCAACAGCATACCAGGCCCTTTATTTCTTCAGTGGGCCCCAAATACTATAAGGTGCTTCTGTTTCTAATCCCTTTTCCTCATTTAAAGATACCACTTTCCCATATTTTGACCTTTCCTTCAAATCAATTCTCTCAACATACAGAAATATCCTCAGATTTATGTCAGAACAACTCACATTTTTATCTTTTTTGTATGTAAGAGCTCCTAGAGTTACTACATCCATCCCTTATTGCCCCCCCACTTGACTGGAAGTTAGGTCCTTCAAATGTATGTCTCAGTATTGGAATTCAAACTTTTGCTAAGCATGGTGCCAAGTGTCCGCAATCTCAACTACTCACCAGGCTGCAATGAAAGGAGTTGGGATCCAGCTAGGCAAGGCAGCAATACAAAACTAAGGAGATGGAAAATGAACCCATTTTATTTTTACCTCTGCAAGCTGACAAGGGACTGACCAGGAAAAACATACAACTTGGGAAACTGTGATAAAAATCTATAGTTGGGCCATTTCATAGACCAGCCATATTATTTGGGATGATGATAACCCTATTGGCCACCTTTCTACATTTAAACAAAACCTCATAAAAGGTAAAACAAATTCTACAATTTTAATATTCTCCCAAAAGAATGTCACTTTTCACTTAACTAGTGTTATTATGACCTCTAGAAGTTTTTGAGAAAGTATATACACAAACTTTAATGTTAAAAATAAAAACGTATTCTCTATTGAAGAGAACTAATTTTTCATTTGTGAGTGGTTATCAATTGGAGATAGTTTATGCATTGTGGGGGCCATGTGTCCACATCTCCTCTCAATGCTGGGACCCCATCTGGCACAGACCCATATGTATCCTGCCACCATCTCTGTGAGTTCATATTTGCAATAATCTGGCTGCTTTAGATCACTTTGTTTCCTGGAAACACAAACCACTCTTGAGGACATGCCCTATGCCCAGCAGTAGATTGCTAACACAAAACAAGCCCAAAGGTATCAATGAAAGTTCTTTGTTTCATAATATTTTGTCAAGAAATTTTTTTAAATTATTTGTCTTACAGTTATTTGCATATACATTATGGCTTCTTGTTTTCAGTTTTTATGGTATTCTATATATCCTATGTCTTTAAGTGCTTCTTATGCCTTTCTTTGATTCTTTTCCTTATATTTGTTTTGTCCTATTCTTGTCTGTTTATTTTTGTTTTATCTTATTTTTTATTATTATTATTCCTTAGATTACTGTTGTTTTCTGGTTGTCATAACTATAACAAAGCTACCTTATTGTTTAGCCAATAAATGACAGTATAAATTTTTCCTAATCACAGTTCTTTTTTTAAATGTTTATTTATTACTTCAAGTTACATCTCCAACACAATACCCTCTCCACCCCTCCTGGTCTCACCCTCCGAGCCCCTGCCCCCTCTCCCATCTATCCTACTCCTCCAATGTAGGTTGCCCCTACATAACAGCCACCTCAGCTCAATAGTCAACTGTGGGCTACAAGTGTCCTCTTGCACTGGGGGCCTATATGGCAACTCCATTAGGGCAAAGTGTTCCACTAACAGGTGACAAGGACTATGTTCCTGTTCCTTTTGGTGTGTTGATTGTAGGATAGTTATCCTGTACTACAAGTAACATATAATGGCAGACCCATCAGAATTATACCTCATTTATCTTCAGAAACTTTAAAAGGCAGGAGGGCCTGGGCAGACATCCTACAAGCCCTAAGAGAACATAGGTGCCAGCCCAGACTAGTATACCCAGCAAAACTTTCTATCAACATAGATGGAGAAAGCAAGGTATTCCATGACAAAACCAAATTTAAGCACTATCTAACCACAAATCCAACTCTACAGAAGACTCTAGAAGGAAAATTCCAGCCCAGAGAAGATAATTACACCTAAGAAAACAAAGGAAGCAAAAACCTCCACTGTAACTAACCAGAAGAAACACGCAACCACCACCTACATCAAAATAGCAGGAAGTAACAACCTATACTCATTAATATCCCTCAACTTCAATGGACTCAACTCCCCAATAAAAAGACACAGGCTTACAGAATGGATCTATAAACAAGACCCATCATTTTGCTGCATACAAGAAACACAGTTCTTTAATATCTGTAATACATCATCTTCTGGTCTCTCAGGCCCTTTTGGGTTTATAAAAGAAGAAACAGGAATGGTGTGGATCAGAAAAGGAGATATGGATGAACTGGGACAGTTGAGGATGGGAAACCATAATAAGTATATATCATATGAAAAAAATTCAATAAAAGAAAATGTGTAAAATCAAAAAGATATATTGGCATTTACAATGATATCTGGAATATTTATGTACACAGGACCCTATGCCACCTCTGCTGTGGCTTATAGCTGCTCAGACTTGAGGAAAGTATCCACAGTACTTTTCATCATCTTGATCCTGAAATTGTGTCTCTTGTGCTATTTGACTGAGATGAAGTACACTGAGAGAATAAGTCATAATTAAGATTTAAAACAAACAAAATAAAACAATTATGAAATCTTATCCTTGCTGGATCTATACTTATTTCTTTTTTTTTAATTTTTCAGTTTTTTTTTAAAGATTTATTTATTTTATGTATATGAGTGCTCTATCTGCATGTACACCTGCAGCCAGAAGAGGGCATCAGATCACATTGTGGATGGTTGTGAGCCACCATGTGGTTGCTGGGAATTGAACTCAGGACCTTTGGAAGAGCAGCCAGTGCTCTTAACCGCTGAGCCATCTCTCCAGCCCTATACTTATTTCTTAATAGAAATACTGATATCCTCATATCACATATATTACTGTGTATATTACTATGTAAATATTTGTGGCAACATTAAAAGATAGACTATAGGTTTTAATACTCAAATATTAATCATATGAAATATGATTGCCATGACTATAGGTATCTTATGTTCTGCTCCTGCACTTAAATATAGGTTTAAGTTGGGTCTGTACTTCAAGCCTATTGGTTGGCTGTCATAACTATAACAATATATATAACAATAACATAACTATAACAATAATAACCTTATTGTTTAGCCAATAAAAGATAGGATACATTTTTCCTAATCATAGTTCTTGAATAGCTGTGCTACATGTTATTTTGGTCTCTTTCTCAGATCCTTCTGGGTTTATGGATGGAAAGGTGGACCTTACACAACATATAGGTGTGATTCAGGATTTCCAGATACCTTTAATCTGTAGGATTGTGATCCTTAAGTAGTTGAGAACATCCACCACAGGTACAGTACCTTCAGTGACTAAACCTTAACTCAAAACCTCCTGCCAGGGAGGACTAGAAGCACCAAATCTTCTGAAATCTCACCGTGACTTTCCTGGAATAGTAGACTCTCAACCATAAAAGAGATCTATACTGCCTCTGGAAATGTACCTCAATTGGAATAAATGGTTTTCTCTTCCTTCTATATAACAACACTTATTTCTTCTTTTACAGAAACAAGCTTGGTAGCTTGGCTACACTAGGAAACCGGGCATCTTCCAGGGAAGGACAAGCTCCAAGGATGAAAGTCCCTGTAGCCAGCCTGAAGATGACAAATGAATTTAGAACGGTTTTCAAACGACACTGA
Source organism: Lophiomys imhausi (assembly GCA_907164525.1). Lineage (NCBI taxonomy): Eukaryota > Metazoa > Chordata > Mammalia > Rodentia > Muridae > Lophiomys > Lophiomys imhausi. Next base: position 3,592,411 of record CAJQZJ010032455.1, read on the forward strand.
CTTTTCTGAAAGTCATTTATTTTCTGAACATTAAAAGTTAAATTTTACTGTGATTTAATTTACTTTACCTCTGTCCTTTTCATGCCATGATAGCAAGTTTCTTTGCCAATTCAGGAACATGAATGCCCCAGGACAGCCAGGATAATGGTCTTATGTTCAAAAAGACAAAAGAAAAATGTACATTCTGAATTTCCCAGGTATCACCTCTTATCTCCATCTTACACAATTTATTATTAAAGCCCTGCTAGTCAAAATTGGTTTCTTTCTACTTCTGTATTTTTATATTCCAAACCCCTTTCAAAAATCTTCTCAAATATTAGCTTCTTTGTGATCCCTGGGAGTCGAAGTTATCTCTATTATCTCCAATACCTCATCACATTTTTTTCTGTTTGCTCTTATGGCGTTTATTACTCTCACTCCTAAACTTCAATAACAGTTCCATGTACTTTTCTCTCCTGGTCAGGCCTGTGCTCTGTGCCGGCAGGTTACATACTGCCAGAGGGTGGTCTAATGGGAATGCATGTCTAGCACTTCTACAATTTTGGACAAGCCACTCAAATTCTCTTAAGGTCAGTTTATGAGAAAAATAGCATATCAAAGAAAGGATGAATGTTTTGTAGAAAACTTTTAATATTGAGAACCCAATATAAATAACTGTAATGAAATATGAAATTAATATTTGTATAAAAGCCACAATGTGAAGAATCTGAAAATAACAATAAAATATTCAACGATATTCATGTAGGGCATCATAGGATATGCTTCTTGTACACCTTTTTTCAAAATACCAAAGTATTATTTCAGATTAACACCAAAAATTCAAGTTATCCTGCAAACTATTTTTCATAGGACTTTTAAAATTCCAATATTATTTTGTTTGTTGCTTTATTTTTTATAATTTTTAAGGAAATAGGTTAGATTGTAAGAACTAATATTCAGAATGGTTGGGACATTTTTCCAAGGACAAATGCTGGCTTGGGTGTCTTGGGAACAGTTTGGAAAATGAATCCCACCAATATTTGTCTCTGGATGCCAAGATACTTCCTTCACCAACCAGAATCAGCAAATACTAAGCCTATGCTAGACTATGAATGTTTTATTTGGCTTTAGATGGATTTCTTGAAAGCATGTTTTTCTTTATGTCACTACATTAGTAAAAATTGCCACAGCAATAATACTATCTATTTATCATGCAGGACATTCCAGAAATGAATCCCATGCTATTGTAAGTATCTGGATGTCTTCTATAACATCAGCAACTGCAAGTCCACTATTCTATTACTGAATTTGACAAAACAAATGATTTCCCAACATTTTTAGAGCAGACCTTGATGTCAGGAATTCCTGGAATTTAGTCATGAAAACCTGTTCACTATTTTATTACCTGGGTTTAATAATTTACCTTCCTTCTTCTACCCAAAGATTACTCACAATATCATACTAATAGTTGCATCCTGCTCTTACTAGAGTACTGTACAAGCTCATGAGCAAATGTCTGGGCTTTTTCTTTTTTCTGTTTGTTACTTCAAGTTACATCTCCATCACAGTCCTCTCTCTCCACCCCTCCCAGACCCACCGTCCCACCCTCTCCCCATTCTCCCACCTATCCTATTCCTCTGAAGTGGGGTGCCCCTACATATCAGTCCCCTTCAATTAAGTAGTCATAAGAGGGCTAAGAGCTTCCTCTTGCACTGGGGGCCTACATGGCAGCACCACTAGGGCAAATGTCCCACTAACATGCAACAAAGTCTATGTTCCTGTTCCTTTGGGTCCGTTGGTTGTAGGATAGTTATCCTGTACTGCATGGCTAAAATCCAATTATAAGTGAATAGATGCTATGTACATCTTTCTAGGTCTGGGTTAGCTCACTCAGCATGAGCTTTTCTAGTTCCATACATTTGAGTACAAATTACATGATTTCCTTGTTTATGATAGCTGAGTAGTATTCCATTGTGTAAATGTACCACAGTTTTTTTATTCATTCTTCAGTTGAGGGACATCTGGGTTGTTTCCAGTTTCTAGCTATTACAAATAAAGCTGCTGTGAAGATAGATGAGGAGATGTCTCTGAGATTTGATGATGAATTGTCTGGATGTATACCCAGAGGTGGTATGGCTGGGACTTGAAGTAGAGCTATTCCAAGTTTTCTAAGATCTTGTCATACTGATGTCCATAGTGGTTGTACAAGTTTGCACTCCCATTAGCAATGGAGGAGAGTTCCCCTTTCTCCACAGCCTCACCAGCATGTGCCGTCATTTGAGTTCTTGATCTTAGTCATTCTGACAAGTGTGAGATGAAATCTCAGAGTCATCTAGAGTTGTATTTGTCTGATGATTAAGGATGTTGAGCATTTCGTCAAGTGTCTCTCTGTCATTAGAGATTCCTCCTTTGTGAATTCTCGGTCTTGCTCTGTTCCCATTTTTGACTGGATTATTTGGTTTCTTGGTGTTTAATTTCTTGAGTTCTTTATAAATGATGAATATTAGTCCTCAGAAAGATGTGGAGTTGGTAAAGATCTTTTTCCAGTATGTAGTTTGCTATTTTGTTCAAGTAGCATTTTCCTTTTCTATACAGTAGCTTTTCAGTTTCATGAGGTCCCATTCATTTTTTCTAATATGTATTTATTACTTAAGGTTACATGTCCATCACAGTGTCCTCTTTCCACCCCTCCCAGTCCTGCCCTCCCACCCTCTGCCCCCTTATCCCTTCCATCACACTCCTCTGGAGTGGAGTGTCCCTACATAACAGTCCCCCACACCATTTCAGTAGTCATATGAGGGCCAAGAGCCTCCTCATACACTGGGGGCCCACAAGGCAGCACCGCTAGGACAAAGTGTCTCATTGACAGGAAAAAAAGTCTATGTTCATGTTCCCTTTGGTGCATTGGTTGTAGTATAGTTATCCTGTACTATATGGCTAAAATCTGACTATAAGTGAATAGATGCCATGTGTATCCTTCTGAGTCTGGGTTAGCTCACTCAGGATGAGCTTTTCTAGTTCCATCCATTTGGCTGCAAATTGCATGATTTCATTGTTTCTGATAGCTTAGTAGTATTCCATTTTGTAAATGTAATACAGTTTTTTAATCCATTCTTTGGTTGAGAGACATCTGGGTTATTTCCAGTTTCTAGCTCTTACAAATAAGGCTGCTATGAACATAGATGAGGAAACTTCCTTGTGATTTGGTGAGGAACCATTTGGATGTATACTCAAAAGTGGTATGGCTAGGTCCCGAGGCAGAGCTATTCCAAGTTTTCTAAGATATCGCCAGACTGACCTCTAGAGTGGTTGCACAAGCCTCCACTCCCACCAGCAATGGAGGAAGGTTCCCTTTTCTCCACACCCTCGCCCTCATGTGCAGTCATTTGAGCTTTTGATCTTAGCCATTCTGATAGGTGTGAGATAAGGCCTGACACACTAAATCTACTAGAAGAGAAAGTGGGGAAAACCCTTGAACTCATTGGCACAGGCGACAACTTCCTGAACAGAACACCAACAGCTCAGGATCTAAGACAAACAATCAATAAATGGGACCTCATGAAACTGAAAAGCTTCTGTAAGGCAAAAGACACTGTCATTCAAACAAAACGGCAGCCTACAGATTGGGAAAAAATCTTCACCAATCCCACATCTGACAGAGGGCTAATAACCAAAATTTACAAAGAACTCAAGAAACTAAATGCCATGAAACTAAATAACCCAATCAAAAAATGGGGAACAAAGCTAAACAGAGAATTCATAAAGGAGGAATCCCTAATGGATGAGAGACACTTGAAGAAATGCTCAGCATCCTTAATCATCAGAGAAATACAACTCAAGACGACTTTGAGAGGTCCCATTTATCAATTGTAGTTCTTGGAGCCTGAGCTATTGGTGCTCTGTTCAGGAAGTTACCACATGTGCCAATGAGTCTGAGACATTCCCCACTTTCTCTTCTATTAAATTCACAGATGATATGATAAGTATACAAAAGTGACCCCAAAAATTCTACCAGAGAGGTTTCTACAACTGATAAACACCTTCAGCAAGGTGGCTAGATACAAAATTTATTCAAAAACTCAGAAGCCCCTCTTTATACAAAAGATAAATGGGGCTGAGAAAGAAATTAGGGAAACAATTCCCTTAACAGTAGCCACACACAATATAAAACACCTGGGGGTAACTCCAACCAAGCAAGTGAAAGACCTGTATGACAAGAAATTCAAGTCTTTGAAAAAAGAAATTGAAGAGGACATCAGAAGATGGAAAGATCACCCATACTCGCAGATAGGTAGGATCAACATAATAAAAATGGCCATCCTACCAAAAGCAATATACAGATTCAATCCAAGTTCTATCAAAATACCAACACAATTCTTACAGACCTTGAAAGAACAATTCTCAACTTCATATGGAATAACAAATAAACCCAGAATAACTAAGTCAATCCTGTACAATTAAAAAAAAAAAAATCTAGAGTTATCACCATCCCTGATTTCAAGCTATACTACAGACCAATAGTAATAAAAACAACATGGTACTGGTATAGAAACAAACCAGTTGATCAATGAAATCGAGTTGAAGACCCAGAAATGAACCCACCCACCTATGGCCACTTAATTTTTGACAAAGAAGCCAAAACTGTACAATGGTAAAAGGACAGGGTTTCAACAAATGATGCTGGTCTAACTGGATGTCAACATGTAAAAGAATGCAAATAGACCCATACTTATCACCTTGCACAAAACTTAAGTCGAAATGAATCAAAGACCTTAACATAAACCTGACACACTAAATTCTGGGCTTTTTCTTTTCTCAAGCACTTTCCATTTCTATTCTCCCTTCCTTCGCCCTATTCAATTTCCTTCGCTACTTATTCTTTCTTTCTTTGGAAAACTGACAAAATTTCAGCATTTTAAACAAACACCCAACATTATATGATAGAATCAGAATAATGAAGAGGCCTCAGAATGAAGTTTTAAAATTACATTGGATTTTGATTAGGATTTTTATTAATATATACTTTTATTTTTATTATCTATTTTTAACAAAGTATAGAAATATTTGAAGAACAATATCATAAATATACAATGAGCAAAGCATGAAAAATTATGCCTACTTTGGTTTGAAAACTGCCTTATAGACAAATTATACATAAAACATAAACCTAGAATTCAATCTACCAATAGCAAATACTATCCATTCAGGTACCACTTAGTAACAGTCTTATAAAAGTAGGTATTTGATATATTCTTTATATATAGTCAAATCCAGGCTTCCTTGACATATCTTTAAAATGAAAAATATCTTATTCTATAATGTACCAACAGAAATCCATGAATGTGATTGAACTAAGCCCATTACCTTTTGATCCATGTTCTTCTGATCATTTGAGATCAAGCTTTACCAACATTGAGTAGGTCAGTTTATGATACATGCCACAACACACTTACAAGTGACAATGCTTTGCTGGTTTCTCCACAGAAACTCATTTGCTATGTTGTAAAGTCACCTGGTTATCAATTTTACTTCAAATATGTGGTTAACATGTGCAACTAATTTCATTATTTTCTAATGTAACACGTCTGTAACTATTCTGGGTTAAGATTTACATGATGCCCCACTTCTATAAAGTCTTTGAAGATCTATCTTGTTCAATTGTGCAGAAATTGTTACTGTTGTGTCTGCTACTAATCTTTTTTTCATCTATTTCCTAGATACTACCCATGCAAACATATAATCACTTAGACCTATGACCTAATTCATCTGAGAATGGAACTTATTCTACCAAACAGAAGTTATCAAAGTAACCTAAACCTTAATGACTTTAAATAAGCATTTATTAATGCTCATGGTTAAGTGAGTGAACTGAATGAATGATTCTGGGATCTTGACCAGGTGCATTCATATTATTCTCTTAATTCTGTGTTAGTCAGTTTGTTTTGCTGGGCTTACTTGTTCTGGAGATCAGCAGATATAGACCTTATCTACTATAGGAATGATGGAAGATGTAGCTGTGATCCATGCATCTCATTATTTAGCAGAAAATTTGGAGAAAATGCTAGAGAGGAAGTCAAAATAACAGGAGTGTTGTATTAAAACTGAAAGTGCTTTTTCTTCATCCTTACAAACAATTCTTTATAAAGAAGCCCGCAAATGATATTTTTGATTGCTTTGCAAATACTTATTTGCAATATGTATGTAGAAAAAGCCTGGTACTATTGTGACATTATTTGATTGACATAGTATATGAACAGTCTTTATTGCTCCTGCTTATCCTCTTGGAGACTTATATTATCATGTAAGAAAAGTTTCTGTACAGGCTTCTACAGGAAAAAAACTCAAGACATTGACTGAAACTCTTAGACATCTCAACTCCCAAATCAAGCTGTCAAAAGAGTTCACCTCCATAAACCACTTCGAGCAAGACCAGCACCGATCCACCAAATAAACCATCTTCATGAAATCCAACTTCTTGTCTCATAGAACTACAAATTAATTTTAAGTCACTAATTTTTGGATGATCTCTCACCTAGCAACAGGCAATTGAAATACTTATTATTAACTATTGTTCTTGAAATGCTCCATTGACAGAATCATACTACTTGGCTGTTTCTATGATAAGTGAGCAAGGCTAAATGCACCAAAAGCATAAGAAGGTTTTATTAAAGCCATCCATATAATCAGTCTCCTGGGATGCATGTGGTGATAAACTAATAATGAGGAGCTAGCGTCACACACAGTATTGTTTGTTCAGTAACACAAAGTCTTGAACCTACCTGCTTTAACCTAAAGTTCATGTGCTTGATCTTCTACTGCTGAAAAAGAAAAGAACTGTGTTTGAAGGATGCAGAACCTGAACTTTTCACAGTTCAGAACCCTAACTACGCTAAGACCTACACTTTATGTAGATTCAACATGATTCATCCAACTTTAGATGCAGCAGAATGCTCAGAAACAAGGACCAGAGCTTAACCAAAGTGACTGATATTTAATTCAATCAAAGTTCATTATATTTTTAACTAAGCATCAGTTTACCCTTGTTTTTCAATCTGACCTCATTCAAGTGTTTTCTTCCTGATGGGTACACTCCAGCCTCATTCCAAATCCCTGTTTACTCAAACCATTTACTCTACTTCCCTTACACCACTTCTCTGTAATTCCCCTAGAAATTATCCCATTTATTCACTGTTCTTTGTTTTATCCTATATATCCAGCCTACAGTCATTTTCAGATCATTAGAGTTCTTCTGGTGCTTCCAAAAGTTATCCAAACCAATCAGTCTTCAAATCATTCCTTATATTGAACAAAAGACCTGGATATGTAAACTTAAATTCTATTTGTAGTTGTTGTTATGTCTTTCTATCCTACTAAATCCAAGGAACAAGTACTTCATTTTACTATATTTGTGTTTCCTTACTTTGTAGTATATAGACTTTAGATAGTAGCTCAGTAATTCAGTAATACACACACACACACTATATATATATATATATATATATATATATATACATATATATATGTATATTCCCACTAACAAAATTTGTGAAGATGTCTAGATAGATAGATAGATTGATTGATAAATAAATAAATGTTTAAAGGATTATAACTTATTATTTGAAGAGGAAGATTTATGTTGGTACCAATTAGAAATGTATTTCTCCTCTGATGTTATTTGTGTACTGACTGAAGGGTAAGCTGTTGAGAGAAGGTCTAATATTGTTTCTGATACATTGAATTCAATGCTGAGATCTGGTTACCGCCCCTTCTGAGGCATTCTCTTGATTGGTTAATAAAAGTTGCTTATGGCCAATTAGCTGGGCAGAAAGAGTATAGGAAGGTGAAACTTCCTCAGATCAGCAGGAATTCCACACACACAGACTCTCCCCTTTCTGCCAGGAGACACAGAAGGAGACAGACGTCTGGAGAAGGCTGGAAGGTACTCACAGGCACATGTTGGTTTGGGGTTAACTTAGAGTAGCTAATTGAGAGTCTGCCCAGCTAAGGGCTAAGCGTTAAAATATTAAAAGGTCTTGGTGTGTTTAATTATTGGGGAAAAGACTGCGGCGGCTTATAGGCCCTCAGTCCAAGCAGTCCCGGGCTGTTGGATTCCCAGACGCCCCTTGAGCCCAGGCGAACCTCCCGCCAAGCTGCCGGTAATTCTACCGGCCTAATATAACAACTTATATTAATTAACAGAGTTTAGGTTATATGTGGTGTAGGCCACCTTTGGTCCCGGGGCTCTTTCTCCAGGATAAGTTAGGCAACCGGTGAAGGCACTCAGGCCAGGCTGCCTGCTCCTCTGCCAAGCCACCGGCTACTCCGTTGGCCACTCTGCCGGCCTGATATTACAGTTTATACTTACTAATAACTACATTAATTAATTAATTTGCAGTTTTCAGGTGGTGCCCAACCTCAAGAAAATAGAGTTGTTGACATTTGTTACAATTGATTGGTTTGAAAAAGAGAAAATATAGGTCTTCTGTATTTTCTTAAAATATAGAAATCATATTTATACACACACACACACACACACACACACACACACCATGTAACAAAAATTAAAGACAGGGTGTCATAGTTTGAAAATAGCAAAGGGAGAGAAGTACATGTTATGGTTTAGAGGGAGGAAAAGAAAAGAGAAAAGAAGTAATTATAATCTCAAAAAAATAAAAATATTTTTAAAAAGAAAGAGAATTATATTGGCTTTATCTCTTATTCTACTGTTCATCATAATTCATATTCCCTTTGAAGTTAAAAGGAATAAGAGAAGAAGAAAGTTAAAGTCACTAGTCTAGTATTGTTTCAGAGTAGCCTGTGATGATTGTCTTTTAAGTCAAAAAAGTCCTGGAGTGGCCCAACACTTAGCTGTACATTATTGTTGGATTTGTTTCTGAGAGTATTTCTGGATAGGATTGGTATTAAAAGTGGTAAAATTAGTAAAACAAAATTCTATCACCATCAGGGATGCTGTTTATTTCATGCATGACTCTAATAGACTAAATAAACAGCATCCCTGATGGTGATAGAATTTTGTTTTACTAATGCACGAGCCAGGACATCTTCTTTCTCCTGCCTCTGAACTCAAACACAGACTTGATCTTTAACATCTTCCTTTCTAGATCTGGACTTTCTAAACCAATCCTTACATAAACAGAATCAGAAGAATATTCTATGATTTCTGTTTCTTTGGATGATCATAAATCATACAAAGTCTTTCCTCCCAGTAATGTAAAAGGAACTTCTGAGCAAGCCAAGCACATTCCATGGTGATCTCAATTGCCACAAAGATTAAAAGTGATCATCCATTAGTACTAAAATTTAAATTTTGGGTTTTTTTGGAAGCAGATCGATCCCTTATGAAAAATACATAAAACATTCAACAAATGTGCAAAAGAAGCAAGGCTATCATTCTAAAAGACTAAAAATGCAGTCTACTACATTTTTCTAGGTACATGAGTAAGGCTTGAGCAAGTGATCAAACTTAATAGTCATCTTTAAATTCAGATAATTACCATAGTACTCAGCAAAGATATTTTTATTGTTTTTGAGTATTCATTTAGCATTCATAAAAGTACCTGTAACAATCCCCCATGTGATGTCAGAGCAATTGTTTGTTTCTTTTTTTTATTATAAGAAGAAGAAAAAAATAAAAATTAGAAATGCTAGGGTATTAGAATTGATAACTTCTTTCCTCCTTTATCTTTTTCCCACTAATAAAATTTGTAAAGATAATGTATGTCATTTAGTATTTGTGTACATAACACCTCTATTTTAAAAAACAACAGAAACAACAAACCAGAGGCCCCATGCAAGCTTCTAAAGGAGGAAAGCAGCCAACAGTCCTATCCTGATATATGCCCTATGACCCAAAACAGTAACCAGCATGGCACAATAACCCTAGGGGTGCATTAGCAGCACTCATGCCTTGAGAGTAAACAACTCTCTAATTAGACTTAAAATCTACTCAACAAGAGGAAAATCATGCCTGGTACCAGAAATCTAGCCAACAATAAAGGGCTAGTGTATAACTTCTCCAAGTCATAGATCTTGGAGAAGAACCTATAGCTACCACTTTATTAAATAAGTATAATCCCTAACTATGTTCAAAATATTTGTCCTTATAGACACAGATACATGTCGTCCTCACATTCATCAATGACACTTCTCTTTGCAAAATATGGAGACCATTATAGAAAACCACACCAATCAAAATGCAGAGTTTTGAGTCTAGACTCAATGGATACTTCCAAAAAATAACCCCAATACCTAAGGCTCAGGAAACACTGTAGAAGATGGGAAGGAACTATGGTAAAAGCCAGAGGATCAGGATCTTATGCTATGTTGTCTCTCCTAAGAATCTCAGAAGCTCTACTCATGTAGTCTGATCAAAATAATTGCATGAACATGAGATGAACAAGGACAACACTAATAGACATGCCAAAAGAGAAGAGGGAAAGCCCAAGAGGCCTAAACCCTTCACAAATAGCTCTAGACAACCAACGAATGCGAAGAGCAGGAAAAATAACCTTTCCTAGAGGAGAATATACCAATTGATTATCCAAAACTCAATGGCCATCCATGAAAACAAACATACAAGTAAATTATACAAGCTAAGCTGGTTGTATTTATGTACTTAAAATATATATGAATATACATACGTATATAACTACAATTAATGACTAAAAGAGGTCATAGATTTGAAAGAGACCAGGGAAGGATGTATGAGAGAGTTTGGAAGGAGAAAGGGGAGAGGAAAAATTTTGTAATTGCATTATAATCTCAAATAAAAGTAACTAAAAAAAGAAATAAGTCAAATAGTGTAATTAAGTATAGCAGTCTAATAAAGTATAAGAATTCTATAAAATGATAGATTTGTAAGAAGGAAATCAGTAAAAATTAATGGAGGAAAATTTTACACAAAAACATTTTTATAAAGGATTTATTTATTTATACTTCTTGAAGCTTAAGAAAGTAGGACATGCAGTGATTGTCAAAACAGTCATCACATGTCTAACACACAAATGTCATATTGATGAAAATGTGAGAATTTAACACACAGGGACAAACTGGAATGGAAATATCTTTCAAATAAAGATAGTTCCCTGTTTCTCTTTTAACCAAAAATGTAATATGCCGTTTTAATCAACAGAAAAAGGTAAGGATGTAGACAATGGAGTATACAGCTCTAAACCCAGAAAGTTAGGGCCCAGAGTATCACTAGTTCAAATCTAAACTTGGCTATATAGAGTAGCCCTGTCTCGCATTAATTTTTTTTAAAAAAAAGAGACTGAGTGTTAGCTCAATGATAAGAACATTTCAGTAACATAGGTAACAACATGGAATCAGTTACTGGTACTTCTGAATCAATTAACCATTGAATGAATGAAAAAATAAAGAAAACTAAACAAAACTCCAAATAATTTGGATTAATTATAATAAGCATGCAAACACTTATTAAGGCTTGTAGAAGCCAAGGAGTTAAGGACACCAAAAGAACATGGTTTACATGATCAACTAAGCAGGGTTCGTGGGGCCTCACAGAGACTAAAGCAGCAACCATATATGGATCTGACCCTAGGTCCTCTATGTTAGAGGCTGTTTAGCTGGATGTGCTTGTGCAACTCCTAACAGTGGTAACAGGGGCTGTCTCTGACTCTTTTGAGTGCTTTTGGGACCCTTTTTCCTCCTACTGGGTTGTCTTGCCCAGCCTTTATATGATGGTTTGTGCCTACTCCAAAGCATTTTGTTATGCAGAATTCCATTGATATCTTAGGAAGGTCTGCTCTTATGAAGGGAAACAGAGGAGGAGTAGATCTGGGGGAGAGGGGATGTGTATGGAGGGGGGACTTGGGGGAGTGGAAAGGAGAAGCTACGGTCAGGATGAAATAAATGAGAGAAGAATAAATAAGAAAAAAAGAAATATATTTTTTAAGGCACTAACCTGCCCTTCCAATGGTAGAGACAGATGGGAGGGGGGAGTGGGGGAATAAGAGAGGAAGGAAGGAAGGAAGGAAGGAAGGAAGGAAGGAAGGAAGGAAGGAAAGAGAAGCAAAAATGAGAGGGAGAAGAAAGAATAGGAAAATTAAAGAAGAAAATGATGGAATGATGATGGGAAGAGAATATCAGAATAACTTATACAGTTGCAGTCCCATCTGCATAAGACAGAAACAGGTTGCATTCTGTATAAACAAATCAGTACTACATGGAATATTTAAGGGTAATTTTTAGAACTCACGTCCATTTTTTATAAGGTGTTATGATTCTAATTATTTTAGAAAGTCCAACTGTGCACTAAGTATATCTTTAATACTCTTAATATTTCATTTTGAAATTATTTTAGACCACAGAAGAGTAACATGAGGCCATCTAATTTAGCATCATCTAGTTGTCCCCAAAGGTTACACTTTATTTAGCTACAATATAGTAACTCAACCAAGAAATATACCTTAGTTTGATGCATGTGTTTATATAGTTCTATTCCATTTAATCAAGTGGGTAGATTTCTATACAATTACCTCAGCAAAGATACAAACATGTATCTTTTGCCTCAGTGCACATCCTCCTCACTCATGGTTACCCCCTTATAGTCTTAGTCTTACCTAAATCCCTTTACTCTAACTTAGGTAACCATTAGTCCATAATGTATATGTGTGTCATTAATATGTTGCATATATGTGTATAATAGATGTATATACAATATTATGTCTAAGTTCAGCAATGCATTTATTTTACAAATAAAATTGCACATTATGTGACCTTTGCCATGATATACTTGAAGTCCGTCCAAGTTATTGTACATATAAAGCTAATCTATAATATTGGATGATTTGGGTATATCACAGATTGTTCTTCCATTGATTTACTGTTGTATATTTTGTTTCTGGGTTATATTCCCACTAATGAATGAGAGATTTACTTTCTTTGCATATCTGTCAACATTTGGTATTGTCACTATCATTTAATATGTTTTATTTTTAAAGTAGCCCTACAAAGTATAAGAACAGAAGGCATGGAGATTTCCCATATAACCACGTGCCCAACCAAATACACAATATTCTTTCTCAACTTCCAATGTTCCCCACTAATAAACAGATGGGCCACATTGCACTACATACCCAACAATACACAACACAGTTGGCTCTATGGATTTTTATTTAGCACCATTATTACCTCATGCAGAGTCGGTTCACCCATCTAATAATTGTCTTGCCATTGCAGTTGTTACCAGAGTGTCCCCCAACAAGGATACAATGCCCATGGGTTTGCAAAAGGTGCAAAGATAAACCACTCCTGAGATAGTTTCAGGGTCTGTTTTATTGCATATGAGCAACTACTGATTATAGTGGAAGCCAATGGACTGTGATTGATTAGCACATAACCTTGGATTGGATGGTGAGCACTCATACCACCAGGATATCTATGAGGAAGAAACACATAAAAGAACACTCGAAAAATGCCCACACATCAGCAGGCCAGCTGCAGGCTATTTACGTTATTTCAGAATCAGATTTCTGACTTCTGGGAATAGTCAGTAGCACAATGTGCCATGCTTATTCTAGGAAGTGCCAGAGCCAGGTAGTCTGCCCGCCAGGTCACGACCGCATTTTCTCCTATGCCAACTGTTCTAAGTATCATTTTCCTCCCAAACTTTTGGCAACTAGGGTTTGGATGCTGTGGTTCATGTTATTTAATTATCTTTTTTTCTAGAATGTTATGTATTTGTAATCATTCAGTTTTTCAGAATAGTTTCTTTGACTTATCAATATAGATTTCAATTCTTGCTTATCTTTTTTGTAGCTTGATTGCTTATTTCCTTAGCACTAAAGAGCATTGTATTATTGTCAATATATACCAAATTTCACACAAACACACACATATACAGAGACCAAATTTCACACAAACACACACATATACAGAGAATAGATTGTATCCTCTCACTAACAAATCCATTTGCTGAAATGTTAACTCCTATTACCTCAGAATGTCATAGTTGAAGGTGAAACTTTTAAAGAAAACGTTAAAATGATATCATTAGAGTGAACTCTAATGATATATAAATGATGGTTACAAGAAACTAGAACACAGGAACAGAATGAAGAGGGTCTGAAGACAGATAAAGAAAGAGAAACCTGACTATCTCCAGCCCAGCAGAGAGGATAAGATTGATTTCTAAAATGCGACTAAGGCACTATAATAAGAAATTATGTAAAGAAAACATTTCCTGTTTTCTATAGCTCAAGCGTGTGTGCTTGTAGGGAAAAATACACAGAAGATAGCCCACATTAATGACTCACTTTATCTTCATGAACCCTTGTTAAATCCATGAAATGGAGTATTGTGGTTGTTGTTGAATCTCAAGAGATAAAGAACCTGGGGTTAAACACAAGGTAACAGAGGATCCAGGAACAAAAACTTTTATCACAGAATACTGTCTTCTTGCATAATAGCAAAAGGATTACAGATTACTAACCATTAAAACTATGTTATAGGAACTATTTGGGGGGGGTGAGAAAAAATGATTAGTGAACATGTTATACAGATGTAGGCTTGGGATTTCTGTTTTCTGCCTTATATTTCATAATGTATAAATATTGTATAAATATGAGAACAATTTTACTGGGTTGTGATTACATTAAACATATTTCAATGTATAAAACATTCCAAACTCCAAAGAAGAATAATTACTGACAATACAAAAAGAGAAAATGCAACAGTGATCCACAGAAAAAAAAAGTGCTATCAACAGAACAAAGAGGGCTTTGGAAATGTTTGGATGAGAGAAGGATTCTCACAAAAGCATGCAGGAGTTGGAGGTCAAATCCCCAGAAACTATGTCAAAGCCAGATGTGGTTGCAGATATCACTGTGATCCTAAACCAAGATGAGAGACTGAGGCAGGTGAATTCATGTCACACTAACCTTGTTTATGCAGTGACAATCAGCAAAGAGACTTTGACTGAAAAAAGGGATGAGGCAACCATACCTTGTTTACTAACTTACTAACAACTAATAAAAACAAAATTTTCCTCTGCCCTCCTCATATGAACTTTAGAACATACTCACACTATGATTTCACACACACACACACACACACACACACACACACACACACACGCACGCGCACACACACACGTACACATCACAATACACATGTGTCATATACAAATACACAGAAAAGTTAACAAAAGAAAAAACAGAAAACTAAAAACGTTAAGCAAATGTTTGCCTGCTAGTAATATTAATTCATTTAAAGTAGGAGAACATTTAATGATTAAGTTTTTACACCTAGAATAAAGCTATTGATTAAAACAAATGCTTATGGCTTAAGGGTTATTAAGAAGGTGATGTGATAAGGGTCAGACACAAGAGATTGATTTATAACTATTGAGACTTGGTTTATGGTCCATCTTTTAATGTGCAGGCTGATAGAAACTCTGATTGGGAAAAGGAACACAGACATAGAGAGGGTGACTGTCTTAATATATATTATTAGACTAACACAAATTGATTATATACTAGCTCATTGCCACAAAGAAAAATCTATAGCTACTAATGGGTTTTGCTCTCAGGGTTGAAAGTCACAGAAAGTATTATATTTCTGTCCTTTAATAATAATTAATTTATCTTTAGTGACCACCTGGGTAAATAAAAGACCACAGAGGCTGAAAGAGTCTCATAAATTTCAACCATTATATATTTAAAGAAAGCAAAGTATACTTTTATGTCAGGAGTACGTTTTCCTATATGACACCTTCAGAAACATCTAAGAAACACAATCCAGTCTATCTGTATTATTGTTAAAGATTATCTGTGACCTTCAGGTGATCTTTAAGGAAAATCCTATTGATCAAGGGTACTCATCCCTTCTTTATAAGGAGATGTGCTTAACATTTTATGGGGTTGAAATATCCTCGTGCTCTCTTCTGATTAGGAATACTTCCTTCAACCACATAAAGGATAAGAAAAGAGTGTATGCCTGTAAAAGATAAATAAATCTTTTAATGGACTAAAACACATTTTCTACTAAGCAATGTTTCAATCCTCAAGTGGCACCAAATCTGAATAATGATAACTTTGTGTGTAAAAACAAGGGAATTTATCACATGTATTCACTGCTGTCTTGACGCTTGCTAGTCTGTTGATAGAAACAATAAAGATGGCTTTGGTTACAAAGGAAATTTTTATTTAACTAGTATTTAAGTGTGTAAGATGTGTTATAATCACCTCAGTCTCTAAGGTGAAATGTTTACACAGAAGATCTAAACTTGGTAAATTGAAGAGCCTGGCTCTGTCTTTGTATCAATGTGCTTTATACACAACCTTAGCAATTGCTTTCATGAGGGTAGTGAAAACAATTCTCTCCTTTGTGCAAGTATATATTATTGCATTGCCCACAGAGATGCTAACAAATGTGATGCTAGGAAAGGTTAAAATGGGTCTATATGCTGGGCCTATTCCACACTTGCCTTTAGCTGTGATCCTAAAAGGGTGTGACTGGAGTAATCTGACAAATGACAAAGAATACATTGACAACAGTTTTTACAGATGGAAGAATCCCATATTAATACATTTCCTCAAGACTGAAATTACATCCATGGGCTTTGAGTCCTTCTGGAAGGCCTCCAGAAGAATTCAATGGTGCCTTTAGCTGAATAAAAGGGCTCATGGAATATCAATATTAGCTTTTGTTGACATCAGCCTAATTTATAATTTGAAAAAAAAATATTGTAATTAATCCCAGAGGTAGGGATGTCTTCTAAATAATTGAGAAGTGGTTTTGAGTATGTTTGTATTATGAACTTAAATTTAATACAAAGAGAACTCATAGGTAGTAATGCTTACAAAATTAGAAACTTTAAAATAGAGAGAAAAGGAATAAAACAAAAGCAAAAATAGTCATAGTTAGAAAGTAATATCAACTTAGTCTCCTTTGGCCTCACCGTTGTCAAAATACCATACCAAACCTAAGTCAATGAATACATTCCAGGAAATGGGGAATAGACAACCATTTCTTTTTGCAGGATTTTCAGAATTAATAAAGCCCTAATGATTGTCTCCCATTTTCCTTATTCAAGCTTTGAAAGAGCTTCTTCTCTCTTTGAATCAGCAGCACAAAAACAAAATATTTGTCACATTCTTAGAGATGTGCATCAAGGGTTAATTAACCGTTCCCTTAAAAAATGCTGCCTTTGCACTGCATTCATTGAGCACCTGGTTGAAAGAAGCTGCAACTTTCTATTCTGAGTGAAATACTTAGAAATGCACACATCACTCACACATACTCACCTCCTATTGAGCCACAAGGAAGTAGGGAATATCTGCATGAGACTGCCATTTGCTCGGCTAAGCAGAGCCACCCAGCAGATTATCTGTAGGGTGCATTTAATGTTAACTGGAATGCCAATGGGGTTTGCAAGTCTGTCTGTGAAATCAAATTTGCATCTTTAACCTTTTGCTGCCAGAGTGCCCTTTTTGAAAACAAGAGAGCGTGAGGAAAACATGAAAACTAGAGAGAGAAACAGGACAGGAAGAGCAGTGGGAAAATGCGTAAATAAGGACAAGGTAAAACATGGGAATGAAAACACATCAGAGAGGAGCCCATTTCTTTGTATGATAGTCAGAAAATTAACCAAAAAAAAAAAAAAATAGGCCAATGAAGTACTGTTAAATAAAGGGGCCTATGTAAGTAAAAATTGCTGCTATTTTACTTGTTATAAATGATGGCATAGTCTATGTAACGTTAGCTCTATAAGTCTATAAAATGCCTATGTATGTGATAATTAATAATCATGCAATATTGTTCTTCCTAATAGACACATCACAAAAGCCAAATTTGTGACCTCTGCAGCATCAGGAAATTTTGAATGAGGAAAAAAAAAACATTTCATGAGTGCTTATCCTTCCATGCAAAGAACTAATGGAATAAATGGACATTATTTTATGCAAGCACATTACTTTTAGTTCAAAAATCAAGGATTTCAAACAATTTCAATGAAATTAGTCACTAGAGATAACCTCAGATATCACTGATAGACCATCTAAAGTATTTCTTAGGTCATTCTTATACCATGAATTAAAAATTTACATATTCCACCGGGACCAGAAAATATCTATTAGCATTAAACAATGATTATTATTTAAAATCACTAGCTGTGGGTTGGTATGGAGGGGGAGGAAGGAGGGAAATACAGAAAAAGTAGGTGGGAGGGTAGGACTGGGAGGAGGGGAGGGAGGGGTTGTGATTGGAATGTAAAATAAACAAATCAATAAAATAAAATAAAATCACTATCTGTGCACTAAATAAGCAGCATCAGACACACTGATATTTGAGTGGTCTCTGGATTGGATCTGAAAAATTGGTGGCTCCCAGTGATAACCGGCAAGATAACCTTGAGTGAGTTCTGTAAGCTCTGTGCCTCAGTTTTCTCATATGTAAAATGGTAGCTGTACATGTGTGGCATGATTTTCATGAAGGCTAAATGAGCTACCACATCTAAGTGAATCATGCATTTGATGGGACCTGCCTGTGAGACTAGTAGGTAGAGGGTATCAGATGCAGCGCTGTTAATTGAAATGGGTCTTACTGAGGTACCAACAGGTAACAGGACCTGTCATTCATTTATTGGCTTATCTCTAGAAACCTTGTGCTATCGTTGAGGATTGAGGAGCAATCTTACCAGAGTCTCACAACCATAATGTAAAGCTATATTACATTACAAAACAAAAGAATCCTCAGCTAAGTTCTGCCACCTCACTGCAGGACTATTGGCAGGTCATTTAAGATTTCTTCAGTCCATAAAGGTCCACATTAGGAACTGCAGAAATTTCTCCCAAAGATAAACTGTTAAAACAAGATCACAGACTGTGCTTCCTTTCATTAAAGTAATTCATGTGTATTCTGTATCCTGATCTACAACTGTATGTTTATGCATAAAATGATTTACAGGTACTTTCAAATTAAATTATTTGTACTCTGAAACATTAAAAAAACTGCTTTTTTGTTTTGTTTTTTTTTTCTTTATTTTTTATTTCTTCAAGTCACATCTCAATTGCAGTAGAACCAGATATATTTATCCCTCTCAGGTCTCTGAGGTGGTTGAAGAACAGATAGCTAGAATGTCATAATTAAATTTTGAGTTGGTTAGGAGTCAAGAGAGTGTTATAGATCTAAGAAGATACTTTTAAAATTGTGTTGCAAGTTAGTATGAATGTTGAGTTAGATATAGAACTTTAAACTCATGGAGATGGTTAGATAGTAGAATGTTAAAGTCAGGTACCAAATACATATGGACTGGACATTGGGAATGTACGCTAAGCCATATAACCCTCATAACTGTGGCCTAATTACCTCTGTTGTTTTGTATTGTATTTATTATTATAAGAGAAAGAGCCATTTATTGGACTGAAAGGGGAAACTGTAGGGGGAAATAAGATATACCTTAAACTTAAAAAAAAAAGGGGAAGAGGATGGGGGATTGAGGGTGGGAGGGTGGAACTGGAGGGGGGAATAGGGAGGGGACTGCGATTGAGATGTAACTTGAAGAAATAAAAAATAAAGAAAAAAAACTGCTTATAACTACTCCAGTCAGAGAAGTATGGGTGTAAATTCTAGGTTCACTCTTTTCTTTCTAGTACTCCATCTTTTTCGCATACAAAGTATTTTGCAAAGATTGACCCATGTAAAATATCCTCAAGTTAGTGGGACACAGAAGATCAGAACATTAATTGCTGAAATCCTGGCATTTTCTTAAAAACTCAAACCACAGGAATCAGACATACTGGGTTTACATTTAGAATCCCCCTCCCCGTATGCTTACTGTATTAGCTACTGTTTATTGTCCATAACCAAATATCTGACAGGAACAATTTAGGGAAGTTTTATTCAGTCAAATTTTCAGAGGCTTCTGTCCATCCTAGGAAAGGGTGTGATAGAACACAGCAACTCGCATCACAGTGGCCAGGAAACAGAGAGCAAGAAGGAGATGACTGGCCAAAGGTGCATAGCAGTGGACTTCTTCCAGCTAGACTCAAATTCTAAAATCTGCAGAACCTCCAAAAACAGAACCAAGCAACACAGGAACCTGTGAAGCACTCTTTCTATTCAAACCACAATACAAGCTAAAAGATGACTTTAGCATCTCAGTTTCTTAATCTATAAATTAATGATAATCAAATTTTCTTGACAGAATTATTGTGAGTAAATAAGGTGTGGTGTATAGTTCATTATTTTCTTCTTATTACAAATATGCTTTAATCCTATAACAATTTATATTACTTATTATGATTTTGTTATCATATATTTTTTCTTTTCCTTTTTATTTTACTTATTTATTTTTTTATATCTTCAAGTTACATCTCAATCACAATCCCCTCCCTACTCTCTCCTCCAGTCCCACCCTCCCCCCCTCCTCCCCCTCAAACCCCCATCCTCTACCCTTTTTTTTTTTTAAGTTTAAGGTATATCTTTTCCCCCCAACAGCTTCCCCTTTCCGTTAAAGGCTAGGCTCACAACCAAAATATCATATATTATTTTATGAAGTCAGAAATTTTCACGATGGCATTCCATTACATTCACAGAATAAACTTGAGCCAATGTGGCTCCTCCATTCCTTTCTTATCCTTTCCCTTATATCTATTATTGTAAGTTCATTATTCACATTCTTTTGCAGATCACCTTCCTCCCGACATTCTTTTCTTCTTCTTTTTTTAATCAGATAAATTTGAATTAGGGTTGTAAATATAAAAGTCAGTAAGATCTTAGAAAAGAAAGTCATGTAGAACATGTTTAAGTGGCAACCGGAGAATCAATAATATATGTGTTTAAAGTGAGGTGTGCAGTTTTCTTTGGCTTCCTCCCAGCTCCCTGGCCACATTTTCCCCACTCACTATTTAGATCTTTGTACAAAACTGGTCATCCAGTGGCATTCTCAGAACTTTTTTGGCAGGTTGTCAAGCTAAAGAATCTATGTTCATGCTCAGTGTAATCAGATAAGCAATGTAAACATACAGTCACTGTGTGGATGTGAGTGTTCCATACAACAGTGGCATGGGCCGGCTACAAACCCATGCTCCTTTTATGTCTGTAGATAAAAGAATTTCTTCATAACTTTTCTGTCCACGGGCTACCCAGACAGCCATTAACTGGTACCCTAGCTCCCAAATCAGTTGCAGAACTTTCAATAAATATAATCTCATCCATGTGTATTTATAACATTTCCATAGGGTTCTTTATACATTTTTTTTTACATCTGAAATGGTATTTTATTTTATTTCTTCTCCTTTGAGTAAAAGCACAGGGTTGATGTTATTTAAAGCCTAATGTCCCTCAGTAGAGTCATATATGAGGTCATAAACGGCTCCAACAGTCATCAAAAGCCTCAGCTTCACCTGAGCATTTAATCATCTGTAAAAACCAGTTATAGCCTCATATACTTTCCCACCATGAACATTATTCCTCTTATATGACAAAGTAAAAAAATATTCTTTAAGAACAACTTAAAGTACATCATCAAAAAATAAATAAAATATTAGATCTTCATAAGCATTTGAGTTGTACACTTCTGCTGACTTCTTTAAAGGTGCATTAATTATTTAACATGTCTGTGTGGTACCCTGAAGATAGAATGCACTATATAAGTGCTAGATGTTATTAATGATGTTATCATGTGAGCTTCATTTGGAGTCATGGACTACATGAAAAAGAACATAAAGGAATGTACTGTTGGAGAAAGAAGTACAATTTGTGACTAGATACAATTTAGTCTAGACATACAGGCTTTTCTTCTGAGAAGAGTTATATTATGCTTTCTGTACTTTAATTAGCCCAGGTGTCTTAACTGGTATAGTTAGAATATATAATATATAAAAGAAAATATCATTGAAATGGTACAGACAAAAGATGCATGTCAAATAGTTCCAAATATAAGTAATAGAATTCCTTGACTAATTTTCATTTTCAAACAAGTATGCTCACTTTACTGACACACACACACACTCACTTCATGCATTCTACAGATTCTCTCTAGTATCAGAACTGAAATTAGTATATCCTAGGGAAAAGTTTTCTAGCCCACATCTGATTAGAAACCAGTCTGTATTTTATTTGTGCTGTAGCTTATATATGGTCAAACTTCTCAGCAGTAAACAAAACAAAAAATCAAAATGATATATTTATTGTACTACAGTTATGAATATCATTCTCCCTTTCAATATTTTATGAGTGCTCTTCCACCTACTTTGTAACAAATAAGATGTGAGAAATCTTCAATTTCCAAAGCATTCTACTGTGTTGTTTAATTGCCAAATTGAGCATGAAAATAAAATATTTTATGGCTATCTCAAAGTATTGAGCCCCTAGATCAAAAGTGAAGAGATGCAATTTACACACCTTAGAATAGCAAAGATTCATTTGTGCAGTCAATTTGATCCAGGAATTTTCTGGTTCTTTTAGATTCACACCAACTATGTGCTTTCTCTTTCCCTTCTAATTATATTTCATTGTTTTTCTTGGGGAGTGAGCTATGAAGAACACTTTTATTTATTGACAGAAATGGAACTGAAGAATATTTTCATGGAAGATTTATGATACATAGCCAATTACATCTGGATTGCAGACACTAAATTAGTTTTGGATTTGTCTTATTTTAAAATCATTGACAAGCATGATTCATCATAATAATTTTGCAGAGAAATCAAAGCATATCATAGCCAGCATCACATGCAACTGTATGTCACAATCCATCATGATTATATAGTGGCCAAATATCAGAGGAGAGCGAACTTAGGTAAGTAACCATAGTAACTAGATGTATATCTGAAGTAGAAGATGTGGAGCTGTCTCTGGTGAATTAACTTATTTATCGCAAGCAGGCTAACTATTGGGTTTGAAATGTGTTAAAAAAATCTAACATCCTTAAATGTACAAACAAAACTCTGTTAGGCTAAAAGTTAATGATTATATATAACCACTATTCAAATGATTTGGTAGGGTATTATCAGTCTCACATAACCACTTTTTAAGTACCAGGTGTACTTTAGAACTGTTTCAAATTTATAAAATATTTCTTCCAAAAGAGTTTGAAATTCTAAGGGCCTAAATTAGTATGAGTTAGAAAGAGCATATATAATGCTCTTAGTACTGGGGAAAACTTATCCTTTCTTAGTCCCTCCTTGTACTGTCTAGTTAATACAGACTTAATACAGGCAAATTAAAATCTTGCTTGGAATTCTGTGACCAGTGAAGTCATCTCACAAGATGAGTTAGTCTAAGTTATGATAACTCCAAGTTCAGTATTCTCCAGTGACATTTGATTTTCCAGTGATAACTTATTTAGAGCCTAGTTTGTTTATTTATTTACTTACTTACTTACTTATTTACTTACTTACTTATGTGCATATATGCATGTGTGCATGTGTGCATACACACCTGCCACGGTGTGAATGAAGAACAGAGCAAAAAATATGGGAGTTTTTTTCTCTAATTTCACCATGTGATCCTGGGTCTCAAACTCAATTGTCAAAAATTAGTGGCAATAATCTTTTAAAAATGCATTTATTTTAAAATCTAGTACACTTTGTATTTTATCTTTCATTTGCTTGATTTTTATTAATATTTTAAATGTTTTTGCCCTTTTATTTTTAATTTTTTCTTCTATTTAAAATAGATTTTTTTCATGTAATTTATCCTAATTTGTTTCCCCTTCCTCTGTCCTTCTCAACTCCATTTCCATCTGTATCCAATTTTTCCTGCCTTTCATTAGAAAATTATCATCAGGCTTTCAATGAGTAATAAAATATAAGGAGATAAAACAAAAGCTAACACATTGGAATTGAATTAAACAAACAAACAGAAGGAAAAAAGCCCAAGAAAATGCATAAGAAACAGAGTTCCCCTTATTCTCATACTCAGGAATTCCACAAAAACACTAAACAAGAATCCACAATATATACCCAAAGAACCTGTAGAGTAAAAAGAGAGAATGTGTGTGTGAGTGTGTGTGTGATTGTATGTGTTTATATGCATATATAAATAAATATATATATAATTAAACAAAAATAAAAGAATACTTTTTTATTGAAAAAAACCTTTATTTTGTGAATATTATATCATGCACCCTGTTCCCCCTCATCTCCTACCTCCCCTAAGCTCCTTCACCCTTGCAATCTGTCCCAGCATAAAAAAATAACAGCTCATTGTGGAAGCTGCAGTGTATCTCAGTGTGTCCCACAATATTCCCTTTTGTCCACACATTTTGCTTGCAAATGTTCATTATAAAGACTCCTTGGTCTGGTATGAGGCCTCTGGTTTCTGCTACTTTATCAGTACTGGAACCTCACTGGAACTCTCTCAGATATGCTGTTACTGTCCTGTCTCATGGAGATCCTATAGTTTTGGCTTGTGGAACTGGCCTCTTCTTGTACTCCAGAAGTTCATCCATGGGGTAGATGTTGGGGTGGGTCAAGTCAAACCCTGGATCTGGACCTGCAACCCCAACTTGCAGGGCCAGTTCTACTATGGAAGGGTGCAGGGCTTGCTTTCCCAAGTGTTGCAGTATGTAAGGGGCAGGGACAACTCTCCTACTCTTGTGACCCATCTGGGCCAGATCTCCTGCTGGCCAATGTTGATGAGGGCAAAAGGGAGTGGAGGGCATCTCTCCTTAGCCAACACCACCACATAGCAGACAGAAGGCAGAGCTGGATCTCCCACACTCACTCCCTCAGGGCTGGCTCACCCACAACTCCCACATCCAGGGCCAGGCAGAGTCTTCTAGTTTCTGGCTTATTTCCTGTCCTAGGAGCCCATCTGGTGCTTGCCTGGTACTGGTCTGGTAGTCACCACAGGCTACCCCAAGGCACCAAAGTGATGTTGGTATCCAGCTTGCTTGTTTTCTAGGAATGTTAGGCTACTATTCATTCAGATGTTCATAGGTCAGAACACTGAATGTATATATAGCCTCTTTCCTCTCTACCACCTACTGATGCACATGTGACATAGCAGCCATATCTGCAATGCCTCTAGTGGCAGGGGATAATTTTTTTAAAGAAGGAAAAGCCCAGACACTATATTATGAGACAAGGGTTAATACCATTGAGTTTACTTTGCATTAGCCTTCTACTGCTGCATATGCAATCTAGTCCTAACAGTAGTTCTTTCCCCAGTGATACTCCTTAAAGAAACTAAATTTTCATTTGCAAATGTTTAGCAGTTGGAGATTGGTTCTGTGTTAGGAATGGGGGCATGTGTCCACTTTGTCTTTTGTCTTTTGGCTTTAAAAGCCTACCTGGTGCAGATTTGTGTATGCCCTGTGCGTGCTGCCTAAGTCTCTATGAGTTCATATGTATATCAATCATGGCGATTTAGAGGGCCTTGTTTTCTTGGTGTCCTCCATCTCTATTTTGCTCTTAATATCATTCTGCCTCTTCTCCAGTAGGGTTACCTGATCCCTGAGGAAAGAGATTTGATGGACACATCTCTTACACGGCTTAGTATTCTAAGACCTCTCACTCCCTGCCTAATTTCTGGCGGTAGATCTCTATATTTGTTTCCATCATCTGGAGGAGGAAGCTTCTCTGGTGATGGCTAAGCAGGATACTGGTCCTTGAGTATCACAGAATGCCATTAGGAGTAATTTTTATTGCTATGTTCTTTTAGTAGAACAGTAGTATTTAGTTTTGCCTGGGTTATTTAGTCTCAGATTCTGGGTAACCCAAGCAGTGTTGGGTATGGGCTCCATCTTATGGAGTGGGCCTTAAGTCAAATCAGATACTGCTTGGTTACTCTCAAGTTTTGTCACCATTGCACCATTGTCAATCAAAGAGTTTGTGAATGGCTTGGTATTTATGTTTTTCTTTTGTGTCAAAAATACCTTCCTATATCAAATATATTAGCATATAAGGGTGAAAGCTCTATGTAGGCACCAGTTGTATTTCTCCACGGTCAATGAGTTGTGTAGGCATTGCCTTCAGCATTGGGGCCTACTGTCAGTTTGTGCAAGGCAAACTATAGTCTTGGAAACAACCTGGTTGTTTCAGGAGTTCCAGTGGGACCACTATGTAACCAAGTGTTGATACTGTAAGCTTCGTTTGGTGACAAAAGATGCTAGTTGTGGCTCTGACTCCACCATTATTAGATGATTTCATTTAAATGACCATATGCATGTGTGTATGTGTGTGTGTGTGTGTGTGTGTATACATAGAGAGAATATATATATATTCAGTAATATTCTGATATTACTGTAATAAATGTAATGTTAATGTAAGTAATAAAATGGCTCAGTAGGTTAAGAACAATATATATATATATATATATATATATATATATATATATATATTTTGATTTATTTATTGATTCATTAAGGGCTTATTTGCAATGCCAAAAATCAAATATTCTATGGAAGTTGTTACTGGATCACATCAATTCACATCTAAGAACTCTAAGCTGAATTAGATAATCCAATACTGATTATTAAATTCGAGCATTTTGGTTTGATAAGGTGTGTCAAAGACTAGCTAGGCATTCTGCAGACTACTTTTATCCTCCCCTTTGAAGTTAAGACTATATCTGCTTCTACGATTAGGACTCTGAAATGTGGTCCAACAATATCATCACCATCTTCATGGCTCACCTCTGAAGTCTTCCTGAGTTATCTGATCCTCTATGTTTTCTAAGTTCCCTGAGCAAAAGAAAAAAAGATGTTAAAAAGGAACTTGATAAAACGCAAATCAATGATGGAAAATTCTTTGATCTCTCATTTCCTGAATTGCTAAACAGAGATCTGTTTTCTGTTCACCACTCTCCATACCACACTAGCAAAGATCATGTCTGTTGAGTCAATCCATGGAAATTTGTGGAGATATTTTTTTCATTTCAGCAGGCTCACCCTTATTAAACATATTAAAATGTGCATTATATCCACATACTTGCACATAAATTAATACTCCTTACTCTTTTATAATCTTACAAACTTTGTCCATTTCTATATACTATAATCTAATCATCTTTGGGAATATGTTCTATGAAACTTTCTAAGAAAACTTCTAACTTTATTTGGAATTATCATACTAAAATATATTTTTCCAGTTTCTTCTTTTCTTTTTTTTTAATACTTTATTTTTTTTTCTTCAAGTTACATCTCAGTAACAAACCCCTCCCTATTCCCCCTTCCTATCCCGCCCTTCCACCCTCTTCCCTCCAGAAGTTTCCCCTTTCAGTCCAACAGCTGGTTCCTTCTCTTATAACAGTAAGTATTATACAAAACAATAGATATAAATGTGCCACATTTATGAGAGTAAATTGGCCCAGTATACCTTCCCAATGTTCAGATTATACCTATTTGGTCCCTGACTTTAACATTCTACTATCTACCCAACTCCATGAGTTTAAAG
>CAJQZJ010032455.1:3620175-3630747 GCA_907164525.1 Lophiomys imhausi
AATACCATTGTGGCCAACTATAATCTTAATTTTGTATCAATATACAAAGATCAATACCGATGTAATCCAATACAATCTTATTTTTGCACAATAAACAATGGTCAATACCACTTTAGCCAAATAAACTACTAATTTTGTATCAATATACAAAGGTATAAGGGCATATTCAATAATCTGCCCCTTCTTCTTGGACCTTCCTGTGCTATGTCTATATCTCATTTTTCTCAAGCCCATGCACTCCTACATAGGAGAGGAAGAAGGATACAGAAAAGGAAAAGTAGGATTTCCCTGGGGCTAACCTCCAAAACCCATTAAGACAGGACCATTTATCAGCTTGTAGTCTCTTCCCCTACATAACATAGTTTTCAGTTATCCTTCAAATAACCAAAAAGAAGGGCGGAGAAACACCCTCCCCACCCTCTGGGCATGGGAGGTCGCTCTCTTAAAGTGACTTCCTGCTGATTTGGGTCATAGTAGACCTGTTTGGGGCCCCAACCCAAATGGGAAAAATGATTAAAAATGTTAGTACACTCCTTTTATGTTCAGTCCTTCTGTTCTCAGCTGTTTAGATGACCTAAGGGGTTTGTAGGCAGAAGCTGATCTTGCAGGTTTCACTGAGGTTCCTGTCGGGGCATTGTGTAGAGCTGAGCGGTCCCAGTGACATTGGATTGCTGTGGTGGTTGCAGGCCCCCGATGGAGACAGCTATTGAGGAAGTCTGCCAGGCAGAATCAACTGGGTCACTCGTCCTCCTTCGTGCCTGATTCTGCTCTCTGCTGAGGATTCCGCTGTCCAGCTGTCCCCAGGCTCCCCTAATGGACGCTTCGATTCTCCTGGAATGATAAGAACAGAGCCCTGCCCCAATCCCAACCCTAGGACAATTGTCCTCTTTTTTTTTTTCCTTGGGGGGGGTGGGGGGGGGCTAGGTAGTACTTCTCCTGAAGCAAATTTGGCCTTCTGACAACATACAAAGCGTTATCT
Source organism: Lophiomys imhausi (assembly GCA_907164525.1). Taxonomy (NCBI): domain Eukaryota; kingdom Metazoa; phylum Chordata; class Mammalia; order Rodentia; family Muridae; genus Lophiomys; species Lophiomys imhausi. The sequence goes on from CAJQZJ010032455.1 coordinate 3,621,155, forward strand.
TTCAATCCGGGTTAAAGAAGAAATCATTCTGTCACCTTGGAGCTAAACCAGCTCTAGTGTATATATTTTGAGATCCCAAAGGACAATCTGCCTGCATCGAGACGGCCTTTTGTAAGTAGCCTCCAAATCTAGGTCCCTCCAAATCCCATGTGTGTGTCTCTTAACTCTAATTATTGGAAACAGGGACCTGTGTTTCCCATTTGAAGGGATCAAAGATGTGTTCCACCACTCCTGGATCGAAGTCTTTCTCTATTTAGAGTTTGCCCTGCATCAGGCTGACCCTGAGCTCCGGGATCTGCCTGTTTCTGTCTCCAGTGTGCTAGGAGCTGGGACCAAGGGTGTACTCTTCTTGAATGGTGGGACCAAGAGTATGCACCCTCACCACCCCGCTCTGTATGACTCCAGAGTACATAAGACCACCAACTCTAAGGTGCCCCCCCCCGTCTCCGCTGAAGTCAAAGGCATGGGCCAATACCACAATTCTCTTGTATTTTACCTTAGCTCCACGTCTTCTCTACACCTGGAGGTCTGTAAATCCAGGCCGAATGGCTGTATCCTCTGTTCCATTCGCAGTGTTTCAGCCCTGCCCCCTGCCTTTTTTTTTTCTTTTCTTTTTTTTTTTTAGTTAATAAATTTGTTTGTTGCTTCAGGTTACATCCTTATCATATTGTCCTCTTTTCCCGCTTCCCAGCCCCACCCTCCCATGCTCTACCCCCTGACCCTTCCGTCTTGTTCCTCTGGGGTGGAGTGTCCCTGCCTAACAGTCTCTCACCACAGATCAGGAGTCATATGAGGGCCAAGAGCCTCTTCATTCACCGGGGGCCTACGAGGCAGTACTGCCAGTGAATGGTGTCTCATTGCTACTGGGGGAATACTAAAAAAAAAAGACCAACAAACACACAAACCCACAAAAACAAAGAATATCAACAAAAAAAGAGAAGAAAAAGAGAAGGGAAAAGGAAAGAGAAAAAAAAGAAAAAAAGAAGGAAAAAGAAAAAGATAAAAAAAAAATTATGTCCTTGTTCCTTTTGATGTGTTGGTTGTAGTACAGATATCCTGTACGATATAGTTAAAATCCTACTATAAGTGAATAGATGCCATGTGCATCCTTCTGAGACTGGGTTAGCTCACTCAGGATGAGCTCCTCTAGATCCATCCATTTGGTTGCAAATTGCATGATTTCATTGTTTCTGATAGCTGAGTAATATTCCATTGTATAGATGTACCACAATTTTTTAATCCATTCTTCAGTTGAGGGACATCTGGGTTGTTTCCAATTTCTAGCTATTACAAATAAGGCTGCTATGAACATAGATGAGGAGACTTCCCTATGTCTCCGTGAGAGGTCCTTTGGGTGTATACCCTGAAGTGGTACGGCTGGGTCTTGAGGCAAGGTTATTCCTAGATTTCTAAGATATCGCCAGACAGACCTCCATAGTGGTTGTACAAGCCTGCACTCCCACCAGCAATGGAGTAGGGTACCCCTTTCTCCACACTCTCGCCAGCATGCGCTATCATTTGAGCTCTTTATCTTAGCCATTCTAACAGGTGTTAGGTGGAATCTCAGGGTCGTCTTGAGTTGCATTTCTCTGATGATTAAGGATGTTGAACATTTCTTCAGGTGTCTCTCAGCCCTTAGGGATTCCTCCTTTGTGAATTCTCTATTTAGCTCCATCTCCCATTTTTTGATTGGATTATTTGGTTTCTTGGCATTTAGTTTCTTGAGTTCTTTGTAGATTTTAGACAATACCCCTCTATCAGATGTGGGGTTGGTGAAGATTTTCTCCCAGTCTGTTGGTTGCCGTTTTGTTCGAATGACAGTATCCTTTGCTTTACAGAAACTTTTCAGTTTCATGAGGTCCCATTTATTGATTGTTGATCTCAGGTCCTGAGCTGTCGGTGTTCTGTTCAGGAAGTTGTCACCTGTGCCAATGAGTTCGAGGGTTTCTCCTACTTTTTCTTCTAGTATCTTTAGTGTGTCTGGACTTATGTTAAGGTCTTTGATGGTCTTTGATCCACTTGGAATTAAGTTTTGTACAAGGTGATAGGTATGGGTCTAATTTCATTCTTTTGCAAGTGGACATCCAGTTGGACCAGCACCATTTGTTGAAGATGCTGTCCTTCCATTGTGCGTTTTTGGCTTCTTTGTCAAAGATTAGTTGGCCATAGATGTGTGGATCCATGTTTGGGTCTTCAATTCGATTCCATTGATCCACTGGTCTGTTTCTATACCAGGACCATGCTGTTTTTATTACTGTTGCTCTGTAGTACAGCTTGAAATCTGGGATGGTGATACCTCCAGATGTTTTTTCATTGGACAGGATTGATTTAGCTATTCTGGGCTTTTTGTTGTTCCATATGAAGTTGAGAATAGCTTTTTCCAGGTCTATAAAGCATTGTGTTGGTATTTTGATAGGAATTGCATTAAATCTATATATTGCTTTTGGTAGGATAGCCATTTTTATTATGTTGATCTTACCTATCCATGAGCATGGGAGATCTTTCCATCTTCTAAAGGCCTCTTCCATTTCTTTCTTCAGGGGCTTGAAGTTCTTGTTAAAGCTGACTCCCAAAGGTAGTCTATAATAACTTTACTATTCAAATAAATTATTAATAATCTTATTAGAGTATAAAATATGAAAAATAACATAAATCCTCACACACCTTCTACCCAGCTTCAGAAATAGAATTACCACAGCTAGCTTCTTTAGTAAATTATATCTGTGTTTATTCTTTTTAGAGTTACTCTCTTGAATCTGATCTTAATGCCTCCATGTATTCCTGATCACTTTGAAGCAAATATCTATGTCTGAGATGTAGTAACACTATCTTACATATTTATTTGTATGATCTTGGTACGTAGAAGTTCATGCTATTTTACATGTTCTTCTCATCTTAACTGTTTTGATTAATAATAAGTTCTTAAATTAATGCTTATTGAAAGAGATGACATAGATTTATTTATTTCCATTGACCATCTACTGCACTGACTAGAGTACACTTTACCTATTATTGTTTTAGTGGTCATGGAGGTTTCTCTAAATTTTTGCCTTACAATCATTTATTGTTTAAAACATCCTCATGATTTTACTCTTGTATACATGTATAGCAATTTCCCTAGAGTATGTGCATAAGACATATACATTCTGTATTACAAAGATTGTTGGTCAAGATAAACTATTTTACAGTAGCAACTATTAATTCTAAAATCACAGTATTTTAATGCATAACACTTGAGGATTTACCTCCCATGCACCAGTGCAAGTGATGTTGAGGGATAGCTACCTGCTCAGCATGCAGGAGAGCCTGTTTACACACAGACTTTCCAACCCTGTGACCTCAGAAGAGCCATGGAACAGAGCGAGGTGGTGAGTGGAGTCCTGCATAGTAACTCAAGTTCATGGACTGGAGCTGAAACATGTCACTTCTAACACATTTCACTTGCCATTAGGACTTACCTGCACTCAGCATCAAGGCACCAGAAAATTTCCTCCCCTTTTGGCTAGACAGGATGGAAGAAGTGAATGTGTACCTTTAATCATATTTTATGACTTATTTTAGATTAACACAACTCAATATTAATGTAAAATTCTACCAATAATTTCAAAAGTTCCTCCACTCGCTATTTCAATTTAAACCAGACATGTAGTAAAAAGTGTTAATTATGCGTCACGTTATTATGAAAGATTGACATTGTCAGACATTCTAATTTTTGTCTTCCTGGTAGGCTGAGCATTAAGCAGCATCATATTGTGGTTTTAATTTGCCTCTCCATGGCTGATAACAGCGATGAGTGATATTTCATGTATTTCCACTTCTCTGACATATTTTACTGTTGGCACATTTTCATTTCAAGTTGTCATTTTTTTCTTTGATGTGTAGTTTTAAAATTTTTACTTTGGATTCTAATTCCATGTCACTTATGTGCTGTAAATATCTTTACAGAGCATGTGGCTTGTGGTTTCATTTATATTCATGGTGTTTTCAGTGAAAGGCATGTTTAATTTAATGTTGACATCATGTCTTTATTTTTTTTCTCCTCTACTATTTTCCTTTGTGTCTTGGTCAAAACTTTCTTCTTAATCTTGAGTTATGAAAAAAATTAGTAAAAAGTTTTCATTTTGTATATAGTGATATATTTCATCTATAAGTAATTATAGACATTACAGAGCAGGTTGAATTGTCCATTTCCCCCAATCACTTCAACAGCATTGCTTTTATATTGTATATCAAGAAGGCTATTCTTTTTCTTGAGCCTGATATTTGTTCTTATCATCTTATAGCATGACGTTGATTCCTATTGCATGATAATATGTTTTGCCCCCTGGTCTTTCGGGTTCCTTTTGTACCAGTCATATGATATTATATATATTATACTCCAGGGTGTTTCTGGGAACTGGGACTACATTATAAATCAAAATGAAGAAAGCTACCTACTTTCATTATGCTTCTCTTTTAGTACATGGGGTGAGCAATAGCACATTAACAATATTAACCACCTTGTATGACACAAATTGGTGCATATTATTACAACAGTTGAAACACATAAGAACAAGAGTTTCAGAGGGCAGTGAATCAGCCATTTTGAAGAAGAGAAGCCTCTAATTCAAACAGGCATCTGAAGGCAAGGTTATTCATGTATGTGATACTGGGCAAATGGGTCTGAATCTTATATTTCTCATGCCCAAGCATGATTTATATACTTCACAATAGTTGGAATTTTCTAGGATGATCTTGTTCTTCCTTAAAATATCTCAGCAATGCTTGTCTGTTTGCTTTTCTACATAAATATTTATAAATAAATTCTTCTGAAGATAATCTTCTACAATATTTATTTATTATAGGACTGTTAGCAAAGTCCACTCAATTTCTATAATAATAGTCATCTTGTCTAACAATATTATGTTAAACAAAAAATCAAATTTTTACCCAACTCTGTGTCCTCCTGATACTACGTAGTCTAAAAGGTCACAGCTGAGCCCTCCATGTTCTAGACCAGTGGTTCTCAACCTCCTTAATGCTGTGACCCTTTTAATACAGTTCCTCAAATTGTGGTAAGTTCCAACCATAAATTTATTTTTGATGCTACTTCATAACTGTAACTTTGTAACTGTTATGAATCATAATGTAAATATCTAAAATGTAGGATATCTGAAATATGGCCCCCTATGAAAGGGTTATCCAAATCCCAAAGGGGTCATGAGCCACAGGTTAAGAGCCACTGCTCTACGGTGTCTGGCAGCAGTGCTTGGGGAAATTCTGCAGAGAAAGCGCATAAAACTGCCACTACTAAGCTAGGGTCATATCTCTAACTCTGCAACATTGTTTTGCCTCCAACAGGTCACACTTGAATATTAATGACTTTGACTTATAATCAGGGCAAAATGGGAATCCCATATGATTCTATCCTCAGAGTTTGGGAGAAGAATAATAAGAATGTATGTTAATTTGTAACTGAATCAGTACAATTTTGCACAACCCAAAATCTTCTTTGTTCTCTTCCCTTGTGTGCATGGTTTGGCATGTTTGACAGAAGCATTTTACTGAGATTTAACTCAAGATATTTCTAGGGTAGTGAATACTGTTGGATGAATATAATTGACACGATATCATCCTTGTCAAAGTCCCTCAAGGCCCATCACCTTTGCAACAAAGAAAGTATATATGTAAACTTAAACATGAAATGAAGCCTCTCAAGCTTCTGATCCCTGACCATTTCCAATCTTATCCATGCCTCTCTCTCATACACATGCTCAAGTGAACACTCTAGGTCTTCCCCCATGCTGTTCTTGTTTCTTAAAATGCCTTCTCTCATTCATTGCTTAAGAGTTCTGAGGGGTAGACAGCTCTGTAACCCTTTCTCTATTATTTGGAGGCACGGTTTGGACATGGCCCCTGTCATGTGATCATTATGTTCCAAGTACATGGCATTCAACTGTGTGTGTCAGGAGGGTTTGGATTAGGCATAACCTGATTTGTCTGAAGACAATTGTAAATACAATTGAATTACTTACAGCAGGGCAGAATCCTTTAAAATCTGTGACCTACAAAATTGGCTATGTCCTAATAGCCCCAGATAATATTGTTTTTGGCAAAAATGTGAGGCCAACATCCCTTTATGACTATCTGGGAATTTTACAATGGTCTTAATACAGTTCTCTATAGTTCTACAGTTCAGTGATGAGAAGAAGCTCATCATTACCAGTGTTAAACAAAACACCCTGTGGATTGAATTGGGTCTTAAATGCAGGTAATGGTACCTATCAGATGAAATCTGCTACCCAGGAGATCTATTTTTATGCTCCCTCTTACCTATAAAGGTACCCTCCTGATTTGGTGAACAAATTAATTGGTCTCTTTGTAGGGAGTCCTATACCTGGGAAATAAACTTGGCTGACCAGCCTATGAACCCAAATCATCTATTTTTGTATTGATTTAGCACTGACTCGCTTAACCTATTAAAGCACCTAATTCTGTTGGGTTATATAGCAGAGTGAAATTTCTTTTATATTTATTGCACCTTCCTAAAGCCCCATGAAGTAAATGGTCATAAATGACAGTTGCAAAAGTTGTGTTCCAAACTTCAATATTGGAGTTATTAGACAGTGTTCTCAGGCAATGGTCAACTGAGCCATTGCATGTAAATGTATATTGATAATTAATTCATCTGAGTTCTGTTTTGTCATTTATTCACTTCTTCCCTTATACTGAAAAATGTTGTTATGATCTTTCTACAATTATATTTTCTCATATTTGTGTGTCTCACAGTGCTGGGATTATTTTTTACACACTCCAATTTCCAAGTTCACAATGCAATTTCATTCCTCCTTTTCACCACACCAAATGTATTTCTCAAAATGATGGCAAGAAAAACTTGCTTCTCTGAAAAACACCATTAAGAAAATTCATTCTATTTGTTTTTAGGCCAACATTGCCCATTTAGCAGACAATTTTATTGAGCTATGTACATTGATCTGTGCATCTTTTTGAAAGTTCATTGTACAGTGACTCCAACATCACTTTCCAGCTATGGACCATGAGGAGAAAATGTGGGGCTTTAAAGTGCATAGCTTTCAGAATTAATTTCTACCCATAATACTTCTGAATCACATGGTATGCTGTTCCTGTTTCTCTCTCTCTCTCTCTCTCTCTCTCTCTCTCTCTCTCTCTCTCTCCAAACACTAAATTATTTCAACAGCAAATCTATGGTCTGAGACTTACTGAGCCAAGTTCATAAGAAGGTGCTATAAGTACTAACTATGACATTACTTACATTAAGAGTTTTCACCAAGCTTATACATTGTCGAACACCAATATCTTTGTGTCACTTCCAGAATAGATATTCCCTCTATGCCTTCAGATATTTAACTCAAATTCATTATTCTAATTTACCTTGTGTGATACTTCTTCCAAGAAGACATGTTTAATGCACAAGCTGCTTTTGATACTTTCCCTGCACTCTCACACTACCTTGATAATATACACCCTCACTCTATCCTGTGCACAGGTTTATGCTCTCTCTGTATTCTAATGTCACATAGACAAACACCTGGGCAAACATCATAAGATGACTTACCTAAGCACACCTTAAATTTAATTGTCTTGATCTCTACAAAAAAAAAAAAAGTATTTTAAAATCATAGTTTGCTGCATCTTATATATAATACTAGCATACAATTAGCTACTTTATAAATATTTGAGAAAGACTGGTGAGATACATTACCAGAAAAGGGTTCGTGCCACCAAACTTGATGACCTGAGTTCAATGCCCAGAACAAAGATGGCGCAAGAAGAGAAATATCCTCATTCAAGTTGTCTTCTCACTGTGGCATGCATACAAGCACACACACAAATATGCACATCCAAATAAATGTGACACTAAACTTAATTTTTAAAAAATAAGAATTAAAAAAGAAATATTTAAAGAATAAAGACCAACAAGTTGGTCTATTTTCCTTTCATCCGAGAAAAATCCATTACTGTAGGCATGTACATCTATTCAAATGTGGCTTTATCCAAATGAAGTTCAGGGCAAGACTATGCATGTACTGGGATCTCCATAAATATATGAATGGATGGATAAATCCATAAAATAATAGTTATCTAAGAACATTTTTCTCTGACAATATTTTTAAGACTCGAAATAAAAGGGCCTGGGAGATGGCTCAGTGGACAAGAATTCTTGGTGCATAAACATGAGAAACTGAGAGAGTTTGGATGCTCAGCACCATGGCAGTGCACAATCGCAACCTCAGAATTGAAGCACAGGGTCAGGCAGATCCAGCTAATGTCACCAAACTCTGAACTCTGGGTTCAAAGAGACCCTGACAATGCAGGCATAAGACTTGAAGTAATAGAGCAGGATATCGAATGTCTTTCTCTGGTCTCTACACATACACATGCAAGTGCATGTACAGGAACCCCAAAGTGCACACACATAGGCACACACACTATGCATATACATATAATACACATACAAATGAAACAATAGGAATAAAAATTGATCTTATCACAAAATAAGATTAATGTAATCTTGAGCTTTTGAAACAACAAAACACAGGTGGGAAAAAAGTGACATGAACTGACATTAAATCCTACCTCTTCTTGGATTTCAAAACTTCAACCATCTTATGCTCACTATGCTATGCACAGAACCTACGAACAGTTGCACAACAAGCTTATGTTTTGAAGCTGGGCTATTACAGAGAAAAAGGTCTGCCAATGGTTAACAAAGCATCTTAACTTTTTAAAAGCAGGAAGAGTTTGGGGAACAAATGTTTACTAGAATGAGATACTCATGGTTTCAAATTAGCCCAGTGTGAATGAAAGCCAAGTGCTGAGGAGTTTATTCTTGGTTATGCTCCTGCCCACCCAGGACCCTTCTCTGCCTTCCACCTGGCCATGAAGATTGATCCAGAGCAAACGTGATGCAGAGGAATTGCTCTGAGGGTATCAGATGGGACTGTTTCTGTGCACATTCTCTCACTGTTCTGCAATTGTGATTTTTCATGGGCATCCACAGCCTGGCAATATATCCCCGGATTTGACTGTAATCTTGCTGTTGCGCTCACCTGCAGGCCTCGTAAACTTGTTTTACTGTATCGTTAACTCAGAGTTTCTGTGTAACCAGACAGATATTGTTGCCCCTTAGCATCCATCTGAGAACTTATCTGATCTTGCACCTCATGCTGATAGATGTTTTCCAAGGGGACCACATTCTGTTGAATGAAAACAAAACAATACAAAACCATTGAATATCCCTACCCTTATTGCCTTTGTAATTGGATTAGTCATTCCTAATGTGTACTACATTTTCTGGGACACTTTATATTCCCTCTTGAATTTTATACCATACTCACCACAAAACAATGAATATTGCTTATATTTTGAATTATTTTTAAAAGTGAGATATAAAAAGTAGTAATTTTTAAAAAACTTCCTGGTTTAAAAGTACAAAGAATAACTGAATCTCAAAATTTAGGCTATATAGGCCCCCAGTGCAAGAGAAAGCTCTTAACACTCATATGACTGTTGAACTGAGGGGGGCTGATATGTAGGGATGCCCCACTCAGAAGGAGTAGGATAGGTAGAAG